>CM045729.1:31696079-31791079 GCA_024760905.1 Plotosus lineatus | reverse complement strand
GCTTGAGTCTTGAACTCGGCACGGGTGTCTCTGTGTGTAGTTTGTATGTTCGCCCCATGCTGATGTGGGTTTCATCCAGGGACTCCAGTTTCCTCACACAGGCCAAAAACATGCATATTCAACTTATTACCTGCTCTAAAATTGCCCCTTGGTGTGTGTGTGTGTGTGTGTGTGTGTGTGTGTGTGTGTGTGTGTGTGTGTGTGTGTGTGTGTGTGTGTGTAAATGGTTTGTGTTAAAAATGTATGTGAGTGTAAAAGACATGTGCGTTAGCCCTGCAATGGATTGGCAAGCTGTTCAGGGTGTACTCTGCCTTTGTTCAGAGATGGCTGGGATAGGCTTCAGTCACCCAGTATCCTCAATAGTAGGTTTAAGTGGTTCGGAAAATGAGTGAGAGTGAGTCACTATAATGTTCTATAATAAAGATTATAGAAACAACAAGCATTCGAACAGTAATGAGCTTTCAGGCAGAGAGAGAGAGAGAGAGAGAGAGAGAGAGAGAGAGAGAGAGAGAGAGAGAGTCACTGTCTGACAGTCATGCCAGAAAAACACACCATACAGCAAAGAAAACATTATCTAAAAAAAAAAAAAAAAAAGACTCTGCAGTGTAGCACTTTATTTACAAAACTAATGTTGATTCTTGAGTCAAAGCTCGAAGCATCTTTCCCACACAGACCTTTATATGATTAGTGATTTGTATTTCATGTCTTAGGTGCAACAAACTTCGACCTAACTTGACATTTATTACGTCTCCCTGACCCCGTGTTGGAAGAATTAGCAGCGTAAACAGTCACTAGTGCAACTGTAGGATGTGAGAACATCGAAATCAGCGTTTTCCTTTCTGAGAAGAAGGCAGTCTGTCTCATGGGCAGAACACTGCTCCCAGCACTCGCTGCTCCTTTCCTGAAAGTTTACTTCCACTACTCCTTCCTGGCCTTATTAATTTCTAATCTCTTAGTCAAGCACATTTCCCTTGGGTCTGGAACATAGCCAAGAAGGGACCATGACAACCAACCAGATATTTTTTCTCCAGTAAAGTTTAGGATTATCTTTCCTACTTAAACTACCCCCCCAAAAATACATACATAAATAAATAAATTCATTCATTCATTCATTAATTAAAAAAAAAAAAAAGGCCCACATAATAGTTTCATGGAGTGCATTTATCCTTGATCACAGCATGTAATCTCCGTGGCATTGATGCTCAGGTTGGTCGAGTCAAGGCTCAGCAACATTAATACTGTATAAAATAAAGTCAGCTGAAAACATGCAGTCAGCCGATGCCGGAAATGTAAATGTAAATAATTTGATCTACATGTACTGTACAGTAAAAAGAAAGGATAATGTGGTGCTTGAATGGTGAAGACCTGGCGTTCACTTGCCAGCACTACTAAACTTGCGTGATTGTGTTCTTGAGCAAGACTTTCAACGTTAAACTGTGCAGCTGTCCCTGGCTGAACTTTATACTGCATCAAATAAAGGCACAATCAAAAAGAGTTCAATGCAAGTTTTGGCATCACCATTTTATCTTTGGCTAATTTCCTACAGTTGTCTGAAGGATCGGCTTCAGTACACTGTTAGCCAAAGTCAAGCTTTGAGGGTCTGGGGGTTTGAGCTAATGTAAGTTAACTTCACTAGCATGATATTTGTTTTCATTTCTGTAATCAGAATAAACAGCTGGCAAGCGTTTGTGCTTAAAAAAAAAAAAAAAAAAAAAAAAAAATCCAAATCAGAATTGGTTTGAGTCTTCTTAGCTGTAGACACAATTTATGAATCTCATCATTTATTTATTTTGCTGGTAAGAAGCAAGTTAGAGAATTTTCACATTTTACGCAAGGTACGTATCATACTAGTCTTTAAACTTGAATTTTCAAAGTAAACTCACTACTAACAAGAAAAGGCGACACTGGGTTTGAAGCAAGGCACACCCTGAACAGCTATCAGACACAACCATTCACACCCACATGTATACCTGTGGTCAATTTGGAACAACCAATTTACCTAATGCACTTCACTCTGCAATGTGGGAGGAAATCAGAGTAGAACATACAACACACGCGTGAGCCCGGGACTCAAATCCATGACCTTGTTGTGAGGCAGATGTGCCAATTACTATTCCATTGTGCTTCCCTATAATAAATATACTGCATATTATATAATATATCAGAACATTATAAAGAAAGGGCAGTGGTGGCCTAGTAGTATAGGTGCTGGATCACTGATTCAAAGGTTGGGGTTACCCCCAGTGCAGCTAACTGGCTTATCAAAGGCCGGCCATGTCTCTCACTGGCTATGGTGTGAGACATGTAAAAGAACCATTGCTGACTTTTGACAAGAGCAACTGTCAACGTGCCGTCAACATGTTTCCACCCTGCGATGGCCTGGCGAGCTGTCCAGGGCGTACTCCGTCTTCGCCCGGAGTCGGCTGGGGTGGGCGCCAGCCTTCCCCCTGACCCTAATTAGGTTTAAGCGGTTACAGAAATGAAACATTGTAAAGAAATAGAAAAAAAGAAAAAAAAGAACAATAATTATTATGTACTGATTGGTTAACTCCAAAATGGAATAATGTTTAGCCCTCTCAAGATGGGAGGTTCCAGAGTTCAAGCTATCTGCTGAGGTGAGTCTGACTATATCTCATCAATGTCTCTCAACCACATGCACCAGCTCAGGCTCATTCCTCACCAGAGAAGTGACATTCATGAGCCAAAGAGTCAGAGTTAATAGCCCAGAATTGGTCCAACCGAACCCATGCCTTCAGCCGCCACGCTGGGTGCCAGGGGCAGAAGCCTGACCTCTACGTTCTCGCCTTCAAGCCCGTCCCCTTGGCCTGACTCCAGGGGGACTTCCCACCAAATGACAGTTCAGAGTACCCACCTGTTTTGGAGTCTTTAAGGAGTGCATTGGAGAACCCTCCCTCTGGGGACTTACTCATTGTCCTGAGAGACTTCAATGCCCATGTGGGAAACAATAGAATAAAACCTGAAAGGGTGTGATTGATAGGTGCAGCCTCTCCGATCTGAACTTGAATGGTGTTTCATTGTTGGACCTCTGTGCTCATCACAGATTGTCCATCACAAACGCCATGTCCGAAGATAACAGTGTCCATAAGGCTGCAGTTCGATAATTGACTTTGTAGTTGTGTCACTTGACTTGTGGCTGCATGTTCTGGACACTCAGGTGAAGAAAGGAGCTGAGCTGTCAACCAATCACCGCCTGATGGTGAGTTGGCGCCGATGGAAAAGGAAACTGCCCTCCAGACCTGGCAGGTCCAAGCATGCAGTTAGGATCTCCTGGGAAAATTTGGTATAGTCTTCCGTCAGAGTGTCCTTTAAGTCCCACCTCCAGCAAAGCTACAACCCCATCCCAAAGGAGGCGGGGGACATGGAATCAGAATTGGCCATGTTTTGTGCTTCCATTATTGAGGTGGCAGCTCATAGCTGTGGCCGGAATGCCATTTGTGCCTGTCGTAGTGGTAACCCCCAAACCTGGTGGCGGACACCTGTGGTGAACGGGGCTTGATGTAAGGTGCTGGATTACCGATCCCAAGGCTGGGGTTTCAAGCCCCACTGTCAACAATTGTCATTACTGTCTCCCCAGTTTAGTTTACTGGGTTATCACAGAGCAGCTATGTTTCTCACTGTCTATGGTGAGAGGCATGTAAGGGAACCATTGTTGACTTCCGTCAAGAGGAGGCTGCATAGCTGTCAACATGTTTCTGCAATGCAATGGCCCTGCAAGCTGTCCAGGATGTACTCTGTGTTCGCCCAAAGTTAGGGGAGATGGATGCCAGCCCCCACACGACCCTAACTAGGCTGAAACATTTAAAAAAAATGGATGAATGAATGAAGAAAACGAATGAATAATCTATTTGCTGTGTCAGAACTAAAGGTCATTATTTAGAGTGAATATTGCTGGAATCGAAATGACGTACACTCACCTTTTTCATGTTGGTGCAGATGGCCTCATTTTCATCATATTCATTCTTTTTGCCAAACCACTTAATCCTACTAGGGTCACAAGAAAACTGAAGTCTATCTCAGCTGACCCTGGGTAAAGCCAAGCTACACCGTGAACATCTTACAAGACCATCAATGGGTCAGCACAAACACAACCATTCACACTCAGTCACACTACAAGGCAATCTGGAACAGCTAGGAATTCAAACCCAGCACCTTCTTGCTGTGAGGTGGGCATGCTAATCACTATGCCACCATACTCTCATACTTTAAAATGGGGGAAAAAAAATAATAATAATAATAAATAAATAAATAAATAAATAAAAACATATTTTACTATTTAAAAAAGCTGCCAACATGATCAGGAATATTTACTCACTGTGAGAACACATGGCTCAGTCTACAGGGCTTTGTAAGTATTGTATCTGTCCTTTGTTTTACTGGCAACACACACACACACACACACACACACACACACACACACACACACACACACACACACACACAGCTGCCAAGCATTATTGTACTCATATTTTCTATTTTCTGAAGTGCATATGGTGATGGATATTCTCTGCACAATAATATCACCTTTAAAAAAGGCCTCCATTTTACAAAACTGCCTCAGAACATAAAATTTCATTTCAGAATCGATCAGATTCTACCGTGTTTGGCTGTTGAAAGCCTTGCAGCTCACAGAGACATTTTAATAGCATACCTGAGTGTGATCCTATTGAGGGTGGATCACGTTTGCACAATTATGTAATTTGTTGAAGAAAGTGACAACTGAGTGCAAGCCATGGGCCAAATGACAAACAAATGGAAAGCGAAATGCAGCACCCAATTAAACCTGTTTTAATACCTCTGGCAAATAAGGTAACCCAGGAAAAAACACAAGCATTCATTCAAAAGGCACTGTCAGCCACACTGTCAGCATTGACCTTGACTGGGAAGTCTAAACAAGCTCCTGCCATTTTCCCTCTAAACAAGCCTCTGGATTTTATAGCCCTAATTCTGAACGCAATTATTCAGCTGAGCTCAGTGCCTCCACCACCAACTCCTCAAACCCCACCCCTTACTCCCTCCAACCCCGGGATGGGAATGAGAAAACAAATCAATCACATATCAAATACATATTCATGTGCCTTCACCTCATTCGAAGGCTTATTTGCTCCACAAGCAATCCAAAAGTCCGAAAGCATCCTACAGACAGACGAAAAAAAAGACGCCTTCTATCTGAAATGCCAGCTTTCAAGAAGGAGCTGAGATTTCATTTCATCCATTTAATATTCAAATATTTGCAGTAAAATTCACGATTCCGACATTTAAAAAGTCCTTACCTGTGAGGTTTTTGAGGCCGAGCTGGCGCAGTCCAAAATGGCCGTCTCTGCGGTAGTTGAGGAAGATGGCGAGAGCGTAGCGGTCTTCATATAGCCGTGTACCACGGATGATGCGCAGGTTCTCCAGAGGCAGATAGTCAAACTGATTTAAAGCCACCAGGACATAACCGGTCACCTCGCGGATGGACTGGAGAGAAAATTAAAAAGAAGAAATAAATATTTCAGCACATTTTACCTATTCGGTTTACTTCTGGTTAAAGAGGAAGAACATTTTTTTTTTTTTTCAAAAATGTCATGTGAAACAAGTCCTAGTTAATTTATAATTGACCTTTCCATATGTGTAACTGATCTTGATAAAATGCTCTATGCACTGCTGGCTTATTGGATGTCACTGGATACTCCCTGAGATCAAATATCAAGAAGTCGATTTCAATTCATTCACATTCATCAAGGCTGAGGTAAATAATTCTTTCAGTATATACTACAGCGCAATACTTGACGAAAGCAAAAATATTCATATTTTATTTTTATTTTATCTTATTGCTTATTGTAACCATGACAAAGGCAGGTCAGGTGAGGTCATCACACTCCCAGAAAAGCTAAGCACTGTGTAGCTAACAGTGTTTTTCTGAAATGTAGAAAGTGCTTACCAAAATCATAGAATTATGTAACATCATTTGCAGACAGTACACTGGCGAAGTAGTCATAACATAAAGAAAACCCTGGGTGAAGTTCCGAGCTTGGACATCATCTGTGTCGAGTTTGCTTTTTTTCTGGTATTCAGAGTTCCTTCCAAAGTCAAAAGCACATGAGGCTTATTGGCTGGTCCAAATTGCATCTCGATTTGAGTGTGAGTGGTTGTGTGTGTGGGTGGGCTGGCCCTCCAGTGGTCTGGTGAACTGTTCAGACAAATCTTGCATTCACCCAGGGTGGGCTGAGATATGCTCCATGACCCAAGTAGGAATAAACATTTACATAAACGAGCAAGTGAGGGAGTGAGAGTAATACCATTTGGTTTGAGATGTATACAGTACACAAAACAATTTATTTTGAACACTTTTTATGAAAATGTATAAGTAATGTAAAAAAGAAATAAAAAATTAATTAATAAAAAAAAAAAAAAAAAAGATTTTCTCTGCATAGTGTGAATAGTTTTGAAACTCACTGTAAATAAGTTGGGGCCACTGGGGCATCCATTCCTTGCTCGTAAAGTGGGTGAAAAATCAATATTGTTTGCAAAAATACTTCTGAATAAAAATATAAAAGATGAGATTGCATAAGTATTCAGTCCTGTTTCTGCAGATCTCCTATTTTAAATCTTGTGTGTCCAGGTGCAATGAGTTCATACATAATTCCTTATTAGTTGAATGAAGTTAACCTTGGTGTAATTCAGGTGTCATGTGACTTCCATATAAATTACACATGCTCTTGAAAGAACATGAAAGAGCTCTTTAGCCAGATTTGGTTAAAGATCATCAAGTAGCATTATGAAAACCAAGTGCATAACAAAGCTTTGGAAAAGGCTTTGGAAAGAAAAGGCCAAATATCCCATGGAGCACCATTCAATCCATTATTAAAAGCTGTTCCGAGTAGGACGCAACTGTACCTCTGCATTGAGGAGGCTGTCTGTCAGTGATTAGATGGATTATTTAAGATGAAAAACTGTTCACAAGACCACTATAACTTAGAAACTCCATAATCTATAAATGGATGGTGGGACATGAGAAATTCTGTTTGGTGTTTGCCAAAGATATGCCAGAGATTCAACTCAAGTTCTCTGATCTGATGAGACAAGAAAACAACATTTGGTCTTGAGGGGAAAACTCTTCTATTGGCAGAAGACCAAGGCTGTACCACCCTGAGACACCGAGGAGGACATGAACTCTACAGTGAGGCATGGAAGTAGGACCATCATGAACATCAACCATTGTCCTTTGGTTCCTTCAAGGGTTAAATCTATTTGCATATTTATTCCAAACTACTGTTGATTTATTTCCAGTTTAATACAAACAACTCATTAAACAAACATGTGATCTGTACAAAGAAGATTGAGGTCTGAGTACAGTTTGAAATGCAGTACCGAGGGCTGAGCCTTCTGTGTACTGACTGAGCAAAAAGGGTAAGGACTAGTTAATTATAAAGAATTTTCAAATAGCAGCTTTTTATTCACTTTAGACACTTTTACTTTTATCCACCCCAATTGGGGTCTTATCCCCAAATTGACCACGTCTGAGCAAGACGTTTTCCTTTGTGTCTCTGGAGGATTTGGTAGATTTATGGCTTGTTTTCTTTCCTGTGATGAACAAGAGCTTTCTGATAAGCAGTAAGTACTTTACAGGGCTTCATAAATCCTTTTCCCTTTAGCATATTTTCCTGTGTACCAGTTCTTTACAAGAAAACACTGATCGCTTCACTGTGAGCTACTACATATTATAGTACACAGTGCCCCTAGCTAACGGCTAGCATGTCGGACAGATACACCCTTATTTAGATGGACAAATTATTGCCTGAAAGTCAACCAGTCAGGTCACGCATACTGTCACATTGCCATATAATAAGACAGGCTATATTTGTTGATATTTTTGTTGATGTGACATATAATGACATCCGCACCCCTACCCTACTCAGCACTTTGCATTTTTACTGTACCTTTCTCACATTTAGTGAAAAGAAATGTATGAAGGGGAAATATGTATTTTCAGTTGGAAGTACCATCATGCTATCACAGAGATGTTCTGGAATGAAGACTCATGGGATTTTTATGACCCAAAACATTTCTGGCAGAACAATTGATACTCTGGATTGCCACAGATGTATGCAATTGTTGGATTTCATTATTACACAGTGTGCCAAGAAAAGTGTGTTAGGGCACTACACAGTAACAATAACTTTATTTTCCCATGAACTTGACAAGAATGCTGTGTTTTGGGTGTGTAAGGTGAGCAAAGACGAATGAATTTAGAGACTGGCAGGACAACACAATGAATGCTGAATAATATGAATGTGTGTGTGTGTGTGTGTGTGTGTGTGTGTGTGTGTGTGTGTGTGTGTGTGTGTGTGTGTGTGTGTGTGTGTGCATGTTTGTATGTGTGTGTGTGTGTGTATGCATGTTTGTATGTATGTGTGTGTGTGTGTGTGTGTGTGTGTGTGTGTGTGTGTGTGTGTGTGTGTGTGTGTGTGTGTGTGTGTGTTTGTGTCCTCTCAGCGACAGCTGTCAGAAGGAGTATGTATCAACTGTGTGTATTGTGTAGCATGTCACACCCCGTCATGCTGCTGTTATCTTCCACCACTATTTCCCAAAGTCATGGACACACACACACACACACACACACACACACACACACACACATTCATGATCACTTGTGCTTTTAGTCAATCCAGCTAACACTTAATATCATAATGGTACAGCAACCTAACAGTACAGGAATACTCATTAACTTCATGTCCTCTCTGTACTGTTGAAATCTATGTCCAGATCAGGACAAACTAATGCAATAAACACTTCTTGTTGGTTGGGTTTATTAATGGAGCGTGTTTAAATGTGTTAGGGAATGTTGGTCTGGGTTGTTTTTTGTTGGTGAGCATGTATGATGAGGATAATGGTTATACATTTATTCATTTTCTAAACCGCTTAATCCTAATTAGGGTCATGTTAAGGCTGGTGCCCATCTCAGCCAACTCGGCGCAAGAGCAGAGGACACCCTGGACAGCTCACTAGGCCATCGCAGGGCAAGAAATACTCTGACAGCTACGCACCCTACTCATGAGAAAATTCAAAGTGAAAGACAATGGTGATATGCCTCTGACCATAGACAGTGAAAGACATGGCCTTTTATAACCCTATTAGCTGCACTGAGGGGACAGCAGGGACAACTTGTTGATAGTGGGGCTTGAACCCCAGACCTTGGGATCAGTAATCCAGCACCACCGGGCCACCACTGCCCCGATAATGGTAATCTGTACCTATTATAGTCTAATGGAGGTAATCTGTATCTAATGTGGTTTAATGGAGCTGTCTGATGGAGAATGTCGATGTCTGATGGAGAATTTGGTGTTTGATAGATAATAAAGGATAGATATTTCTTTGTTTGATAGATAAAGGAATGATGATTGCTTATAATTTAGAATAGTGTTTCTGTTGAAAATCATTAGTGCTTAATAGTGTCGCTGCTGTCCAAGAGGCGTGGAAGTCAAAGCCACCTCCCATTTGTCTTTTTGATTAGATAAAACCAACCAAGAGAAGAGAGAAGACAATAAAGCAATATTTCAAAGGGCCAATGTTAGGGTTTGACGGAGGCTGTGAGTGTTTAATGGAAGATGGTGCTTATGAGAGAATGTAGGTCAGGGGTCAGGAACCTATGGCTCGCGAGCCAGATGTGGCTCTTTTGATGACTGTATCTGGCTCTCAGATTAATCAGGTGGGCTTTCTTAACAGAATAACGAATACATCATTTTACTGTCATGTCACTGTCAGGGCTCTGTATAATTTTAATGCTTCTAAATGTCAGACTGTGGGGCCCGTGGCGTAGTGATGAGGGTGCTGCGCTCATGATCGGGAGGTTGTGTGTTCAAATCCCTGTTTAGACCCCCACTGTGCTAAGACCCCTGGGCAAGGTCTCAACCCCGAGTGTGATTCTGTTCACCCAGCACTATAAATGGGTACCAGTAAAATATACTGGGAAGGTTACCTGCGATGGACTTTGCGTCCCTTCCAGGAGGAGTTGAACTCCTGGTCACATCACACTATGGAAACTGGGAATAAGCACCAGCCTGATGAGCCACTAGGCTTGTGTGTAAACCCCCCCCCCACACCACCACCACCACCACCACCACCAAAAAAAAAAAAAAAAGAAAAAAAATGTCAGAGTGTGTTCAATGGAGGTCAGTGCCGCTTTTATAATAAATGCTTACACAGGATGAAGAATTGTAGTGTTTCTAAAGGATGATGCTGGTATTTGACGGAGAATCATACTGGTTCTGATAGGAAATTACGGCATTTGAGAGGAGATTGTAGTGCTTCTCATGCAATTCGTTGATATTTGATGGTGAATAGTAGTGTTTCTGATGGGTGATATTGGTGTTTGATAGGAGATTATAATGCTTCTAATGAAGCTTGCTGGTATTTGATGGGAAATTGTAGTGTTTCTTGGAATAAATGTTAGTATCTATTTAAGAGTCATAGTGTGTCTGCTAGACAATATCTGTATTTCGTAAAGGATTTTAGTGTTTCAGATGGACAATGTTGGTAATTAATGAATAATTGTAGTGTTTATGTTAGACAATATTGGTATTTTATAGAGGACTTTATTACTTCTGATGGACAATGTTGGTATTTATTGAAGAATTGGGGTGTTTTTGATGAATGATGTCCTTATTTAATGGTGAATTGTAGTGTTTCCAATAGGTGCTTTAACATTGCTGACATGCTTTTTTTCTGATTCTTGTTAAGACGAGTGTGCAATCTTTGTAAGTTGGAGTTTTTTGTTTGTTTTTTTTTCTTAATGAAATGTTTGATGGTAAATATTCTTGTTTGTTGGAGGTCAGTGTACATTAGCCTTTAATGAGATACTCTACTGTTTGCATTATATCCATTTTAATCTAGATTCCAAATAGCATACTTATTGTCCAACATATTTGATCTCGAATTTTTAATTGTTTCACCAATTGTTAACAAAATATTATACAGGACATTCATATCTAAACCACCAAATACTGCCCTAGACCAGATCGGTATGATACTACATGTCAACCAGAGCTTAACAAATACACAACTTATTTGCAAATTGTAGCCAAATACCCTGCACATCTACCTGCCATCTACCCCAAAGCCTGAGGCACTGGTAACTAAAATCATCCTAGTTACCTAGCAACCTTGTAGATCTGTTAAAAGTCAAAAGAGTGGAATAAAAACAAGGCCCGAGAAAGCATTTCTAAAAAGCAAAATCAACAACAATCAGAGGCATCTTTGTTGTTCTTTGGCTAATTTAATTAAAGGATCACTTTGCTGAGAGTTCTATTCATTGTCTATGTTCACTTTCTGCCATTCCATTTTCCCTAACTTCCCCTATTCATTTATTTTATTGCTTGTGGATCAATGCTTTCTGGGGAACAAGGAAAAGGCCCATTTTTTTCTCTCTGTTTACATACTGAGAAGGCATAAGAAAAGGAAAACACCCTGTTGTGATTATAAGCTTGGTTTACAAATAACAACTCACAGGAAAAGTTTTAAAAAAATAATAAAAATGTGTGCGTACCACCATGTTACTTCCAATCACCAGTAGAGGTAAGTTGAAGGTTAAAGTGTAAAGTGCTACTATTTATAGACCATGGCACTGATTGAAGAAGGCCTGAATCTTTTCAAATGCCCGGCCTGAAAGCCTCTTCCAGTGAGTTGAGTGAGACACTCAAATAAAAAAAAAAAAGATTGTCCCCAAGAGCATACCGTACTCCTCAGGAAGCCCGTGAGAGTGGACATATGCAGCCCTGTTAAAAGCATACTTTAAAAGCAATGTGTGAGCTTGACAAGCAGAGACCCAAGCACAAATAGCAATTGGACATTGGATGAGATTGTAATGGCTCAGTGAATAACACTTTGGACCATGAAGGTGGCACATTAAAACTAAACCAATGGGCCCCTTGACCTTTTGAGAATAACACTACAAAGCATTTTATTTATTTATAGGTCTGAATCATGCACTATTTCGTCTATGATACCTTTAAGAACTCTATCACTTTCTTCATGAAGAAATCTATCAGTTCTGTTCCCTCAATATCCACGTTCCATCCTCCTACAAATCTCCCTCAAGCTCATTGACTTCTTTTGCCAGGCATGTCTGCTTTTTTGTGTGTTCTTGAGATGTCAGGTAGGTCACCCTCAACTCCCTCAGTATATTCAGTAACCTCACCTTCACGTTACAGTTACAGCATTTAGCAGATGCTCTTCTCTAGAGCAACTTACTATTATTATTATTATTATTATTATTATTATTATTATTATGATTATATACAATTTGAGCAATTGAGGGTGAAAGGCCTTGCTCAAGCACCCAACTTTGGGGACTGAACCACTGACCTTCGGATTAACAATGCATCGCATTAACCACTAAGCCACAACTGCTTCACTATCACTATTGCTGCCACTTGCTAATTCTCACTCTACTGGTAGCCATTCATCATCGCTGCCACTAACATCATCCTCACTTGGCTCAGATGGCATTTGCTCCACTATCCTGTAGGCTTTAATATCTAGCTCTGCACCTGACCTCTGAAAAACAAAAAGACATGGATCATTACTCTCATGATACGACTAATATCCACAAAATATTGCTACATTCCAATAAAAAATAAATTTACATTCTAATAACATAAATTAATTTATTTGATTCCAAAAAGTTACCACAGAGTCACAGTAATACTACAAATTGCAGTCAAAATATAGCCAGTAATGCATTATGTCCGATTTAGTGGTCACATGATTAATCACAAACATCAAATAAAAACATCAATACTTGTAAATTTTAAAAACTATATTGCTCCTTAATTGTTTCTTGATGTCACCATATTCAACACACATATTAGCTGCAAGGGTTTTCAAGAGTAAAGGAATGGACAGATAGTCCTTCCCAACATTTCACATCTTCTTCATACCCCCATTTCACTGGAGTGCGGAAAGGCACAGAACGCACTCTACAGAGGAGCTTTGGCATTTTTACACGGAAAATGTGTCAAAAACCTATGGAAAATTGCACCTCTGGAACACCTTCAGAACGATCATGGAATGCGTGGAAAGGACATGGAAAGACTGTGGCACAATGTTGGAATACATGCGTAAAATCACTTGGATCACCCCCAGCACCAGTGCGGAGAGCAACGGAAGACCTTCAGATAATTCACGGAACGTTCAAGGAAAGGACGGAATGTTTGCGGAACAACCGCGGCACTACTCCTTTTTAGAAGGAAGACCCATGGAATGTGACCCGCATATTTTATTTGGCATTTGTTTTACGCCGAATGCCCTTCCTGACGCAACCCTCTGCATTTCATACAGAGAGAAGAGGATAGGCATGAGTCTAGGACTGAAAGTAGGGACTTTGAATGTTGGAACTATGACAGGAAAAGGTAGAGAGCTGGCTGACATGATGCAGAGGAGGAAGGTGGACATACTGTGTGTTCAGGAGACCAGGTGGAAAGGTAGCAAGGCTAAAGCTTAGGAGCATGGTTTAAGCTGTTTTTTCATGGTGTGCATGGGAAAAGAAATGAAGGAGGTGTCATCTTGAAGGAGTTTGTCAGGAATGTTCTAGAAGTGAAAAGAGTGTCAGACAGAGTGATGAGTCTCAAGTTAGAAATTGAAGGCATGATGTTCAATGTTGTTAGTGCTTATGGCCCACAGGCAGGATGTGAGCTAGAAGAGAAGAAGAGATTCTGAAGTGAGTTAGATGAAGTGATGCAGAATACCCCCAGAGGTGAAAGAGTGGTCATTGGGGCAGACTTCAATGGATATGTTGGCGCAGGCAACAGAGGGGACGAGGAAGTGATGGGTAGGTGTGGTATCCAGGACAGGAACGCAGAAGGACAGATGTTGGTAGATTTTGCAAAAAGGATGGAAATGGCTGTGGTAAATACTTTCTTCCAGAAGAGAGAGGAGCATAGGGTGACTTATAAAAGCGGAGGTAGGAGCACACAGGTAGACTACATCTTGTGTAGGCGATGTAATTTGAAGGAAGTCAGTGACTGCAAAGTAGTAGCGGGTGAGAGTGTTTCCAAACAGCATAGGATGGTGGTGTGCAGGATGACGCTGATGGTGAGGATGGTGGGGAAGGCAAAGGCAGAGCAGAATACAAAGTATTGGAAGCTGAAAAAGGAAGAATGTCGTGTTGTCTTCAAGGAGGAGTTGAAAATGGCTTTGGGGGGTCAGGAAGTGCATCCAGATGACTGGACAACTACAGCTAATGTGATCAGGGAGACAGGTAGGAGAATACTTGGTGTGTCATCTGGAAGGACAGGAGATAAGGAGACTTAGTGGTAAAATGAGGAAGTGCAGGAGTGTGTACAAAGGAAGAGGTTAGCTAAGAAGAAGTGGGACATTGAGAGGACCGAAGAGAGTAAACAGGAGTACAGGAAGACACAGCGTAAGGTGAAGGTAGCGGTGTCAAAGGCCAAACAGAGCACGTATGATGACTTGTATGCTCGGTTGGAAAGTAAAGCAGGAGAAAATGATTTATACAGTTTGGCACAGCAGAGAAAGAGATGGGAAGGACATGCAGCAAGTTAGAGTGATTAAGGACAGAGAGGGAAATGTATTGACGGATGACAGAAGTGTGCTGGGAAGATGGATAGAGTACTTTGAAGAGCTGATGAATGAGGAAAATGCGAGAGAAAAGATTAGAAGAGGTGACCGTTGAGGACCAGGAAGTAGCAAAGATTAGTAAGGGTGAAGTGAGGAGGCCATTGAAGAGAATGAAGAATGGAAAGGCAGTTGGTCCTGATGACATACTGGTGGAGGTATGGAAGTGTCTAGGAGAGGTGGCAGTAGATTTCCTGACAAGAACATTCAGCAAGGTCTTACAGAGTGAGAGGATGCTGAAGGAATGGAGAAGTGTGATGGTGCCCATTTTTAAGAACAAGGGAGACATGCAGAGTTGTGGCAACTACAGAGGGATAAAGTTGATGAGCCGTACGATGAAGTTATGGGAAAGAATAGTGGAAGCTAGACTAAGGGCAGAGCTCAGCATTTGTGAACAACAGTTTGGTTTCATGCCAAGAAAGAGCACACGCATAACACTGTCTCCATATAATCATTATGGATACAAAAAAAAAAAAAAAAAGAAGAAATACAGATCAACTTCCAACAAAGAATCATTTTATTCACAATTATTTTAGTCTTTAAACAAAAAAAATTAAAGTGCATCAATTTGCCTGAAATAATAATAATAATAATAATAATAATAATAATAATAATAATAATAATAACAACATGAAGGTCGTTGGTGTAAGAGAAGAAGATGCAAAGGATAGGGTGAGATGGAGGCAGATGATTCGCTGTGGCGACCCCTGAAGGGAAAAGCCGAAAGGAAAAGAAGATAATAATAATAATAATAATAATAATAATAATAATAATAATAATAATAACAATAATAATAATAATAATAAATATCCTTATTTAAACTGTAAACATTTTTGACCAACAATTTGAATCATTTGATACTGAAAAATAAAACGAAATAAAATCAATAAATAATAATAAATTTAATTCATCAGCAGTATTAACTCAGGAACACAATATATAAAACACTTTAACCTACAAAACAAAAATGATTAAACAGTTTCTATTTATTGTTGTTATTATTATTATTAATATTATTATTATTATTATTATTATTATTATTAATGTATTTCATTTATTTATTTATTTATTTATTTTTTGTTAAAATGATTAAGTCCAAATTAATGGTACAATAAGCACATTTTGCAGTGCACAGATTTTCGAAGCCGGGTTTAAAGCACGATACTGAACTCTCAGCTCCTGCTCAATGCTGAACTGGGAAATGGACTTATTTCCGCGGCAGTGACGTTATACAGCATGACAGAGACCGTGTGTGCTGCAGGTCTGATCAGTTCCTTTGCTCTGCTGTGGGGTTTTATACACTGAGCAGTTTGGTACTCCACCTTATCTGATGCTAACAGAGCTCGGTGGTTTGCTGGAGTAGCATTCAGAAAGCGGGATGATTGTTGGTAATATTCGGCACGTTTTCGCTGAAAAAACTCACGCAGCTCATCAGCGTGATCAAGGTGTGATGTCTTTAAGTGACGCCCGCATTTATCTGAGTTCATGTTCTCCGCTGCCAATGTTTTCAGACACAGTAAACGTGGCGGTCTTTCCTCATTTCTTATCACAGCACAGTGAAGCCGAGTGCTATATCCACTTCATCATATCTCCTCGGCTTAACTTACGGGAGACTTCCATTTCTCTCACTGTCTCCGTCTCTCTCAGCCTCTCTTTCCGTCCCTGTTAAAATTTTCCATGGTGGGTTTATTAACTTCACTTCTTATTTTCCCTCTGGGCACATGCTAACAGTGAGGAAGCCACTGCCACCTGCTGTAGTGGATGTACAATTACACTTTATTCTAATACAGGGGGGGAAGCATGTTCCCCCCCTGTAGTGTAAGTGTAAGAGGAGCTCTAGAAACTGGACACCTATATTCTTACAATGGCTCAGTTGCAGAAATATTTCAGATAGATTTGAATTCAGAGCATCCATGAGCAGAATAGCAGTTCTTAAGAAAGAATGGCTTTTTGATAAAATAAAACTCTTCATGGACATGTGAACCCTTTTTTCTTGCTATGCATTCAGAGACATTGTTGATATTTAACAATGCTGTATCAAACTTGTAATCTGTTTTCTTGCTTTTTTTTCAAGTTCAACACACTTCACAACCATTCTTGGTCAAACTCAAATATTTTTGGAGCTGTAAACCACTTATAAGTAAACAATACAATTTATTTAGTCTTAAGTTATTATGCTGTTGATCTGAATGAGACAAAAGAGAAAGAGGTGAAAAAGAACATGTATTTTTTTAATCCCCCGAAGGACACAAAAGGGGCCAAGTGGAAGCTTTTTTCACATATATGAAAGACCTGGGGACATTTCCTTGAGTGTTTTTCCTTCCCAGTGGCTGAGCTTTGTTGGAGGAAGTGTGCCCAAGAAACAAAAGCGCCTTTTACTCAGGGAGACGTGGCCAGTATGGAAATGAAGTTTTTCAGACGTGAACTTCTGAGGGCCGTGGACAGGCAGAGAATAAGGGCTGAAGACAGACAGAGCAGAAAGTGAAAAAGAAGGAGGATTGGAGAGAGAGAGTGAGAGAGAGAGAGAGAGAGAGAGAGAGAGAGAGAGAGAGAGAGAGAGAGAGAGAGAGAGAGAGAGTAGTGAAGTCCATACCAAGAGAAGGGGTGCTCTGAAGCAGATCATGGCTGGGCTTCTGTATATTTTAATACATAATTAATACTCCACCTGCTCTAGTTCACAGAGAAAAACAGGGGAAAGAAAGAGAGAAAAAAGGGGGAATGGATAGTGATGGCTTAGTGGTTAAGGCTCTGGGATACTGATCAAAAGGTTTGCAGTTCAAGCCCCTGTACCACCAAGTGCTCAGTTTGAAGTAATTCTGGAAAAGGGCATTTGCCAAAAACATCAATGAATGTTCATTTCGAATATGTGAAAATAGTGGTCAGTAAACAGTACTTGTAGACAAAATAAAACAAGAAAAAGAAAATAAATAATGTAATAATAATAATAATAATAATAATAATAATAATAATAATAATAATAATAATAATAATAATGAAAGCAATGATAATAATAGGGAGGTAGGTGGTGACCTAGTGGCATCGGTGCTGGATCACTGATCCTAAGGTTGGGGCTTCGAGCCCCACTCTCCACAGGGTTGTCACTGCCAACCCCCACCCCCTCCCAAGTGCAGCTAACTGGGTTATCAAAGGCCGGTCATGTCTCTCACTCTCTATGGTGTGAGGTTCATGTAAAAGAACCATTGCTGACTTTCAACAAGAGTAGCAGCAAAGCCATCAGCGTGTTTCCGCCCTGCGATTGCCCAGTGAGCTGTCCAGGGTGTACTCTGCCCTGGCCCAGAGTCGGTTGTGATGGGCACCAGCCTCCCCGCTACCCTAATTAGGATTAAGCGTTACAGAAAATTAACTGATGAATGATGATAATCATAATAAAGTAATAATAACAATAAACACTCAAAATTATGAACAAATTAAATTGTTAACTGTACCATATTTGAAAGGGGGTAAGAAGAAGAATAATCTTATTTAATTCCATTCCGTATGCCTTAAATGCAAATGAGAAAAGAGAACAACACTGAGATGGGATAAATTGAAATCTCACAAAAAAAACAAAAAAAACAACAAAAAAAAGGTGAGAACAGAGAAATGGAGCCCAATTAAGCAGAGGAGGTAAGAGTGTAATGACACTATCAACACACTGGAGAGGCTCAACACATGTTACACTGATTATCTCTCATTTACATACATATTGAACTTGTGACTAATGCCAAGGGGGTTTCACTTGTGCATCTGGGACTTATCTAACTTTAACTCTGCAACCCACCCCCACACACAATTCAGCTAAAGTGCAGCATCATTCCATCAAGTGAGGGAAAGAAAGAAGCGTCCAAGATAACATGAAGAAAAAACCTTGAGAGGAACCAGACTAAATAAAGAATATCCTTCCTGTTCTGGGCAAAAGACAGTGGAATAATAAACCATTACAGTATACGTGAGGAAAAGGTAATTATGTAATAATTTTTGTGTTAAAATGTTATAAATAAAAGTCATTCAATAAACCCAGAACAACCCTGGGTGCAAATCTACAGGTCTCCAGTGTGATTATCCAGTGAGGTAAACTGTGAGACTTGGAAAAAAACTGTTTTTAGGATGTTTGAGTCTTTCACAGTGGTCACCAACCATGCTCCTCAGAATCTACATGCCTGAAGACTGACTGCTACTATAATCACGCCTACCTGACCCCCCAAGCCACCTTGATCAGTGCCTCCAAACGGGAAAAAAAACTTTGGCAAAGGAATAATGCCCAATGGTCCCTATAAAAAAATCTATACAAGGACATACTATACACAATTGAATTGATAGAAAATAGATTGTCATCATATGAGGACACAGCGGTCTCAAAAGGTTTGAAAGCAAAGTGTTGTCAATTATGAATGCATTAGAAATCTCAATTCTTTCTAGCCATAGGTCAGGCAAGAGTAAAATGTTGACAAACAATGAGTCATCCACATGCAGCAACTCTTTTAAGGCTAACACTTTGTTCTCCATTTGTATGTGCTTGTGTTTATTTTTCTCAGATGTTCTGGGTTTAATGTGGTGATTTGGCAAAAGACTGACCTTCTAATCATAGACCATACCACATGTGGCTTCCTCAGTGTCACGTTTCTAAGCAGTAAACCTGAAACTACATAAAATAAAGTCTTGATTTATGGTGTTACCCGGTACTTAAGTTATTTATTCTTTATTTTAGTACAAATAACAAAAACAAAAGAACCTATCAAGATCAAAAAAGGCTAAGATTGGACTGCACTGTAAAGTTTCTCTTTATAATGTCCGGTGTGTAACTTGCAGTCCACATAGAAGTTAAATTTTATGACCAAATACACAGGTGTGATTGGTGAACTAATGGCTTTAAGATGTTTTTGAGGTATACTAAAGGAGGGCTATTAGATGCTGGTACAAAATAAATCCTAAAGGAAAGTAGATCTCCAGGAACAGTTTGTGACCATTCCTTTGGTATATTAGTGTGGGGCATTGCAAGCAGAAATAAAGAGTATCCGTATAAATCAGGCAGGCAACAACAGAGAAGTTATCAAATAAATAATGCTAAACTAAGAAAGATGCATAAATAGTAGTTCAGTGTTTACAACATTATGTGCTTCAGACATTATGCTACTGATAGAGAACTCGTAGATTTATACCAAGCTGGAACCGTTGGGAAAACTAAGCAATTCCCTAAACTATAAACTGCTTTGTTGTATCCTGTCACAACCATTCAGTTTAAATAAAAATGTCACCCAAATGATTCACTGCAAAGATAAGAACCATTCTGACCAATAAAAAAGCCTCGAGTCAGTATTTTCTGTTATTATTATTATTTTTCTCCAACAATGTTCAGGAAATGACCAACTTCAAGCAAACGCTGCTACTAAAGGACAGTACTTCAAGAAGTTGGGTCAACTTAAATTCAAATGACAAATATATATATATATATATATTATATATATATATATATATATATATATATATATAATATATATATATATAATATATATATATATATATATTATATACGGCAGTGGTGGTCTGGTGGTAAAGGGTGCTGGATCGCTGATCCAAGGGTTGGGGGTTTGAGTCCCACTCTCCACAAGGTTGTCACTGTCCCCCCAGTATAGCTAACTGTGTTATCAAACGACCATGTCTTTCACTGTCCATTGCTGACTTTTGACAAGAGTAGGCTGCATAGCCGTCAGCATGTTTCTACTAAAGGGTTGTGTCAGGAAGGGCATCCGATGTAAAAGCCTATGCCAAATCAAACATGCAATGATTCGCTGTCGTGACCCCTGAGAAAAAGGGAACAGACGAAAGGAAAGGAGAACAGTATATATATATATATATATATATATATATATATATATATATATATATATATATATATATATATATATATATATATATGAAAACCTTAGGCATAATTAAGCTATTCACTTTATGTCTCTGCCCGAATGCTTCCTCATTAGTTATTCGCTTGAAAAAGAACCTGATTTGAAGATGGACATAAAAAGGAATTGGAGATAATCAGAACTCATCTAACGCCACAGTAAGCCTGCTGGTCATTAATCATAGTTAAGTAGTGAATTCAGTAAGTCTTTGGTGTCTTTGAGATGCAGGGCTAGTTCGACAAGCAGGCCTGACAGTGTGACAGATGCATGTAAGGCCTGCTGATGAACAAACCCCACTAGTGACATTCCCCTCGTTGTGACAGTAAGCAAATGCAGAGCCTGTGCAGACAGATTGGTTGGGCTGAGCCTCGCTTGGCGGTCAAAGAAAGTGTAGTGCAGAGTAGAGTCTGATGAATATCTCCAGGTCCATTTTGATCTTTCTAATCAAACAACAATGCTTCAAAACTAATGTAAGCACTATAGGGAGTTGAATTGCCCAGAGGCATTTGGAGTTGAATTGCCCCGGGGCATTTCCAAAAGGCAGTTTGGGGATTTGCCGGTCTTTGCAACTCACCAAAATTCCAGTATTGTGGCACCCTTTTCTTCTAGTGAGTTTTGGTGTCTCATTAGCCAACCTCTAAAAAAAAGTCAATTTCTTATTTAAACAATTCGCATGCTACTGAGATAGCTCAACAATTTCAGGACAAAAAGACTTTGCGTTCAGACTGTTGACTGCCCTCCTGACTTGTAATGTCTTCCTAATGTGAAGAAATTCATGGAAATTAATATCACAAATGACACACAAATCCTTTATGACAGACTGGGGATCTGTTCAGGGTGAACCCCTGCCTCTCACGCAAAGCTGGCATTGCCCCCAGCTTCCCTGTAGCCCTGACAAATAAACAGCAAAAATAACATATGAATGGATGACATAAGGATTTAACTAAAACGTATTACCATGAACTGCCCATCTTATATCAACTAGCAAATTTGTTGCAGAGCAAGAAGGTTCTGCATTCGAGTCTCAATCTTGGGAAAGGTGTTTGTCTGGGAGGTGTTTGCATGTTTACTATGTTTGCGTGGGTTTCCTCTGGGTAGTCAAGTTTCTTTCCACAGTCAAAACAAATGCGCATTAGCCTAGCTGGCTAATCCAAATCGTCTTTAGGTGTGAGGTGTGAGGGTGAAAGGTTTTGTGTGTATGTCTCTGGGATGGACTATTCAGGGTCTCCCTGCCTTTGTACAGAGTCCCTTAAGATAGGCTCTAGCCTTCCCCCATTAATGGGATGAAGCGACATGGCAAATGAATAAATGAAAAGATGAAGAACATAATTTGCTATTCTCATGATTGCTGCAGCTGCCTGATGGGTTTTGAGTATATGTTGTACGTATGCTGAAATTTGTTATGGGTATGTGCATATCTGACCAATGGTTTATCCCCCTCTGTTTAGGAGGTCTCCTTGATTCGTTTACACATGGAGACACAGTGGGTAGAGCTGTCACTTCTCATGGAGAAGATCTAAAACATTGTTGCAGACTGGGGCCATTCTCTGTGGTATTTTCATTTTTTCGCTGTAACTGCATGGGTTTTCTCTGGGTACTCTGGTTTCCTCAACCAGTCCAATAACATGCTAATTTGATCAGATGGCTCCTCTAAATTGCCCATAGGTGTGAATCTGAGTGTGAATGGTTTTAGTCATCTGACAGATTAGTAATATGTCACCCTCCAGCTCTGAGTAAGCTGTGATTGGCTTAATGGAAAGTTTGCATATTTCGCTTTCATTTCCAAGTCCTGGTGTAACACGTTCTTATACTCGCCCCTGTTTTTATTTGTAGCTATTTTTATATAAATCTGATTTGAAAATGTATAGTCATATGGAAAAAAAAAATGAACACCTCATTAAATAGTCAACTCTTTATTAAGAAATGTTTACAATGTCCAATCTTATTTTTATTTATTTTAGGAAAAGAAATGTAGTCATTAAACAAAATAAATTAACATGGTTTTTTTCATCAAACAAACAAAAAAAAAATATGAACAACAATGCATATTACAATGGAGGAAAACATCAAGGACACCCTACCTCCTAATAGCTAGCGTTCCCCCATTTGGCTGAAAGAACTTTCAATTCAATTCAGTTTTATTTGAACAGCGTTTTCTACAATTTACTTTGTTGCAAAGCAGCTTTACAGTGTTCAAGTCGGACTTTATAAAATATAAAAGAGTTTAAACATTTTCTACAACCCTTACACATCCTTAAATAGCAAGCCAGCAGCGACGGTGGCAAGGAAAAGCTCCTTCAGTTGATGTGAGGAAGAAACTTCAGTGATATGCTTCTTGTAGCCATCTACCAGATCTGACATTGATCTGAGGAAAGTTTGCCCCAGTCCTCAATGCTAAATTCTTTGAGCTCTGAGATGTTTGAGGGGTTTCTTGCATGCACAGCCCGTTTCAAATCACCCTACAGCATCTCAATGGGATTAAGAGCCGGGCTCTCCAGGACTCTCCACTTCTTCGTTTTCAGACAGTCCTTGCTGGATTTACTAGTATATTTTTTTATCATTGTCATGTTGCAGTGTCGAGTTCTATTTCAACTTTATTTTTTATTATTATTAGAGTACAGACGCTCCCTGACTTACGTTTTTAATTGGTTCCGGATGGCCGAACGTAAGTTGTTACAATGACGTATGACGTGTGACGTATGTTGCTCATACTGTACTACACATCCATAAATACCATTACCGTATCTCATAAAACACCCCTAAATCAATTATATAAACATAACATTCTAAAATAATATCAAATATATCAAATAATATCAACATTAATTTCAAATAAGTCACTTATTTATACCGAGTCACTTTTCACGAAGCTTAAAACAGCCAATCAACGCTTACAATATGTGAGGCGCTCAAAACCGAAAGTAGTGTACTTGCGAAAGTAATGTACTTGCTGTGGGTTATACGGACTTCCGGTCTTTCAAGTGCACAAGGGTGCCGTTGAACTCGTTTAGAACACAGCCTGCACTGATGTGAATCACCAGCAGAGCGGCGAGTTCTTTCTTTCCTGGATTCGGGTTTTCATTCATTTTACAACTCTCTTTGCTTCACTGAGTATGCATGGTAGATTGTGCCAATCCGAGAAGATAGTTTATTCATCTCTGTGTATGAGACTTGCACCCATGCTAGTAGGCTTAAGCTTCTGACCAACCATATTTGCTTAGGGTTACAAAAGTCAGCAAAACAGTGTAAACACAAAGATGACAGGGACGACATCTTAACACAAGGGTTACACGTTATATATATATATATATATATATATATATATATATATATATATATATATATATATATATAAAACTGAACTGGGAAGAAGGAGGGGCACGTTCAGTCTGTCGTTTGTAAACAATGGACACAGCGCCATTACATCATTGTGTCATTATGTCAGTGTACTACGTAGGTACGTCTAAACTCAAAATTTGAACGTTTTTTTTTTTTTTTTGAAAAAAAAAAACATACCCCCCCCCCCCCCCGCAAAACGGATGAACATAAGTCGGGGAGCATCTGCATTATTATTATTTTTTACATGTGGTTTCATATGCTCTTCAAACACCCTCTGATACACAGGGGAATTCATGGTGGATTCTATGATGGTGAGCTGGCCAGGTCCTTCTGCAGCAAAACATCCCCAAATCATGACACTTCCACCACCATGCTTCACAGTTGTGATCACAAATGTTTCCTCCTTGCACACCTTCCATGAAGGTCAAACTTGTGTTGTCTCTTTCTGATAGTAAAGTCATGCGCATTCATACCTAACAGTAGCAAAAACCTTCTGTAGCTCCCGTGGGAATATTTTTAAACTTTTGATGACTTCTTTTAGCATCTTGCAGTCTGCTCTGGGGGCGAACTTGCTTGGACGACCAGACCTGGGCACAGTGGCAGCTGTTGGAATGGCTGATGTCTAATTATTTTGCTATCTTTTAAATCCCTTACTAGACTCTGAAACAGCCACAATTTTCCTTTTGAGGGTCTCCGACAGCTCTTCGGACCTCACCATGGTGCTCAGTCTCACTTGAACAGACAGGGGCACACCAAGCTAAATGTCTGATGATTAACAAGGGCAAGCGTTCTTCAAAACTCTGGGTAACACAGTTCTGATCGAGTGCACCTGATCTGAGACACCTGTGTGTTATCATAGCCATTTCAAGTGGGAGATATGGAGGGGGGGGGGGTTCCCTCCATTGAAATAAGCATTGTTGTTCATATCTTTTGCTTGATGAGTAAAAACCTATTACTTTATGCTGTTTAATTACAGTTAAATCACTTTATTTCCCATAAATAGATTAAAAACAAGATCAAATATTGTCGTGTGAACATTTATTTAATAAAGAGTTGACCATTTAATGAGGAGACCAAAATTTTTCACATGGTTGCATTGTCCTAGTTTTAATGCTATGAATTTTTTGATATTACCTAAAGAAAGAAAAAAAAAATGCTGTAAGTGGATTATTGCATGTTATACCTACTCTCTTTTACATCATCAGCTGTTGAATAAACTGCTGGACATGTTAAATTAAACCTACTTTCCTTTCAAAGGTCAAAGTAATTACTCTGTGCAACCCAAGTGAAAGGGTAAATCAAAATAGATAAGTATCAGCATTCAGACCTGGGGGCGTAGTAGTTAATTCATGAACATGTCCAGACAAAACTGTAAATGATAAAATACGAATCTCCCAAAGAAAGAGGCATGAGCTGGCTCTTTAGATGAAAGAAAGACAACCACTTCAGAAGGCAATAGCTGTGTCTCAGAGCTGACACTGGCATCTGTGGGTTTCCTGTGAGATTCATTTCATTTCCTTGTACAGCTACTCATATCGCCAACAGCTCACACTGCATCACAGATTAATAACACAGTTCTCACTCAAACTACTTTCTAATTCCGCAGCGAGTTGATGCACTAAATGACTTAAGTTTTGAAGAAAAAAAAAAATTAAAATAATGAAACAAAAGGTAAGAAATATCTTTGAAGTATGTGCCTTTCACAAATAACCCAGTTTTTCTTATTGTTATTTTTTTTGGTTGTTTCTTTTTGTTTTTGTTTTTTTTATCAGAGATGTGATAGAAGGAACAAGAAGAGATTTGTGGAAGTGGAGTTCAGAGCTGTGCAGTTGAACATAATGTCTGTTGTGGAGACAATAGGAGAGGGTTGTAAGCCAAACTGTAAGATGTTTATAAGAAACGTGATATGACTGTTGCAAGAAAACAATAACTTCCTCATGTCATATTCCTCTGATACTCAGTTGGCATATGAGTGGTTGAAGGCTCAAATTATCAGTCATTAAAAGATTCGACATATACAAAGAAGTCCCGTGGGTTTAACGTTGGTAAATCACTGGATTATTGTAAGAAAGCATACGATTCTGAGCACTTTCTACTCGGATTTGTTTCCTCCTATTCCATGTGAAATATTGGGCAGCAACTCATGTTCTCCATCTTCTGCGGTCTTCGGCAAGTAACCTAACATGTTCAAAGCTCAAGATGGTTTGTTTACATGTTAGCTACTGGGAATGCTTGCTTGTTTGTTTTTTCACATCATCTGGTTTCCAGTCAAGAGAAGTCCTAAGGAGTCGTAAGGGTTCCATTCTCTGAGCTTGTTCATAAAATCTCGAGCAACACTTCTTTACAGTGACACCTAGAGGTCTTTGTTATTTTTTTTCCATATCATTCCTCACTGGTTATTCTGGCTTACCATAAAAATAAATAAATAAATAAATACTACTATTACTACTACTACTACTACTACTAATAATAATAATAATATTAATAATAATAATAATAATAATAATAATATTAATAAAAATAATAATAATAATAATAATAATAATAATAATAATAATAATAATAATAATAATAATAATAATAATAAAAGTCCAGAGGTATTTTGGTGGAAGACATCCAGCTTGTGGTCAAGTCATGCTGTTTCACTGATATTTCAGTTATCAGTTGGGATAACCAGGAAGTTGCAGTATCATCTTGCTTTTAAGAGTGATGTACTTTGCAGCTAACTGGGTTATCAAAGGCGGGCCATGTCTCTCACTGTCTATGGTGAGAGGTTCATGTACTAGTAAAAGAACCATTGCTGACTTTTGTAAAGAGTAGCTGCAAAGCCGTCAGCGTGTTACTGTCCCTTGCGAAAGGGTGGTGTCAGGAAGGGCATCCGACGTCAAAACCTATGGCAAATCAAACCTATGGCGACCCCTGATAAAGGGAAAAAGCCGAAAGGAAATCGCTGTACTTTGTTTGTAAATCAGGTTAGAAAAACTTTATTATAAGTCAAGTCTATCATGCTGCAGCCATATGTGTCATAGGGCATTGCACAACAGATCTAGGAAATGGACCGATCAAAAAGAATTACAAAAAAAAAAACTTTGCTATTTTGAAATACACTGAGGACATTGATTTGGTCAGAATATTGATGATGATGGAGAATAATATTGAAGAAACACCATGTAGTGAAAAATATTTTCTCTCTCTGTGTGTGTGTGTGTGTGTGTGTGTGTGTGTGTTTGTGTGTGTCTGTGTTTGCTCTCTTGACTGATTGGATGCGACGCCCTGGTCTAAATAAGAGAATCATGCTGTTCTCTCAAAATGTCACATCAAAGTTGTGACAACATCCTCCTCTATCATATGATCTTTGATTCACACACACACACACACACACACACACACACAGCTAACGGTGGCCCTTTCAGTCACATTACAGATAATGAAGCAGACTTGAGCGTCTATCGATTCAGCACAACAGCGATGAAGAACAATAGCCATACTTTTTTGTCTATTCTATCCCTATTTTATCTCCTCTGTCACACATCATTTTTCCCCAGTATACTACTGTCACACACGCACAAACACGCACACACACACACGCACACAAACATTCACACTTTCCTCAAATCACTCTCTCAGCATTACTGGCCCGGTCCATATTTAATGTTTGCACCAGTGCTCCAGTAACCAATACATATTAGCACTGCTTAGCTACACAATTTGACCAAATTATGAAGAAAAGACACTTGAGTGCATGGGTAAATGACATTAGGTGGATTGCCCAGCAAAGCAAGTGTTAGAAAAGAGTCTTTAATAAGCTGTATGTGTGGACATTCACTGCCTGGATTAAAAAATACGCTCACACTCTAATTTGTTGCTGTACTACCTTAAGCCTTGATCATCATTATCATCATAGCTTATCCCCGTGGGGTAGTGTAGCAATTGGTCTGGTCCAGAGAAGATTAACCGGGACGCAGGAACGCTTGCTACTTGTCCCCAGAAACACTGTGACAGCTTTGCAGCTACTCTTTACGAAAGTCAGCAATGGTTCTTTTACATGCCTCTCACCATAGTCAGTGAGAGACATGGCCCGCCTTTGATAATCCAGTTAGCTGCACTGGGGGGAGAGTGACAGCCCTGTGGGGACTCGAACCCCCAACCTTAGGCTCAGCGATCCTGCGGCCTAACCACTAGACCACCACTGCCTAAGCCTTGATTAAGGCATAAAATTGCCATAGCACTCTTGCTGCCATTGGTGAGTTCAAGGCTCTGCGATTTTCTGATGATGTCAAAGAGTATGTAGGTCATGTGACACTGGCAGGAAATCTTCACATAAAGCCAAAAAGAAGGAGGGAATCGAAGTGTCTGATGTCACAGTGATGGATGTACTTTTGGACACCCCATCCACGGACCTTTATGCACTGCATCTATATATATGTGTGTGTGTGTGTGTGTGTGTGTATATATATATATATATATAAATACAGTAAAACCTCCGCTGACGAACGCTTAAGATCACGAACTTTTCGCCTCAAGAACATTAAATTTACGAGCATATAGTCTCTGCTGACGAACTAGTTTTCGGCGGACGAGTCAAACCACGCGGTCGAACAGCGCCACGGTGGCGGCCACGAGAAGTTGACGCACGCTCACTGCGTCACAGTTTGTCACACCCCTTTCTTTGAGTGTGGAAGTGGTTTGTGTTTGATAGACATTTTGGACCATATTGAGTGTACTTTTGTTATTATGGGACCGAAAAAGACCCCACCACAGGCGGAGATCATTGAAAAACACGAACGAGGTGTGCGTTTGTGTGACTCAGCGTCCCAGTACCAGTACGCTAAGTCTACCATTGCTCCCATCCTTAAGAACAAGGAAGCTATTAAGGGTGCGTGTGTGGCTAAGGGTGTTTCCAAACAGTAGGCGTTTCCAAACACTCCTTCCAAACAGTAAGTCCCTCCCTCCCTCCCTCCTCCTCCCACTCCATTCCATCAAGCCATCAACTACCATCACAAAGGTAAACAAAACGACTTTATTATACAGTACAGTTTATTTCTTTAATTACAATACAATAGCACATTTATTATACATAAAATAAGGTATATTTTTGTGTAGTTTTAAGGCTTATTTAGTAGAAAATTATGTTTTATGGGGACCTGGGAACGGATTATTCTCATTTTAATGGTTTCTTATGGGAAATAAATGTTCGGAAGACGAACTTTTCGCCTCACACACACTTTCTGGGAACCACTTATGTTCGTGAGCAGAGGTATCAGTGTATATATATATATATATATATATAAATATATATATATATATATATATTTTTTTTTTTTTTTTTTTTTTTTTTTGTAAGCATGAAGTGTGGCTTTTCTATACTGAAAGATGCACAGCATACAGTACATGGACTGTTGCATAGTTCATTCAACAACATACTCATTAGTCCCATTTCTTCAGTGTTGGGGGAAGAAATGATGAACTGAAAACTATAACAATACCCCTGATGCACGAAATAAGCTCTGTCTTGTCTGTTCCTGTGGGATATTAGCATACTAAGACCATGAAGTAACTTTTGTGTGGGTTTTTGAAAGACAGTATAGGTTTCGATACTCCAATGGTAGTGAAATATAAAAACATCCAGCCTTGGTCAAGCAATCACTTAAGTTTAATTCAACCCTTAACAAATGTAGCCGAAGGACAATCCAGAACAATTCAAATTTTATTTAAAAAGTAGTAAAGAAAAGGTTAGCGCATCCAGCTCACAGCAAGAAGGCCTTGGGTCCGAGTCCTGTTGTTGTTTGTTTCTGTGTCGAGTTTGCATGCTCTCCCCGCACCTGAATGGGAATCTTCTGGGTTTCGCAGTTTCCTCCCACAGTTAATAATCATACAGGTTGTACTAATTGTTTGTTCCAAATTGCCCCAAAATGCAAGTATGACTAGTGTGTGTGCTGACCTTTGCTCAGTGTCGGCTGTTTAGCTTCTCCATAGTTTTTGTCAGTGGTTGTTACGAATGAGTGCGAGAGTGAGTAAGTATACCTCATCTACACTGAGGATTCACAGATGTAGCCTCTCATGCAATATCAGGTGGAAAGATAAATTAAGGGTGGTATAGTGGCATACTGGTGCCATCTTGCATGACTATTCAACAATGTCATAACTATTTATCAAAGAAGTGCAATATCAATCCTATAAGGCGCTGAAAAAAACAAAGCGAGAAGATCATCTGTGATGTGTATTCATGGTGCAGGATGGATAATAAGAGTTTTGTAGACAGTGCTCAACAATACCTAAAGTTGAAGCAAGCCTGTCACAAGCTCGACTGCAGTTTGTTCATTTCTGTAAATCTCGGAAGAATACTGAGGTATATGGCAACATTTTAATTGGTATTTTCCTCAGCCCTCTGAAATTAATTGTTCGCCACACAGCTAGGACTCAGTTCTGTCTTGAATCCATGATGACGCTCTCATAAAATGTCCAGTTTATAATAATCCAAACTGAGGACCAGAGGCAAACCTTACTCCTGCTCAAATTCAGTAGAAGATCAGTTCAGTTCATTTTCTGTAACCGCTTAATCCTAATTAGGGTCACGGGGAGGCTGGCGCCCATCCCAGCTGACTCCGGGCGAGGGCAGAGTATACCCTGCACAGCTCGCCAGGCCATAGCAGGGTGAAAACACACTGACGGCTTTGCAGCTACTCTTGTCGAAAGTCAGCAATATTTAATAAACACGCTGACGGCCCACTCACCACATGGCCGGCCTTTGATAACCCAGTTAGCTGCACTGGGGGGGGCCTGTGGTAAGTGGGACTCAAACCCCCAACCTTAGGATTAACGATCCAGCACCTATACCACTAGATCACCACTGGTACTGCCCCAGTAGCAGATCAAAAAAAAAGGTAAAATATGTTGGGCTTTTTACACCCGAGCCATTGTGGCTCATCAGGAATGTGCTTATCCCCGGTTTCCATAGCGTGAAGCGACTAGGAGTTCAACTTCTCCTGGACAGGACACTAGTCCATCACAGGTTACCTTCCCAGTATACATTTACTGGTACCCATTTACACTGCTGGGTGAACAGAGGCACACTTGTGGTTAAGACCTTGTCCACGAGGGTTAGCACAGTAAGGTTCTTACTGGGATTTGAACACAGAACCGCCCGCTCATGAGCGCAGCACCCTAAACATTATGCCGCCGGCTCCTACTAGCATATCAAAAGTTTTCAACCAATTCCATAAGTCAAACAAAGATTATATCCAGTACAGGTAGATATCATCATCTTTCTGAGGTCGTTACATATTTCTATTTGTTCTCAGTGTCCCAGAAGCTGCAGATCAGAGGAACAGTGATATTCAGCAATATCACTATAAAATGAATAATGTTCGTCAGAGGAAATAGATAGTGAGTTGCAGAGATTGAAGGACTCTCATTCTCTTTTCAAGTGGGAGTTGGACTTCATCACAATTTCCTTAATGAGGAGTCTGTCCTGCTGGAATTTTCCAAATTGAATTTATATGTATGTAATTATATGTAATTGATTCGTCCCATTAATTATAGCCCGGTTCAGCTTGTGTCATGGTTAATATTGCACACTTATGATGAGAACAAGCTCTGCACTGGGATCGTTTGGGCGAATGGCAATTATTCAATTAGCTATAGCACAAGTCCTGCCGCCTCTTAATCCTCTTCAAGCAGAACCCAAGAAACGTCATGTTTAATCAAGAGGAACTTTGCAGATATGCCAGAGGAGAAACACAACCACATGACAGTGAATGACTTTTGGAGGGACACTCGCTTGAATGGTCTCACTTTCTCAGTCTGCTTCCGTCTGTCTGGCTCGCAGATTTAGTAAAGACAAGTTATACCCTTCGCATTTTCTCTCAGTCTAGGGGTTACATTAAGGAAACCAAATAGTGTTCAGCTTTTAAATCCATTTGTGTGGCGCTCTTGATAGATATCTTTATTGACAGGAAGTCAATGTTCATTCATTTGCCGAACTGCTTAACCCCACTAGGGCCTAATGAAGCTGAAGCCTACCTAAACTGACTTTAGGTGAAGAGAGGTAACACCCTGAATAGCCCTCCATTCCATCATAGGAACAACACCCACACACACCCACACACACACACACACACACACACACACACACACAAAAAAAAAAAAAAAAAAAAAAAAAAAAAAAAAAAAAAAAAAACCTAGCAGCAATTTAACACAGCTTGTGTGCATGTCTTTGGACTGTAGAAGAAAACTGATGCACTCAGAGGAAACCCACATAAGCATGATGAGAACAAGCAAACATCACACCGAACTGTTCTAACCACTACACTACCTCGCCACCAGGAAGTTGACCTTTTTGAACTCACAAATAATAGTTATACATTATAGAATACATTTTAATTTGTTGTTGTTAAAATGGTTCTGGGTGAAAATTTCATAAGTAAAAATGGCAAATCATATACAGTGATCCGTAACTACTTCGCGCTTTAATTCATGCGGCTTCAGTGCATCAAGTTTTTTTTTTTTTTTTAATTCAGTTCATCATCATGATTTTCTGTAACCGCTTTATCCTAATTAGGGCCGCGGGGAGGCTGGTGCCCATCCCAGCCGAACTCAGGACGAGGGCAGAGTACACCCTGGACAGCTCGCCAGGCCATCGCAGGGCGGAAACACGCTGACGGCTTTGCAGCCTACTCTTGTCGAAAGTCAGCAATGGTTCTTTTACATGCCTCACACCATAGACAGTGAGAGACATGGCCGGCCTTTGATAACCCAGTTAGCTGCACTGGGGGGGTCACAACCTTGTAGAAAGTGGGATTTTTTTTTTAATATTCATTGAATTAAAACATGAGAAATTAAGGAAGAATAGGGGAGAAAGTTAAGGAAAATGCTGAAAAAACAAGGCCAATTAAGAAAAAAACAAACAACAAAAAAAAACAACCTAAACAAACACAATACACAAAACAGCCCAAAACCTCCCATCAAAACTACTTACATTTTTATGTGAGGTGCGCTCGTGCGCGCATCTGTATGTGTGTGCATTTATATTTTATTTACATTTTATGCATTATTTTTGAATGTTTAATTGTTATTATAAGCATTTATAGCATTGAGTATGTATTTGTTGATATTATATACACATCTACATGTATGTATATGTCAGTTGGGGGGTTGATCCTACTTCGCAGAATTCGGTGGTCGCGGGGGGATCTCGGTCCCAATTAATCGCGGAAAGTGAGGGATCCCTGTATTATGGCAGTACTGTATTATGTATTTATATGTACACTGCACAGTATCTTTTGATATCGGGTGATATTTGTTCAATTAAAAAGAAGAGAATTAAATAGCCGGCAGCACAGTTTTGTAGTGGTTAGCACGTGCCACACACTTTGCCTGTGTGGGTTTCCTCCGACAGTCCAAAAACATGCACAGTAGGCTAATTGGCTGTTCCAAATCCTTCAGTGAGAGAGTGAGCATGAATGGTTGTGTGAGTCCTGGCCCTACGATGGCCTGGTGAGCTGTCCAGGGTTTACCCTGCCCTCCTCTGGAGTGGGCTGAGATGGGCACCAGCCTCCCCATAACCCTAATTAAAACTAAGCAGTTTAGAAAATGAATGAAATAAAATGATGATTTAAAATGAAGGGGGAACTTTTTAATCCTGTTTTTACCTGCTTTATTTAGTAACACTGTAATGGCCAGTTTATTGCAATTGGAATTGTGTGTTACTTTGACCTGAATTACAAATATTTTTGATAGCTGAAGGTTTCTAGAATATTACTTACGAATATGAAAGATCATTTTTTTTTTGTTTGTTTTTTTTGTTTTTTTTTTAACCTGTGCAATTTTTCATCTGTTACGGTTTAAATGTTGCTTCAGTAAATGTTTCCAAAACTAAACCTGCTTCAGTATGTATTCCTGGGTCTGGGCACATATAAGTTCCCACCAAAAATCATACAGATGGACATACAAGTCCTGAAAAATCAGGTGGATGGTTTCTTGAGCACTGAGCTCAGTTACAATGCACGAAGCACTTGATATATAAAATACACCTCACCCCTTCTCATTGCATTTGAATGCATTATTCCATTTGACTATTGACAATAATTTTAATTTCATGCTAAGGTAAGAAATATATATATTTTTTTTATCACCAAAAGATTTTAAATCAAAGAACACACTGGGGCCATTTGCATTTTCATTAACTCCCTCCCTCCAGGCCACCTGAAAAAAAGGCCCAATAATTCAGCAGGCATCTGAATGATCCTATTAGTGAAAACTGATTATAAAAAGGCAAAAATACTGTCAGACATGATTAATATGCAATCAAAGGTGCTTATTATTATTATAAAACAATGCTAATGTGTTTTCAAATAAGTGTTTGCTTTAAATTATCCTGAGTTTCTCTAACATGAAGTCAACTCACAGCTTCATTAGTGATTTATAAATCTCAGAATGGTAGAGACCTTCTGTCAGATTTCTAAGGATAGTCCAATGCTTGAGTTGGTTCTACCACACTGGTGTACTTTCCCCACCCCTAGATTTCAATTTCAATTACAGATCTCACCCAACAGCTAATTGTTATCTACTGCACGACAACCATAAGATCCTTCTCCTCTTCCATTTTCTTCTTCTCGCAGTATCATTCATTTTCTGAAGCACTTAATCCTAATTAGGGTCTCAAGGAAGCTGCTGCCCATCTCAGCCGACTCCGAAGGCAGAGTACACCCTGGACAGCTTGCCAGGCCATCGCAGGGCTTCTTGCAGCATTATTATTATTAGTAGTAGTAGTAGTAGTAGAAGTAGTACTATTAGTAGTAGTAGTAATAGTATTCATTCATTCATTTTTCTGAACTACTTATCCCTGATTAAGGTCAGAAGTCATAATAGTCAGTTTACATAAAAACTGACTGACACAGAACAGCACATTGTCAACTATATTCACTCATTATTATTATTATTATTATTATTATTATTATTATTATTACTACTACTACTACTATTATTTTTTTCTTCTCCTCCTGCTGCTGCTGCATTTTCCTCCTCTTCTTCCTCTTCCTCTGTCTCAGTTTTATTTTCTTACTATTATTCATTCATTCATTTTCTGAACCATGATTTTCTGAACCGTTTAATCCTAATTAGGGTCAAGGGCAGGCTGTCACCCATCCCAGTGGACTCTGAACAAGTGTAGAGTACACCCTGGACAGCTCGCCAGGCCATTGAAGGGCAGAAACATGCTGACTGCAATGCAGCCTACTCTTTACAAACTCAACAGTGATTATTTTACATGTCATAGCATCGGCAGTGAGAGACATGTCTGGTCTGTGATAACCCAGTTACCTGCACTGGGGTAACAGCAGTGACAACTCGATGACAGCACCCTACCACCAGGTAACCACTGGCAACCACTACTCCACCATGTCACTGACACACTGAGGGGACTGAGGAACCACAGAATCCGAATCTGACACAACTCACACTTACACCGAGGGTGCTATTATTCCTTAGTACTCTTCTTTTCTTTCTCCTTTTCTTCATCCTCCTTCTTTTCATTTCATTTTCCCCACTTCTGTATCTTTTAAAGTTGTTCCTCATCGTGGGATTTGATCCAGATTCTCTTTAAGATTGTGTACCAGGCAATTTAATAACTTTGTTTTTCATTGAATTTGTTGTATCTCATAATTTCATAATGGTGGAGATCCTCTATTTGATATTTGAGGAAGACCATTAACCACTAACTGCTCATCTCTGTGTTTAACTGTAATACCCCCATTTCATTGGACGACGGCATGCAAGGATTGTAGCAGAAAGGCATGGAACACAGTCTACGGAAGAGCTTTGGCATTTTTATGCAGAAAACAGGTGCAAATCCTACGGAAAAGTAGAAATTTGTATACCCCCATTTCACTGAAATACGGCATGCAAGGATCGTGTAGCGGAAAGACGCGGAACGCAGTCTACAGAAGAGCTTTGGCATTTTAACATGGAAAATGGGTGAAAATCTGACAGAAAAGTGGAAATTCTTAGACTCTCGGAACGTTCACAGCATGTGCGGAACAGGTACGGCAAAGTACGCCAAAGTGACCCTACAGAACACTCACTGATTTTTTTTTTTTTTTTCCATGAACGTGCTTTTGAACATGTTCAAAAGCACATTCACGGAATATTTTGGCCTGCCGGAAGCATACAGAAGTGGAGGAAGACTTGAGGAATAACTACGAAATCACATGAAATGGCATGGAAGATGCGGGAATAATTGCGGAACATTTGCGGTTGACAACATTTTTGTTTCTGTAAGTCTGCTGTGCTCCAGTGAAATGGGAGTATTAGTCTTTATGCCAGGGGTCTCCAATCTTATCCACAAAGGGCCGGTGTGGGTGCAGGTTTTCACTTCAACCAAACAGTAGCCACACCGTCCACCTGTTTCAATCACAGGTCATCAAAAGAAAAAATGGAAAAAAAAAACAAAAAAACAAAACCCTAGATTCCACAGGTCAGGTCAGGTGAGGTATGAGGGCATGCGCCGGGACTGCACTTCACTGCGTCTACCATCCACCTCCACTTATCCAGCCGTCTCCTGGCGATTGACCAGGCCTGCTCAGGGTCCATACCCTCCGGCAGGGCTGCCCTCAGCTGCGACAACCACGTCGCACGCGGCCGTCCCCGCAATCGGCTCCAGCCCCTAAGATCCCGAATGGACAGGATCCGGTGTGCTGGGTCTGAAGGCGGGAAACACGCCAAGTGCCCATAGTAGCACAGCTGATGGTCACGGATCAAGCAGGTTACTCTTACCATCCCCACATCCCCGAGCACCTTCCGGCTGGTGACAAAGTCCCACCAGCGATATCCGAAGATGCAGTGAAAGGAAGTCATAACGAAGGAGTCCAGTCGTCGTCCAAGCTCAACCGTGAGCGTCCATGTCTCGCTCGAGTAGAGCAAGACAGGGAGCACAAGGGAGTGAAAGACTCGGGCTTCCGTCCGCCTGCTCAGATACCTTGACCGCCACACAGTTCTGTCCAGCGAGTTCATCGCCCTGTAGGCTAGGTCAAGTCGACGATTGATCTAGGCCCTGCAATCAGTGGAATGATGGACCACGCTGCCAAGGTAAGTGAAAGACTCCACGATCTCTACTCTTTCACAACTCACAGTGATTGAGTCAACAGCAGCATCCAAGAGGTCGCCGAAAGCCTGGATCTTGGTTTTGATCCAGGAGCCTCGCAAACCAAGTGGTTCTGCCTCCTCACCCAGCGAATAGAGAGTCTCCGTCAGGACATCCACCGTCTCAGCGAAGATCAGTAATCCGAACCTCACCGAACGACACACCACAGGCCGATCCACCCGATACCGCCGCCCTGATCCAGTCCATTGCAGTACTGAAGAGAGTGGGGGCCAGAACACACCCCTGCCTAACTCCGGTCTCGAACGAAAAGAAGTCATAGGTGGAGCTCCCACACCTCACAGCACTCTCTGTCCCAGAACACAGCAACAATATCAGCCGGACCAGAGCCAACGGGATCCCACGTAGACAAAGTATGCCCCAGAGGGCCTCCCTATCCACTGAGTCGAACGCCTTGCGAAAGTCTATATAGGCGGCAAGGAACCCCCTATCAAACTCCCGAAAGCACTCAGATAGGACGCGGAGTGCCAGGATGCGGTCAACGGTAGACCTCTTCGGTGTAAACCCGGACCGTTCAGGGCGCTAGTACACTAGAGGCTGCTGTCGGATCCTGTCCAATAGAATCTGTGTGAAGACCTTGCCCGGAACTGAGAGAAGAGTAACCCCCCAGTAACTATTGCATTCTTGGGTATCACACTTCCCCTTCCAGATCGGATGCCCCGTTTCCAGTCAGTTGGGATGACACCAGTGCTCCACACGGCACACACAAGAATGAACAGCCACCTGAGGACGGTCTCACCTCCCGCCTTAAGCATTTCCTCGTGGATACCACAAACTCCCACCGATCTGCCATCCGCCAAACGCCACACCGCCCTCCAAGTTTCCTCAAGAGTTGGTGGGTCGCAGCCTGGGGGAGGGTTGGCAACAAGAGTTTCAGCATCCCCGACGGCCAGGCTCTGGGCGGGAGGGTCAGCACGATACAACTCCTCAAAGTACTCAGCCTAACGAGTCCTCACTTCAGATTCCTCGGTAAGGACACTATCGTCTGCAGCTTTCACCGTCTGGCATCGTGATGTGAACCGAGAGGAACGGAGGCTCCGCAACGCCCTGTAAGCTGGGCAAGAGTCACCCGAATTGAAGTCCCCCAGTACGATCAGGGTGTCCCTTCCTGGAACCCCCAACACCACCGAGTTGAGCTGGTCGTAGAAGGTTTCCTTCATAGATTGATCACTCACCCCGGTCGGAGCGTACACGATAGAGAGTGTCCCCACTGTGTGAGTCACCCTCAGTCGCATAAAACGCTCATTGACCGGGACCACCTCTGATACCAAGGGAACCAATCGATCAGCAACGGCGACTGCCACTCCCTGAGCGTGAGGACCGTCGGCCCGGCCAACCAGTAGTAGGTGTACCCACCGACACTTGTCTCGCCGGACCCAGGCCTCCGCACCTCAGAGAGGGCCGCAATGCCGACACCAAGCAGACTAAGCTACCATGATACCAGAGGCAGGTGAGAGTCGTCATGCAGGGAAGTCACGTTCCATGCGCCGACCCGGACCAACCGCCTCAGATTCAACCTTGGCGACCGAAAGCAGCTGGTGTCTGACACCTTTGCACTGCCTTTAAATCTTAAAAAAAAGGTGATCTCACCAAGATGGCGCCACTTCAGAATTGAAACAGTTATGACCAATCTATTTTTTTTCCTTTTCTTTTGATGACCGGTCATTGAAACAGGTGGAAGGTGTGGCTACTGTTTGGTTGAAGTGAAAACTTGCACGCACACCGGCTCTTTGTGGATAAGATTGGAGACCCCTGCTTTAATGCAATTGGTCAACATTTTCCTCCTCATTTCCACTAGTTGCACTTAAACCCCCCCCCCCCCCAATTGTAGTTCTTATTTGCTTGTTTGTTTGTTTGTTTGTTTGTTTGTTTGCAGCCAGAGGACACTTTAACAGAAAACTCAAATATGGCTCAAATACCACAGACCCCTCAGTATTGATTTAGTTCATGAATATCATTTTATACATACAGCTCATACAGCTCATACAGCTTTGTATTCCTGAACGCTTCACTAACACCACACATTAAATCTGAGTTTAGTTTGCTGTTTGGAACTCTAAAAATATAATACAGACCCAGACTGTGTATTTAGAATTTTGTAATTTAACAAGTTCAGTCTTATTAACCTTCAAGGTGCATGTTCAGTGTGCCAGGTATATGAAATAAAGAAGAAACACAGAGTTATTAAATAAACATATAATTCAATCAGCACAGAGTATTTTTAAATTTTTTTTAAAATATTTATTTACTCCAGCAGGTGAGGTTCTTTTTTTTTTCTTTTTCTTTTTTTTTTTTTTAATTGAATTACTTTTTTTATTGTTTGTTTGTTTGTTTAACTTTTTAGGTTCATAAGATTTGATCCTCGACTTTTTCCCTTTTTACAAATCAATGTTGCACTGTGAATTTATCATTCAAGTGTACACAATTTTGTCATAGGTGTTGTGACTGTAAAACACATATCCAAAACAGGATGCAAAATATGTGAATAAAAGATGCTACTGTGAGTTATTAGCTGAAGTGGTTTTGCTGGGAAACGTTTATCGATCCCTTGCTCACTCATTCGCACCACTTAAGCCTACTAAGATCACGAGGAGGCTGTTGCCTATCTCAGCCAACACTGGGAAAGGATGGGGTACACCATCAACAGTTCGCAAGACCATTGCAGAGATACCATACACACACACACACACACACACACACACACACACACACACACACACACACGCGCGCGCGCACACGCGCACACACGCGCACACACACGCACACACACGCACACACACGCACACACACGCACAGAAATATTCACACTCACACCTAGGAGAGCCAATTAGCCTAACGTGCCAGTCTGTAGACTGTGGAAGGAAACCCAGAGTATCCAGAGGAGACCCAAGCAAAAACGGGAAAAACATGTAAGATCCACACAGAACCTAGGACCTGAAGCAAAGACCTTCTTGCTATGAGGTGAAAGTGCTAACCACTACGCCACCATGCTGCAAAATTAACCAATAATGGAAGAAAAACTAATTTTTCATAAGCTTGTGTTTGGCACTTCAAATCTTGAGATGCACTTATCAAAAGAAACTTACATTGTTATCTCATATAAGCAGTTAAGAGTCAAGTGCCTTGTTCAAGGGCCCAATTGTGGTGGATTGGTGCAACTGGGGTTTCAACCTCTAACCTTCTGACCAGGAACCCAGGGTCTTAAAAACTGAGCTACCACTGCAATGTTTAGTAATACTTTTACTGATTTTTCTTTATTTAATTATTTTCAAATGCAATGTACGTATTTACGATGGATAGTTATTATCTATTACACAGCAGCTGCTAATCAAGGAAGTTATGCCAAACATGTGCAATATATTTTGGACTTGTTGCATCATTATGACCTTCTGCTCGTGCCATGTTCAGAGAATAAAGGAGAGTGCTTACTGTTCTAGCATATGATACCAATTAGCTAGCATCACTCTAAATAATAGGAAATTCCATCCATGAATAATATCATGCTTGAAACATCAGTCATTTTTTCAATTACATATTGGTCATCATAACACATCCTGGTTTAACCCCCTTTAAATCGACAGAGAAACATCTGGCTGCCACTGAGAACTACAATATGCTTTTTTTTTTTTTTCCTTGCAGAATTACTGATGTGTTATGCTACTAAACCAGTAAAGAGTTACAGATCATTGCTTCTTGATATTTGCAAAGTAAATTGGACCATTAATTACAACATGTCTCCACAGGTCAAGATAGAAAACTAACAATTAGAAAAATATATAATAAATAAATAAACAAACTGCATGAACTACAATCCTCGGAGACTTTAAAGCCCAGATTAGTTCTCCATGCTGTTTTATTAGTTCGGAGATGTGAGTTTTCACTCTTATTACTTCAGGTAGCAGGTTATTTTTTATTATTATTTGGATTGGAGATTTCAATCAATTCAGCTTCAGAGAACTCAAAGACCTGTATCTGCTGGCTGTCTAACTGAAACCTAATTAGCCTAACCCCTGCTATGGCTCCCCATGAAGGCGTCATTACCTCTGCTAAGATGGTTTCACACCTGACTCTGGACCATGCTGATTTATTAGCAGGATGATCTCTTTAGCCTCAGTTCACAGTGCTCAGAGAGTTGTTACTCTACCTCCTGAAGAGCCTGATCAAGCTTAATAGACATAACAGTGTTATTAAATAATAAATCCTGATAGGGCTGGTAGCCTGGGAAATTCATCCAGGCAACTTACAACTCTTCAGATGAGTTTATAGCTTGGAGCTTTTAATTCCATGTTCCAAGTTAAACTGCTAATCAACAGATCTGTATTATACACAAAATATAATTTTTTTATAGGAAATCGATTTGGCTAACTCATGCTCGAAGCTATTGACTGCTGTAAATGCCAATCAATACATGTAAAAACTAATAATAATAAATAAATTAATTAATTTAAAAAACTTACTACATAATTATATACAACCTTTAGAGGTGCTGACTGGTTGGAGCCCATCACAGTCGAATCTGGGCAAAGGCAGAGTAAACCCTGAATAGCTTTGCCAGACCGTGACAGGTTTCCTACCACAGTCCAAAGACATGCACATTCATTAGGCAAACTGGCTGTTCCAAACTTCCCCTAGGTCTGAGTGTCACTGTGAACAGTTGTGTGTATATGTGATGCCCTTCGATGAAAAGCTGTTTAGGGTGGACTCTGCCTTCGCCCAGAGCCGGGGGATCCTCTAACCTCCCAGTGACTTTAGTAGGATTAATTGTTTGGGCAAATGAATGAATGATGAATGAGTCTGTTTCCCTAAATTCAGCTCTCCGGATTGCTTTTTTAAACCACCTTCAGACTCTGTAAATGTCAATACTCCAAGTTTGTTCTGGAAACTAAACAAAATGACCTTTTTGCTGAGTCATTAGGGGCTACCTTACTTTGCATGTGTCTTAAATGTTTTGTCAGTTGAACTGGACTTTGAAGGTTATGAGTTTTAAGGTATGACAAACAGGTAAGCCTTAGAATTTGATGAAGGGGCCAAAGACATAAACTCACTGTGTAAGAACAGCATGTTCTTCATTCAGAACATAACTTTTAAACAAATTAGAGCAGAGAACAGGCTGTACTAATATTACCAACATTGAGTGACATTACCAAAGGCAGATCTATATCTATAGACATGTATTCTTTTTTTTTTTTTTTTTCATTTTCCAACCTGTTAAATCCCACTAGGGTTACATGAAGACTGGAGTCTATCTCAGCTGAATCTGTCCAAGTAAGATACATCCTAAACAGTTCGGTAGTCCATTTCAGGGTCAACATGCACAGAATCATTCACACTTAAACAACCACGTGCATTCCATTGCTGAAGACCATCATGTTGTGAGGTGGGTACGTTAACCTCTATACCACCATGCCACCCACTAATAAAAGTACACATGCAAGTCAGCAGATGATGGGGAATACTTATTCCTCAATGGCAGCGACAGCTTTTCGGCATTCCAGTTGATGGCCATTGCCTTAATTGCAAAACTACTTCCAAGTTATCTTCAGAATATCTTGACCAGAATCAATATATTACCACTTTAAACTTGGGGTAGTACATGGCATATTGGTTCCATTTAAAAGCAAGAAGGTCCTGGATTCGAGCCCTGTGCCTGGTGAGGGAGTTTGCATGGTTTTCCAGTGGGTTTCCTCTGGTACTCCAGTTTCCTCCCAACGTCTAAAGTTCCAAATTGCTCCAGGCATGTGAATTGTTGTGTGTACATTGGACCTGTGATGGTCAGGTGAGGTGTCCAGGGTATATCCAGCTTTCAACCAGAATCAGTTGGAAAGAACAGTTCTTCACCACTTGATTTTGTAATGCAACAAAATGACTCATACAAGGAATTAGCATTTGTTTTGTAACTATCAAAAATGTGCATTGCAGCTGTCATGCAACATAAAGTCTATGTCATAAGGATTTTCAAAGGGTGTTACAAGTGATCCTTTCAAAGTAAGAGCTTGTGTTGCAAATGCGATGCAATCAACGAGATTTTCTGGGACATCAAGCACGTGCAATGCACTGTTTCTATGTGACATAAGGGAAGCCATGCAGGTGCCACTAGGAATAAGTGTGTGAGTGAATGGTTGCGGGCGTGTTGCCTTGCAATGGATTGGGGAGGTGTTCTGGGTATACCCCACTCTCAACTAAAGTCACCTGAGATAAGCTTCCACCTCCCCATGACCTCACAAGAAATGAATGATTCAGCAGATGAGTGATGGGGTGTTTTGGCATGGAGGGAAATGCTTTTCAAGAATAAAATAATGCATTTTATTTTTTCTTTTTGTCATTAAACAAGTAATTATACCCAAGCAGGAACCTCTGTAGACTCAGATCTTCTAAATTATGCAAATATAATGTAAAAGTCTAACTTGAGGTTTTTTTTTTGTTTTTTTTTTTGGGGGGGTGGCTATTTTAGTACAAAAAGATCAGAATCTTGTTTAAGGAATGTTCAGATCACATTTTTTAACTGCTCTACCAATTTGGTCATAAAAATTTGAGTTTATCAATCTAAAGAAGTTCAATAGATTTAGAGTTTACTGAAGGGTTGTGTCTGGTCCCAATCTGTTTGATATATTATCCAGGTTAAGGGAGCCCTTATTAATGCCTTTTCTTCTCATTGTGGACATGTGTCAGAAGCATGTGTTTGCTGGCCGCCCATGCGTAGCGAAGTCAACCATGGATCTCTAACATTGTGCTTACTGTCCCTTTTGGTAGATTTATGACCCACACCGAACAAAATCTCTCCAGGCCAGTTTGTAAATTTAGCTCAATGTCCATGGCAAGGTCTAATGCATTATCACCGAATGTACTAAAGGCTGCAGTGCTGTCAAAGCCTTGCCGGGCTGCAGTGAGATTTAGAGATGAGGTTCCACACAACCCAGTCTGTTAAAGCTTTGTTGAAAAAGAAAGGTCTTCTCTTCCCCTAAACAACCATTATGAACTCCTTCTTGCATTTTTATTTATTTATTTATTTATTTTGAATTTAAAGCGTATGAATAAAAGAAAAGAAGCAAACAAAGTCTTGCTTTGCCTTTTTCATAGTTATTCATGCTCAGTGACAGACAAAAAATGTCTGTAATTATCCAGCTGTAACCATTTATGAAGGATAAAGAAGTTATAATGGGGCTGTTGGGCGGAGCTGGAACATGCTCTGACAATGCTCTAATTGCATGCTAAAGAGCTGTAATTACAATACCAATCTCTCTTTTTCTTTTTGCTCTTCTTTCTTTTTCCTATTCTGTTTCCAAAGTTGATATACTAAACACTTTGCAGGAGATGGTTTTCCTCATATACAAAAAGCAGGGGAAATTAACACCTTGGAACGGCATTGGTAGCCAATGAGCAATTACATTAGAATATAGCATTTCATAGAGCTCGTTGTTAATCTGTTCATATAACTGTGTTCATGCACCTGAAGTTAATCACAGGGATGTTGTGTTTAGTTCATGGCACGGCCATACATATGATATAACTTCGTGGGTTCACAGTAGCTCAAAAATAAAAGTCAAGTTTTTGTTGTTTCTTGTCACCAGTCGATACCTTATCTATACTAGAATATTTAGTGTGAAGTATCAGAGAGACAGGTTTAATGGCACTTAAATTACACTATGTGATGGTATAACAGGTGCATGGTCCCTGGAATAAGTTTATCTGCTTGTATTGTATAAGGCATATAAAAATAAATAAATAAATAAAAAATTACAGCTTTAAATTGTATTTCGTTACACAAAAGAGAGACGCAATGCTTACAACAATGTTCTGGTGTACACAAATATCATTACAGTAAATAAAATACACTAAAACCCAGTTTTCCGGAAAAGACACATTTTGACAAACATGCTTATCAAGCTGATATGGAATTCTGTACAAAAAATATTTCACATCTAATCCCATTTTTATTTTTCAGAAATCTAGACAGTACTATGCTCATTAGAGAAAGCAATTAATATATTTTAAAAAATACTTCTCCACTCTACTTTCCAGAGAAGACATTTATGGCAGACAAAGGACCCCAGCAAAGCCACTTAGATTATAAATAGAGCATACAAGCAGCAGAACATCTTTCTAGATTGTATAGATTGTATGAAAATACCCCTCCAAAAGTAAAAGTTTGTAATTAGGAGAGGAATTCAGAATTTTATCAGGTAAATGCTACTATTTTTATTCCAGTGGAGCTACTTGAATTCTGTACTTGGAGCTTTCACTAGTGTAGCTGGGACTACTCTTTCTAGATATAACAATAAACAAAAGAGCCAGTCATAATGTATGCAAATGCCTACTTAAAGAGGTTTGTTGTATTATTTAAAAAAAATGGGAAAGAATAGTGGAAGCTAGACTAAGGGCAGAGGTCAGCATTTGTGAACAACAGTTTGGTTTCATGCCAAGAAAGAGGACCACAGATGCAATGTTTGCCTTGAGGATGTTAATAGAGAAGTACAGAGAAGGTCAGAGGGAGCTACATTGTGCCTTTGTGGATCTGGAAAAAGCATATGACAGGGTGCCAAGAGAAGAACTGTGGTATTGCATGAGGAAGTCTGGAGTGGCAGAGAAGTATGTTAGAGTGGTGCAGGACATGTATGAGAGATGTAAGACAGTGGTGAGGTGTGCTGTCGGTGTGACCGACGAATTCAAGGTGGAGGTGGGACTGCATCAAGGGTCAGCTCTGAGCCCCTTCTTGTTTGCTATGGTGATGGACATGCTGACAGACGAGGTGAGACAAGAATCTCCATGGACTATGATGTTTGCAGATGACATCGTGATCTGTAGTGAGAGCAGAGAACAAGTGCAGGAAAATCTAGAGAGTTGGAGGTATGCCCTGGAAAGGAGAGGAATGAAGGTTAGCCTCAGAAAATCAGAATACATGTGTGTGAATGAGAAGGACCCAGGAGGAACGGTGATGTTACAGGGAGCAGAGATAACGAAGGTGGAGGATTTTAAGTACTTAGGCTCAACAATCCAGAGCAATGGAGAGTGTGGAAAAGAGGTGAAGAAGCGTGTGCAGGCAGGCTGGAATGGTTGGAGAAAAGTATCCGGTGTGATGTGCGATAGGAGAGTGTCAGCAAGAATGAAGGGAAAAGTGTACAAGATGGTGGTGAGGCCAGCGATGTTGTATGGCTTAGAAACAGTGGCGCTGAGGAAAAGGCAGGAGGCAGAGCTGGAGGTAGCGGAGATGAAAATGTTGAGGTTCTCCCTGGGAGTAACGAGGATGGATAGGATCAGAAATGAGTATATCAGAGGGACAGCCCATGTAAGATGTTTTGGAGACAAAGTCAGAGAGGCTAGATTGAGATGGTTTGGACATGTACAGAGGAGGGATAGTGAGTATATTGGCAGTAGGATGCTGAGGTTGGAACTACCAGGCAAAAGGCCTCGAGGAAGACCGAAGAAGAGATTTATGGATGTGGTGAAGGAAGACATGAAGGTCGTTGGAGTCAGAAAAGAAGATGCGGAGGACAGGGTGAGGTGGAGGCGGATGATTTGCTGTGGCGACCCCTGAAGGGAGCAGCCGAAAGTAAAAGAAGAAGAAGAAGAAGGCTCAACAATCCAGAGCAATGGAGAGTGTGGAAAAGAGGTGAAGAAGCGTGTGCAGGCTGGTTGGGATGGTTGGAGAAAAGTATCCGGTGTGATGTGTGATAGGAAGGTATCGGCAAGAATGAAAGGAAAAGTGTACAAGATGGTGTTAAGGCCAGCGATGTTGTATGGTTTAGAAACAGTGGCCCTGGGGAAAAGACAGGAGGCAGAGCTGGCGGTAGCACAGATGAAAATGTTGAGGTTCTCTTTGGGAGTCACGAGGATGGATAGGATCAGGAATAAGCACATCAGAGGGACAGCACATGTAAGACGTTTTGGAGACAAAGTCGGAGAGGCTAGATTGAGATGGTTTGGACATGTACAGAGGAGGGATAGTGAGTATATTGGTAGTAGGATGCTGAGGTTGGAACTACCAAGCAGAAGGCCTAGAGGAAGACCAACGAGACGATTTATGGACGTGGTGAAGGAGGACATGAAGGCAGTTGGTGTACGAGAAGAAGATGCAGAGGATAGGGTGAGATGGAGGCAGATGATTCGCTGTGGTGCCAGAAGAAGACTCCAGTTTCCTCCCACAGTCCAAAAACGCACAGTAGGTTAATTGGATTTTCCAAATCACCCGTAGGTGTGACTGTGAGTATGAATGATTCTGTGAGAGTTGGCCCTGTGACAGCCTGTCAAGCTGTCTAGGGTGTACCCCACTGTTATGGGCATATAAATATTTGTGTGAATATAAAAATAATTAATGTATAAATGTTGAGTGTAATTATGTTTAGTTAATGTGCTGTGAAGAGAGTCACATGGTGTGACTCAGCTGTTTGGGTCTGGAATTTTCCATAAGGGGACCTAGTTGCGCATGCGCCCTGGTGGCGGGTCAGGTGAATGGAAATTTCCCGAACATTAGGGAATCTATATTAAGGACCTGTTGCCAACTGGCTACAGTCTCCTCATGTCTCTTAGGGGACTCATCTCGGTGGATCAACTCATCCAAGGTGAACCATGGAACGCGCATCAACCAAGTTTCGTTGATCGGGACTTCATCACCAAAGTCCATCATCCATGTTCACACACAGCCCACGCGAGGGTGGTTATCATTTGTTTCTGGAATGGCAAGCCTTTCCCCGCCAGCACATGTGTCATCTCTAAAATTACCCTGCTGCAGGTACTTGGTGACTATGGGACCCTTTGTTAATTTGTATGTGGTTTAGCTCTCAGATGTAAGTTATGAATTTTGTCTTATTTTGTTCATATTACTAAACTGTATATATTTTATGTCATGGTTTGTCGTGCTTTGCTGGTTTCACGGGGAAATTTCCATCCTCTAAATTTACCGTAACAAGTGGGGGCTCGTCCGTAACACCCACCCTCACACAGAGTCAGCTGAAATAGATGCTAAACCCCCAACCTCAAGAGTGAGAGTTACTGTATCTCATGTTGATTTCCCCTCTATAACATCCAAAGGATTTGTCCATTTCTTTCCACTAAGGGCACTTAGACACTCTATTGTCCCTCATCATCTCAAGGCTAAACTACTACAATTCAATCCTGTCAGATCTGCCTTTGAGAGCCATTTGACCTATGCAACCAATCCAATATGCAGCAGCACAGCTTGTTTTTAATGTCCCCAAGCTCCCTCACACAACTCCACTGCTCCACTCTCTCCATTAGTTTCCTGTAGCTGTTCGCATTAGATTGGAAACACTAATGCTGGACTACATAGCCAAAAATGGACTTACACTCTACTATCTCGAAGTGATTATCACACCCCACACTGCTCCAGTGTTCTCTCAGATGAACTGGTCTTTTCTCATTTCAAACAAAAAGGAAAACAAGCATCCAAACTCTTCTCTGTTCTAGACCCAAGATGGTGGAATAAACTAACTTTAGTTGTCTGGACAGCTGAGTGACCGGGTATCTCAAATGACGGCTGAAAACTTAGCTTTTTCAGAATTACTTGGATCAGCACTATGTTGCAAAAAATAAAAGCCAAACAAACAAAAAAAAAACAACCAAAAAAATCCCACAACACCTGCCCACTTAATTTTGACTGATGGAATGCTGAGCCTGTGTCCTAGTGAAACAATATCAAAATGTGTTCACTGTAAGTGACTTCTGTAAGCTATAAGTCGCATTGGATAAGTGCAGCTGTGCATCTGCCAAATGCTGTAAATGCAAATGTAAGGGAAAGCTGGAGAGAGAAAGGGGGAGAAGGAGAGAAAAGGATAGAAAAGGTAAATGAGTGTGTGAGACAGAAAAGAGAGAGAGAGAGAGAGAGAGAGAGAGAGAGAGAGAGAGAGAGAGAGAGAGAGAGAGAGAGATTCTGAGCTACAAAATAAGCCCCAGTTGTTAATGTGCACCAGTTCTTGGCTTACACTCATATAATTTTTGTCATTGACATTCACAGGAACAGTTTGTAGAACCAGCTTAGCTTCTGTATGCAAACAAAGGGTCCTAGAAAAAAATATATTGAAAGCAGATCACTGGAAACGAGAGATGGGAGTCAATCTGCTCACTGACTGGCACAATAATTTATTCTAATGAAATAGGGCCGTGTTTATTAACGTTTCACAACAATGCACACCTGAGTAACACGTTTGACACTGCATATCTTGAAGGGAATTTGTAAAATAGCTGATGCTGCATGCAGTTTTCTGGCAAAGCAATGTTGCTTGTTGCTTTCTGTGTAAATGCAGCTTCGTAACCTCAATAGGATCCGTGTTGTAGATCCTAACTGGAAGATGTAGGATGAAGATGGGCAAATCGAGAGACCAATAAGAGTGAGGAGAGTGAGAAAGTTGGACTGGGGAATGGCAGTTGTAAAAAAAACGGTGAACAGGAAAAGAAATAATGCATCATGCTGATGTTTTATATATATATATATATATATATATATATATATATATATATATATATATATATATACACACTGTAGGCCCTTGACTATTCGCAGTTTTGCACTCACGGTTTGAGTATTCGCGAACTCGCAAGTGATTCAAATTTAGCCAATGGCTGTCCTCCTTCCTGCTGATTGGTTGAGATGATGCAACACCCCTTTTACCTCATTGGTGCACAAGTTGGCAATGAGTCTTTTTTAGTGTGTTTTAATTACCAGTTAAGTATTATGATGTCACTCAAACGCCTGCTAAGCACCAGAAAAAGGTGACGGACATTGGATGTCTCTTCTGAAGAAATAAGACTTTCTCCAGAAGAAATGACCGTTTCCTCTGAAGTGCCTGAAGAGGATAATCGTCTGAACTGTTGTAAAATGTTTGTGTGTTATATTTTATTTACTGTGGTGTAGCATGTTTCTCATTTTGTTTTGTTTATCTAATTTATTACATTTCTTGTTCTTTTATGTCCTTTTTGTTATGGTCTGTGTTTTGGGGGACTTTGATTTTGGCGCTGTTCCTTTAACTAACTGTTTATCTCTGTTTCAGCTGAGAGGCGTGGCTGAGCTGCTGGGTAGCACAACTAGCACACACCTGAATTCACTATTCTCATTTACTCCCAATAAATAAAAACATGCTCACCTCTGCGCCAGAGGATTAACTCACATCACATCACCGCTTCTTTGGTTTGTAACACTCTTTAACTTTCTCACTCTAAAACTCTGTTTTTTTTTACTCGTGACTGAGGGGCGTGGCTGAGCTGCTTGGACTTAATGCAGTTAATACCTGAATTCAGTCATCTCATGCCTAATTCAATACGTTCCTCTAGTGGGCATTTTTGAAAACTACAGTGCTGTATGTTTGTCAAAGAGAATGCATTTAAAGCTGTTTTTATATGTATGCTGTATAATATTTATATTTTATTATCAATAAATATCACAGTAAACAAAATAAGTTTTTCTTAATCATTACTACATTTTACTACATTAATACTGAATTAATGAGTAAGACTGTCTATATAATGTGTTTAAGAAGCATATTTTAGCTCATGTAATAGATACATAGTATTTTACTTCCGGCTGCTCATTCGCGCATGTGACGTGATACATGGGGTTTTACTTCCGGGTACAGAACTAGCGGATTATCTCGATTCGCGGGAGGGCCCGGAACCAAACTCCCACGAATGTCGAGGGCCTACTGCACATATATATATATATATATATATATATATATATATATATATATATATATATATTAGTGGTTAGGTCGCAGGATCACAGGATCCGAAGGTTGGGGGTTCGAGTCCCCACAGGGTTGTCACTGTCCCCCCCAGTGCGGCTAACTGGGTTATCAAAGGCGGGCCATGTCTCTCACTGTCTGTGGTGAGAGGCATGTAAAAGAACCATTGCTGACTTTCGTCAAGAGTAGGCTGCAAAGCCGTCAGCGTGTTTCTGTCCCTTGCGAAAAGGGTTGTGATAGGAAGGGCATCCGACGTGAAAACCTATGCCAAATCAAATGTGCGAATCAGATGATTCGCTGTGGCGACTCCCGAGAAAAGGAAAAATCGAAATAAATATATAATGTTCAATATTGAGGATGGATAGAACCATGGTGGCAGCATGGTGTCATAATGGTTAGCATGTCTGCCTCATTGCAAGGTCCTGGGTTCGAGTCCCAGCTTGGGTGTTTTTGTGTGGAGTTTACATGTCCTCCCTGTGATCGAGTGGGTTTTCTCCAGGTACTCCGGTTTCCTCCCACAGTCCAAAAACATGCAGAGTGAAATAATTGGCTGTTCCAAATTGCCCATAGGTGTGATTGTGAGTATGAATGATTGTGAGTGTTGGCCCTGTGATGGCCTGGCGAGGTGTCCAGGGTGTACCCTGCACTCATCTGGAGTCGGCTGAGATGGGCACCAGCCTCCCTTCAACCCTAATTAGGATTAAGCTGTTCAGAGAATGAATGAATGAATGAATTAATGAATAGAACTAGGGTAGAAATGATCAGAATATCAGTATGCCCATGCTGGTAATAATAGTATAAATGAGGCATATTTATCTAGAGTTTCTGCTGGTGTGTTCATTTATATTCCCTGATGTTTTTTTGCCAGGCATGGGCGAATAGCGTGGACGGAGGGCAAGCTCACCTTGCCCCTTAGAACTTATTCCCCCAGTCATTATTTTCGGTTGTGGGTTAAATTGGCTAAGAGCCAACATTTAGCTCTTCCGAGTATGTTATTACATATCCATTGATGGATGGTACAATTACATCCAATGTCACTTAGGTAAATGGCTATGTAATTCTAATGAGTTCTTATTCAAACAGGCAGCATTTAATTTGCACGAATGGCGATCAGGGATCTATACGTGGATCGGCATGCAGCATATGTGATGTGAACCAAAAGCATAGACATGGGCTACATTATCAAAATTATAGTGTTGTCATGCTTCATGTTGACCATGTGTTAACCTCTTTCGATCATCTGAACATCCAATCTTCTTGTTTGACACAATACACACGACACACCTTTGCTTTTTTTTCTCCCGCACTCACGCACAGGCGTTGTGCTTTGTTACCTTCTCTTCAGTACAAGGTCAGAGTGACACTATTCTGCTAATCATGATAACAGGCAGGCAATACGAGGACAAGCCTCTCACTATCAAGGACCCACAGATAGAGATAGAGAAAAATGGTCCATTGCAAGCATGCAAAATGAAGATGGATTTGTGTGGTTATCACTCACATAAACAAGTTTAACTTTATAAGACTGTGGCCCTATTTGTTACGAAGTGTTCCTCTGCATGGTGGATCAACAGCCCCATACAACCCCCCACCCCACCCCCCATTATCACAAAGGGCCATTTTAGTTTAACTGGTTAACCAGAGAACCCAGATAAACCTTCCAAGCAGTAAACCTAAGCCCAGGATCAAATCAGGCACGCTGACTCTGTGAGTCATCAACATTACCTTCATATCTATCGTTTTTATTTAATTTGCATATAAACCTGTTGGGTCAAAGTTGTCCAGTGTCCAAACCATGGATTCCCCTTTGTGTGTGGATGCTAACAGGCAAAATGAAGACAGGCCTCTTGCACTCAAGAGCCTGTGAGCTCACCTAGGGCCATTTCAGTGAACCATTCTTACTCAATCATTCATTTGCTGACCCACTTAATCCCATGAGGGTCATTGTGAAGCTGTAGTTTATCTCAGCTGACACAGACAAGTACACCCTAAACAGCTCACCAGGCCATTACAGGGCCAACACACACACACACACGCACGCACGCACGCACGCATGCACATACAGAGCCATTCACAAAGAAACTTGCAATTAGGTGCAAGTCTTTGGACTGTTGGAGGAAACCACAGTACCTAGAAAAAACCCACACAAGTACAGCAAGAACATATAAACTCCACACAGCAACCCAAAACTCACACGTCGGGCAATTTGGAACAGCCAATTAACCTACTGTGCATGCTTTTGGAATGTGGGAGGAAACCGGAGTATCCGGAGGAAACCCACACAGGCACAGGGAGAACATGCAAACTCCACTCAGAAACACCCGTGCTGGGAATCAAACCCAGGATCTTCTTGCATGAGGCGGACATGTTAATCACTATGCCACTTTGCCACCTGATCAAGGACTTCGAAAATTAATACAGTGGTACCTCACCTTACGAAATTAATCCGTTCCAGAGGCGGTTTTGTAACCTGAATTTTTCGTAAGTAGAACCACATTTTACGTGTAAAACGTGTGATTCGTTCCAAGGCCCCCGATACTACCCCCGAAACTCTTTAAAAATTATAAAAGCATACCTTTTAAAGTACTTACTTCGTGTTGACCATGTCTTCTTAGCAGAGTTATAATCTTACAAATGTTTATGCATGGTTAAAAGCCTGAGCCAAAAAATAAAGTTTCAATGAGCACACTCAAAAAACTCATGAAACAGTAACTCTGTCCTTTACACGAAAAGCATCATGAGTATTATCAAGATACAGTTCCATAATAGCCAGTGAGAGGGAGCTGTGTCATCCCTCCGAGACAATGCGAGACCAGCAGGGCGGGATGTTGGGAGATAGCCAATGGGAGGCCAGCGAGGCGGGATGTTGGGAGATGGTCAATGGGAGGGCAATTCGTGCATTGTTTGAATTTTTGAGATGGTGCTTTCATAAACTGAACTTGTTTCGTATCCAGAGACCAAAATTTTAGGAAAATGTTTATCGTAGCCTGGAGTTTTCATTTGTTGGGACTATCGTAAGGTGAGGTACCACTGTACAGTGGTATGAAAAAGTATCTGAACCTTTTGGAATTTCTCACATTTCTGCATAAAATCACCATCAAATGTGATCTGATCTTTGTCAAAATCACGCAGATGAAAAAACAGTGTCTGCTTTAACTAAAACCACTCAAACATTTATAGGTTTTCATATTTTAATGAGGATAGCATGCAAACAATGACAGAAGGGGGAGGAATAAGTAACTGAACCCTCTGCCTAAGGAGACTTAAAAAGCAATTGAAACCAATTTTTATCAAAAAATTTAAGTCAGGTGTGTGCTCAATCACTGAGGAAGGGCTTAAAGCTGCCCTGCCCAATATAAAACACACACCTGGTAAGAATTGTCTTGATGAGAAGCATTGTCTGATGTGCACCATGGCTCGCCCAAAAGAGCTGTCTGAAGACCTGTGATCAAGAATTGTTGATTTGTATAAAGCTGGGAAAGGATACAAAACCATCTCTAAAAGTCTGGATGTTCAACAATCGACAGTCAGAGAAGTTGAGTGGCCGTCCACCAAAGATGACGCCAAGAGTTCAGCGCAGAATACTCAGAAAGGTAAAAAAAAAAAAACCTAGAGTGCCTGCTAAAGACTTACAGAAATCACTGGCACAGTCCAATATCTCTGTGCACACATCAACTACATGTAAATCAATGGCCAAGAATAGTGTTCATGGGAGGACTCCAAGGAGGAAGCCACTGCTGTCTAAAAAAAAACCATTGTTGCTCATTTAATGTTCGCAAAAAGGCACTTGGACACTCCACAGAAGTTTTGGAAAAATATTGTGTGGACTGATGAAACCAAAGTTGAATTGTTTGGGAGGAACACCACTTGGACACTCCACAGAAGTTTTGGCAAAATATTGTGTGGACCGATGAAACCAAAGTTGAATTGTTTGGGAGGAACACACAATGTCATGTGTGGAGGAAAAATGGAAAACCTGAGGCCGTCTGTCAGACAGTTGAAGTTAAAAAGAGGATGGATGCTGCAACAAGACAATGATCCAAAACACTGAAGTAAATCAACTTCAGAATGGTTTCACAAGAACAAAATACATGTTCTGGTGTGGCCAAGTCAAAGTCCAGACTTGAACCCCATTGAGATGCTGTGGCATGACCTCAAGACAGCGATTCATACCAGGAATCCCTGGAATCTGACTGAACTACAGCAGTTTTGTAAAGAAGAATGGGCCAAGATTAGTCCTGATCCATGTGCCAGACTGATCTGCAGCTACAGGAAGCGTCTGGTTGAAGTTATTGCCGCCAAAGGGGGGGGGGGGGGGGGGGGCACAAAATATTAAATGTGATGGTTCAGTTACTCATTCCTCCCCCTTCTGTCATTATTTGCATGTTATGCTCATTAAAATATGAAAACCTATAAATGTTTGGGTGGTTTTAGTTAAAGCAGACACTGTTTTTTCATCTGTGTGATTTTGACAAAGAGCAGATCACATTTGATGGTGATTTTATGCAGAAATGTGAGAAATTCCAAAAGGCTCAGATACTTTTTCATACCACTGTACTTAGATAATCAGGTCGACTAAATAAGGCTTGGAGCCCAAGTCCTCAGTTAAGTAAATGTCCAGAAACAGGATTGGTGAGCACTGCACTGTCTTGTCCAGTTTCTCATTCTGGTGAACAGGTAACATTGAGGGGCAGTACGGAACTGTAATGGTTAGCATGTCAACATCACAGAAAGAAAATCTTGGGTTCAAACCCCATGCTCGGGTGTTTCTGTGTGGAGTTTGCATGTTCTTACCTAAAAGAGGACCCCCACAATCCATATCCAAAGCTCGGGATTGAACTACAAAGTCTGGAGCTGTGAGGCATTAACACTACCTTTATTCAGTCACTCCTTCAGTCCACTTCTGTTCAGTCCAGTTCACTACCTTTACTTAGTCACTATTCTTCGACTTCATATATATATATATAATCCTGATGGGTGAAAGTTGCCTTGTGTCTGCAACCATAGCTTACATTTTTGTGTGGATTTTCTAATGCTGTGTTTTAAAATGTGTGGAGTTTATACTGTCTCTCTGAACACAAGAAACATTTCAGAGCAAGAGATTGAAAAGTGAATGACTCCCCAGTGTCATGTCCTGACCCATTTACTGCCTGCATTGCAGGCGTGATCGATATGAAGTATATACATCTTTAAACTCTTATACCTTTCACAAGTCTTTTAACAGAATACACGTACAACACCCAAAAGGTTCATGCTGCTAGCCCAGCTTTACAATACTGGCATCATTAACATACGAAAGGAAACCTCTTTTTTTCCCCAGGCCAAAGCCTTTCACAGGACACAGCTCTGAATAAAGAGTACAGAAGGCTTGCGAGCCACAGGTCATTCTACGCCCACATTCTCAGGGGAGCACTTGTGTCACAAACAAGTTTAATTTAATTTAATCTTACTTAATGACTATTGACTATTGTTGTTCATTTTGCACTGACACTCATTTAATCCAATATTATTGTTCCACTTAGATAAGCATTTAGCCACCCTTTACTGCACTCATGAGTAGTACTGCTGAACTGTGTCCACAGGAGACAGTGCAAACTTGTCTTGAGTTGTGGATGTCTCAATGTGTCACCTTATGCACCATGGGTTCATGAAGTGTTGTGTTTCTCAGGATTCTCTGCAGGCCTGAGTGCCATTTACAGATTGTAGGCAAATAATTAAGTGGACCTATCTTCACTTTTGTTGAACTGGGGATAATTCTAGTTAATTCTCAAGTTATGGAATGTTTATATGCTGTAACAAGCCAAAGTTTATGTAGAAGATTTGCATTTCTGACTTAGATTACTAAATTGGCTAACGTTGCTTGGAGTAACATTGTAACATCTGTAAACAAACACTGGATTTTATAGTTCTAACATGGTCTTCTCTGTTATTCAGGTTGCTCCATGACCCTTTAGATCAACGGTCATCAACTCTGTTTCTGGACAGTCATGTCCCTAAAGACTTTGGCTTCAAGACTTATGATACCCACTTGACCATCTAATCATTGACTTAAGAAGTATGTAATTACCTGAAAAGAGGTGTGATAGATTTTGTTTGGATATAAAGTCCTATAAAGGATACAAACTCCTTAATAACCGATTTAATAGCTTTGTCTCCGACAGAGTCCATGAAGTTGACAGAACTTAAATCCAGGATGATGGTGTGAACAGGACAGAGTGGTGATGATGATAACAATTCAATAAGCCCTGTAATGATCTCTAATTATGATGTTTGGATGATCATTACAGGGCTTATTGAATTGTTATCATCATTCTAAGCACGCTGTTATTGTGTTGAAAATTTTGTGATTAACTTCCATGGCATGGAAAAAATATATATACTAAAGTACCTAACAATGCTAAGCAGTGACCCAGCCATTTGTCTTCAGTCACAAATATAGGGTGACCCCCAAAAAAACGGAAATTTTTGAAGTGCATATTGGCAGACATGAGCATGTGGCAGCACTGCAAGACAGTGACCTTGAGCAAGTAAACACTCCGCCATTTTAGTAACCATGGATCAGTGGAACGGGCAGCAGTGTGCATTAGCCATAAAAATGTTTTTAAAAACGGTGATAGTTTGACAGCTGAGCAGAGGGAGTTCCAACATTTTTACAACTTAGGACATCATGATGTTGTTCCATCAAAACACGCTATAAAATATTGGATTAATAACTTTGAAGAGAAATCTGCAACAACACACACTGTACGGCAATAATGGGAGGCTGTACGAGAATTGTTCGGTAACAGTGTGATCTCAAGATTCGGTAACATTTCTTGGCCTCTTAGATCGCCTGATTTGTCCGTTTGTGATTTTTTTTCCTTATGGAGCCATCTCAACAGTAAATTATACACGACTCGATTAAGAACTCTGGATGAGTTAAAACAAAGAATTCAGGATGAAATTCACAGTATCCCAGCTGAGCTGTTGCAGCGGGTAATGAGGCATCTCAATAGCAGATTTCAAGAATGCATTCGTACAGGAGGACTGTTTCAGTGGTGGCCGGGTGGTAAAGGGCGCTTGATCGCTGATCCAAAGGTTGGGGGTTCGAGTCCCACTCTCCACAAGGCTATCAAAGGGTGGCCATGGTGTGAGGCATGTAAAAAAAATATTGCTGACTTTCGACAAGAGTAGCTGCAAAGCCGTCAGTGTGTTTTCACCCTGCGATAGCCTGGCGAGCTGTCCAGGGTGTACTTTGCCCTCACCTGGAGTCAGCTGGGATGGGCGCCAGTCTCCCCGTGACCCTAGTTAGGATTAAGCGGTTACAGAAAATCAACGGAACATGACTCTTGGTTTTATTGGATTGTTAAAAAGTTCCTTTTTTTTTTTTTTTTTTTTTTTTGTCTCCCTGAATGCACCAAGACCGATAAGAAAGTAACCATGTCCCTCACATAAATGCTCCACCAAATCTTTCAAATGGAATCCATCATTTCAGCTAAAAAATACACAATTTAAGTTTCTCTTTTTAAACATCAGCAGTGGATGTTCATTCTTATTCAGATTCATGTAAAATAAAATCATTTATCTGAAGAAGTGGTACACTATGTGTCACAGAATATTTTCTAATAAGACAGACGCCGATGAGATGAGCACCAAACTGAAGTAAAATAATTTAAATCTTAGATTCTGTGTACAACTCTTAGATTTCCTGTCTGTCCACTTTGTTGCTAGGACACAGTTGAATTTTGTCTGCATGCACAGGGAGGGTGTAGACCGTAGTAGACAGAGGCATTAGTGCTTAATGAAGATGTCAATCTGGTCTTGTAGCACTACTAGTTAAAGCTGTGTATAAACTGTCCTTCCAGCATCCAAATGGAAAGATTCAACATGACCTGCATTTTCTGCCCCAGTGTATACTTCCCCCCCCTGCATTCTGTCTGGTTTCTACACTGTGTTTACATGGATTCCATTAAGCGTCATTACTGGCCTCTAAGCTGCAGTATAAAAGGTCTTGTGGGTGGCCATCAAATTCTGTGACTTGCTGCCATGTTGTGGCATTGCAGTCTTAATGCCTGGCATTTGTATCATCACATTGCACTACCACATTGCCCTTAAGGCCATAACTGGGCAGTAGTTAGTACTCCAATGAGACTGACTACTTTTGATGCACATTACATTACAAAAAGTGTGTGAACGTCTGAATAATGACACTTATATGTAATTTACCCACATTCCATTCCAGATTGAATCTCCCTTTGCTGTTATAATAATCTCTATTTTTCCAGGAAGGCTTTCCAAAAATTTTCCAGCATGGCTGTGGGTAATCTGTGTTTATTCAGCCATACGAGCAATCGTGAGGACAGGCACTAACGTTGTTAAGGAGGTCTAGAGTACATTCAGTGTTCTTTTTTTTTTCCCCGCAAAGGATTTTGGGAGTGTTGAGGTCAGAGCACTCAGTTTTTCCAGTCCACCCTGGCATATCATGTCTTCATGAAGGCACAGGAGCACTGTCATACCAGAACAGGTTCGAGCCTCTCAGTCCTATTTATTATTTCACTGAGTTGCCAAACCACCGAATCCGACTAGGGGAGCAGGAAGTCTGACTCTGGGCTGACTCCTGATCTTTTAGTTCCACTAAAGGGATACTTTCAATGCCATAAGATATAAAACATTCTTGACTTTAAACTTTCCAGCAACAGTTTAGAGAAGGGTCAGACATTTGTGTAATGGTCAGGTTCCGATATACAGTTACAGAAGTTGTATTTTAAATTCTGACGGTCACATGGGCAAAAGTACCATATATACCATATGTAATGTCTAAACAAGAAAGCTTTCAAATTAAATCAGCGATAATTGCCTCTTAAAAACCTTCCAACTTGTTCTTAAATATGGAGCAAGAGTTTAATAAGAAAGTACTTTTGTACCTTTTGATTCATTCTCCGCTCTCTTCTCCCACTATTTATGTCATTTCTTATGTCAAATTAAAGTGAACTCAAGTCTTCACTAATTGCAATTGTCAAACCAGTCTGCGCACAGTGGAAAGACATGCACTGTGCTCTGAAGTCCTTTAATAGCCTTTATTTATGTTGAAATGTGCAGTTATAAATCATCTGCCAATCAGCGCAGAGATAACAATCATTTTGCGCTACTGCTCCTGTTTATATTGATAATCATATAAATTCACCACGACCTGTTATATAGGACCAAATGGTGTGTCGATTACAGAGGCTTCCGAGAAAGTTTTGACACTAAGGTTTAGATTTATGTGGACTCAAGGCACTCTTGTTTCCAAATAAAGGTGTTACATTGACTCAACCCCTGAAGGCCTCCCTGGGCTGGAGAAGTTGACTTTATTCTTGAAGTGTTCAAGGACTCAAGAAGTTATGCAGACTTAATCTCTCAGCTCTCCAAGGGATTAAGTTCAGTTGGTCTTCATATGTGGATCCATAACTAAATAAGTTTTGTTGCCTGATCTCTAAGGACTTTATAAGATCAGTTGGCTCAACTCTTGGATTGAAAGAACCAAAAAAGTAATGCTAACTCGATTTTTTAGGCCTAAATTTTAGAAGCCTGGAGGTCTGTTGATTCCACCTCTTGGATCTTTCAGGACTGAGAGAGGTTATATCACATGAGATCCTGGGCTTTTGGAATTATGTTAACCTGATCCCTGGGGCCTTCAAGAGGTAAAGTAGTTATGTTGGCTTGATCCACTGGGTGTCTAGAGTGACCCAATCTCCTCAGGCTTTGTAGGCCAGAGAAGTTGCATTGACTGAATTTCACTGATGTCCGTTAACTGTATGTGTTTGCTTTATAACTCAAGGTACAAAGGTCTGGTGCATTTATCCTTTTTCAATGTTGAAAAAGTATATTAATTCAATGTCTAGGGCATCAAAAAGATAAATAAACTCTGTTGCTCAATTTCTTCTCCCGAGGGGTGAACACTGTTGACTCAGTATTCTGGGACCTTAGAAGCTCAAGAAGTTATACTGACTTGATGTTTGAAGAACTGCTGAAATAAATACGGTGTATTGACGTGATCTTTTGGGCCTCTATGGTGACCAAATGATTCCATGATCCCACAACTTCTCTGGTCCACTGATCTTTAATGAGCAGGAGAAGTTGTATTGGCTGGAGTCCGCCTCTATCAACTGGATGTGGTTGCTCTGTGATTCTCACTACAAAGAGGTAAAGTTTCTTTACTTGATCCCATGTACAGACATCCAGTAGCTAAATAAGTGACCTTAGTTTCAAATGTTGAGACACTATCTTGATTCAATATCTAGGAAATGTAAAAAAATAATAAAAAAAATTAAAAATGAAAAAAATTCAAGAAATTAAGTTGCTCCTCTCCTTGGACCTCTGAAATGTAAAGAACAGTGACTCAAAGTTCTAGGAACTAAGATAGATGAAGACGTGATCCAATTCAGGATTCAGAATGCTGTGGTTGCTTTATTGGCCGAGTCTTTTTATCTTCCAAAAGGAATAAAGTATTAAAGCTGCTTTTACACGAACACACAAGAACAATGTGCTGCAGAAACCTGTGAAACTGCCTGTGTAAACAGATTTGCTCTGGAACAACTTGAGACAGGTGGGCAAAGCTTGTTCCACTTTTCAGACAGTATAAGTTGTTTCAGAAAATCTTTTTCCGAACATTATTGCTGTCGGGCATGAGGACGTATGCTTTTGCAGTGGCATCCATCAGGATTACTGGGTCATTTCATAGGCTTTCTCAACAGATGGGCAGTTTTCTCAAATGGTTTCCCTGCATTTTTTTTACCTTTAATCTCAAACTTGTAATCAATTTGAGAGTAATTGAGTAAACCTGAAGTGGGTGCAACTTGCTCAGGGTGCAAACTGTTTTGGGAGGTTTTAAACAGCCATTATTAATAGCAACTTGGGTTCCTCAATTGGAAACAGTAAAGGTTTCCTATCAAGAAGGTGAATACAACTTTACTGGAACACAAGCCTGGCCATAACTTAATCACTGCACTTCAACTGCTATGACATAAATATGATGGTGAATGGATATAATGCCCTCTAATGGATGGAGGTCAGAATGGTGTACTCAGACTCAGTGAGGATAATTGATGACAGTGGTTGTGGAGTGGGTGAAACTGTGGGTTCTTTTTCATTTCCTGACTCTGGTGTGCTAAATGAGGGAGAGTGACAGGAAGAAAGATGGTCCTGCTGAAGACGTGGGTGGGAAGAGCCAGAAAATGTATCTGTCAGTCAACTGAAGTAGGGTTTTAAACATCTTCTGGGTGAGTTCTCGGATAAAACACACATGCGCGTGCACACGCGCGCGCGCGCACACACACACACACGCGCATACACACACACACACACACACACACACACAAGCACCGTTTCTCTCTCAGGGGAGGGGGAAGGGTAGCATCAGTTGTAGAACAGGTCTACTTTTATGCAGTGATACTGATTGTTCATTATAACCTCAAAAAAAAAGCACGCACGCACACACACACACACACACACACACACACACACACACACACACACACACACCATCATCCTTTCTCTTCCTCCCACTGACTCTTAAAGGGAGTTACTGTGGAAGAGCCAGATGACATTAATCTTTTCAAGAAGACAGGGGAAAGCCACCCCAAAAATGCTGTGCTGACATTCTCAAAATTGCCCATGAATCCGAGGTGCATGAAAAGGGAGGGGGAATGCATTTTAATGCATCACAAATACTTTCTTGTTGTGTGTGTGTGTGTGTGTGTGTGCGCATGCGTGCGTGCATGTGTGTGCATGTGTATGTGTGCGTGCGTGTGTGTGTGTGTGTGTGTGTGTGTGTGTGTGTGTGTGTGTGTGCGCATGCGTGCGTGCATGTTTGTGCATGTGTATGTGTGCATGTGTATGTGTGCGTATGTGTGCATGTGTGTGTGTGTGTGTGTGTGTGTGTGTGTGTGTGTGTGTGTGTGTGTGTGTGCTTCATCTCTATTCAATGCCTCTGTAACTTATGTCCAACTACAACAGGTATGAATATTAATAGTTTTTGCTTCACTGTAAAAGAACAGAAAAAAAAATCTGTTCACACAAAAATTATAATAGAGGTCTAAGGGCAGCTGCTGATCTCTATTAATAATTATTTTTAAAATATTTAACTCACTCCTTTTCCAAACTGCTTAATCCTATTAGGTTAGCAGATGTGCTTACCACTATGTTACCATGCCACTATTTTCAACCCCATAATGCAGACTAAAATTGGCATCCATCCCATTCTTACAAATAAGAAAAGACTTGATATGTGTAATGTTCTACTATAGACATTTTTGTTGAAGTAAAATCAGTCCAATAAGAAAGTCATTCGGAAAAGTAATTTCTTTGTTCTCTACATGGTTGCATGGGCTACCACCTCATCTTTGCACAGACCCGGCTGAAATAGACGTAAGGCTTCCTGCAACCCTAGACAAATTATGCAGTACGACAAATAAATGAATGAATTGAATAATAAATTACTGTAATGCACCAAGGAGCCCAGATCGTTAAAAGAGTAAAAAAGAGTAGGCCTTCGTCTAATTTAGAAGGAATGCCTTCATTGTATGCAGTAGTGGCCTGGAGGTAAGGTGCTGGATCACTGATCCCAAGGTTGGGAGTTCAACGCCCACTATCAACGAGTTGTCACTGCCCCCTCAGTTCAGCTAACTGGGTTATCAAAGGCTGGCAATATGTCTCATTGTCTGTGGTGAGAAGCATGTAAAACAACCATTGCGGAGTTTCATCAAGTGTAGGCTGCATAGCCGTCAGCGTGTTTCTGCCTTGCAATGGCCTGGCAAGCTGTCCAGAGTCAGTTGAGAAGGGCGCCAGCCTCCCTGCAAACCTAATTCAGATTAAGTGGTTCAGAAAACAAACGAATGAATACACTTCATTGTAGATGCTGGAAGACAATGTGTTTCCCGAATTCTGGCTAATCATGTGAGAGCTACGGTGCTACTTTGAGAACCGGGAGGATGTAGCTTGAGTTCAACGAAAATGTGTTCATTTTAAAATTACACCAGATCAGTTCAACCATTGCAACCAATGCTTTAGAATTTTTTTCAAATAATTTCACTTAATATTTCACAAGAAGGGACATAAGTGGTGAAATTCCTAAAGTGATGGAAGCAAACTTGAGTGTTATCTAATTGCAAATGTCAATCAACCTCAGCGGAGCCGAGAGACATGCGGTCTTTCGTACTTCATCGGTCTTCATTAATACTGAAATGTGCAGAGGAGAATGGCACAAGAACAGGGCACTGTCCTGAATCTTCCACCAACTCACCACAAAATATATTAGTCATCAAATTGGCCAATGGTGTGACATCAAGCTGTACAATACTAGTATGTTAGAGTCACTGGACAAGATGTAGATGGCTAGATGAATTTGTAGGTCATATGAGTATCTTAATGGGCACGCAGAAGGTTAATAGCTTGCTCCATGTTTCCTATTCCTCCTTGAGGCTCACTCCATCATTATTTCTCCTTTCCTTTGTCTCTCTCAGCAGGGATTCCATGGAAAATGGCTCTCTGCAGACACATTACCCCTTCACTTATCCCTCTACCCCACTGGGGTCATTTTAGGGCCACTGCCAGGTCACCTTCACAACTCAAATGCGACAATGTGGGCTAACCACATTTTCTATTCCCTGCATGTATTTGCATTAATATATTAATCATTAGCATGAACGATTCGCCAAATGAAAACTGATTTGATATCATCAGGTGATGTTATCTACTTTACTGCTGGTTCATTATACATATTTTACAGTGGCTCAATATTTAATGCACATTTGCATTTAGACACTTGGCAGATACTTTTTCATGAAAACTGATTTACAAGTGGTGCAGAATTTTAATTTAGCTCAGATCACTATATGAGAACTTTATCCAGTACATTACTGCAGTCTATTAAAAAGAAAATACTGCTAATTTAGTTTTTGTTGAGCAACAGAAAAAAAACCCGAAATCTCTAAGTGCATTCAAGGAGTGCAAAGTACCGCCACCAAGCAGGATGGATAATGTAGCAAATTGATCCGATATCGCAAGGGTGTGAAACTCATTCCACAAAGAGTCATGTGACTGCATGTTTTTGTTTGAACCAAGCAGTAGGACACCTGACGTGGCTCTTTTTTCTTTCTTTTTTTTCCCCCAACTGATCTGAGTGTTCAAGTAGTTGATTATTCAATCTCTGTACAGAACACACATATTAACCAATCAACTACCTGAAGACTACCGCTGTTTGGTTGAAAGAGAAACCTGCGGCCACACGGCCCTTTGTGGTATGAGTATGCCACTCCTTCTATATGGGTAGTGTGTTCACTGAACCATGTGCTCTTCTTACAGTATGGAAGTTCCTGGAATGTTTCTTCTAAAAACTCTGTCTCATTTGTCCATTCAAAGTCCATACATTATTTTTTTTAATAGTATTATACACTAACAGCATGTCTATTTGCATTGATTTTTTAGTTAGACACTTAACAATTCTGAGACCATAATTTCAAAGTCACACAAGCTAAAAAGTAGTTTTGTCTTTTGAAAATGTGTATACTGTCCCTTATTGCACCTATGGCTGTATAATCATTTCTTAAAGCAATTCCATATATATATATATACACACACACACACACACACACACTAGTATATATATATATATATATATATATATATATATATATATATATATATATATATATATATATATATATATATATATACATATATATATATATATTATACACATATATATATACACACACACACACACTAGTGTATTTTATATATATATATATATATATATACATATATATATATATTATACACATATATATATACACACACACACACACTAGTGTATTTTATATATATATATATATATATATATATATATATATATATATATATATATATATATATATATATAAAGTTACCCTGTTTGTATTTGACTTTTGACCAGGATATTCCAAAAACTCTCTGGGACTCAGGTAGAGTAGGGTCACCACCAAATTTGGCAAAAATACATTCAAGGCTGTATTCAGGTTTTTGTTCACAGTCAAACAGACTAAAAACGCTGTTGATTACAAGACCACTGCCAAAACCTGCTTTGGGAAGAGGTAATTAAGGAGTAGATTTAAAATATAAATTAAGCCAGCTGCCTTTATCTCTGTACATGCTCCCGTTGGGTAATATCATTCGTGTTCATGGTATTTCATTGTTATGCTGATGACACGGTTATATATTTCAGCAAAGCCAGATAAGAGACATCAGCATAGTAATGTTGAGAAATGTGAAAAGGACATTAGACTCTGGATGCTTACTAACTTCCTCCTTTTAAACTCTGAGAAGATACAAGTACTTGTACTTGGATCTCAGGCAGATAGAAATAAGGTTTCTGATTATGTAGAAAATTTGGAGTGTGTTTCAGTCTCATCATGTGAAGCAGTAAAGAACCTTGAAGTAATTATTGATGCTGGTCTTTCATCTGAAGCTCATGTAGATAATATTACTCAGGTAGCCTTGTTTCATCTCAGGAATATTGCTAAAATAAAATATATGATGTCGCCGCATGATGCAGAAAAACTCGGTCATGCTTTGGTTACTTAAAGATTAGATTAATCTAATGTGGTACTGTCTCGATGCTCGAACTGAAGCATAAACAAGCTCCAATTAGTCCAGAATGCATCAGCAAGAGTACGTACTAGAACCAGAAGACACGAGCATATCATCCGATCTTATTTATACTGCATTGGCTCCCAATTAAATTTCAAATAGGATATGATATACTGCTTTTAACATGTAAAGCACTTTAAGGTCTTGCAACACATGATCATAGCGAACGTCTTGTTGTCTATGATCCGGCATGCCCCGTTAGATCAAAAGGTGCAGGATGTTGAATAATACCTCGAATAATGAGGACTACTGCAGGGGGGCGGAGCTTGTTCTTACAAAGCCCCACAGTTGTGGAATCGAAAGTTCTGGTAAACTGATGTTGGGATGCTGTCGCTCCCCCACGCTACATGCTGACCCAAGTCCGTTGACAGTGGAGTGGCCGGTTGCCCAACGTAGCAGGGTGCCCTCATGCCTGTCTTCCTTCTGGTTCTGGACCTTTTAGCTATGTTGCCATAGCCAGTTATGCCGGAGTCCCTGCTTGCACTCAGCAATAATACATTTTTCTATTTCCATTCCACTATCAAGAGCATACCTAAACACCCCCCCCCTCTTTTTTTTTTGTTTTTTTTTGTTGAGGTACACATTTGTCTTCTGGGATTCCGGTGATCCTGAACCTTCTGCTTTCTGAGTCCTGTGGTCTGTCCTGGTGTGCTGATGTTGGCTGGAATTCTCATCTTGGAAACCCCTCCTTCCTGCTGATGAAGCTCTGTATGAACCCAGATGTGCATTAACAAACTGTGAAGATGACTTTTCACTGCTGGTGATATAAACTCTTTTCCCACAATTATTTACAACTTATAGTTATTGTATAACCAACCAGACAACATTTTGGACTGTAATGAATTTCTCATATACTCGTATAATTTGTATCTTGATGGTTTCACCCAAATGAGGATGGGTTTCCCTTTTGGGTCTGGTTCCTCTCAAGGTTTCTTCCCCGCATCAACTGAGGGAGTTTTTCCTTTCCACCATTGCCGCGGGCGACGCTCATTAGGGATGTGCAGGGGTTGTAGAAAATGTTTATTTTATTTTTTTCTTTAACTTTGTAATGCCCGTCTCTTACTGTGTAAAGCTGCTTTGTAACATTATCAACTGTAAATAGTGCTATACAAATAAAATTGAATTGAATTGGAATGGAATTGAAAATATCTGGCAGTAAAACAGTTGAATGCATTATGAGTTTCTAGTCTTTTTTTTTTTTTTTATGAACGTGGATGAATGCAAAATTTATTAGACATTAGCGTAAGAACCAAATGTATCATAATGATAAAAGGTTATCTATTGTGTGTGTCTCTCTCTGATGGAGAATCCAGTGCTGCACAAACGAACAGAAACACAGAATTGAACAATGTGGCTAATATAAAATTGAACTGGAATGCTTTAGAGTGCTTTTGGAAATCTTGCCACAGTTTGTGATCAGAGCAACTCAATTTGAAAGTTAATTTATCACCACAGGATTTAGCCTCATTTGCTTCTGAGAAGATAAAGAAGTTCCAAGATGTTAATCATCTAGAACGTTATCGTTTACATGAGAAATGTGCCATAGTAGAGCCAAGTTAAACCTCATTAATGTATTTATAATGGTGTGGCATGTCAAGGCCAGTGATTTAGAAGTGTAATTATTTGACCAGATCTACATTAGTATTGGAGTCATTCTCCATTCATGAAAATAAGAAGCACAAGCCAAACAATCAAAAACAATATTTTTTTTTTTTTACCACATCCATAGAATAAACTAGAGAATGAATTGGCACTTGATACATAGTAGTACAATAGCACAGCCTTTATTTGTTACTTCATTTGAATGTGCGTATACATGGACTACAGGAAAATCCTTGACATTGAATATCTCAGCTTGGTATGAAGATATAACTCAGATCCTAACCATCATACCCACAGACTCTGACACACATGAAAATGCTATGTACAGCAGTCTATAGATATTTCTCTGATAAAAACAAAGCACTCATTCACTCTTACTCATTTGAAAATACAATTAATCCTACCAGGGTCTCTGCCAGACTGGACCCTATTTCAGCCAACTCTGGGCAAGGTACATCCTAAACCAGTCATCAGACAATTGTAGGGCCAACGAACACACACGCACACACACGCACACTCATACTTGCACATTTGACTAATTAGCTATTCCATATTTCCCCTCGGTGTAAGTCTTCGGATTGTGGAATGAAACAAGAGTAACCAGTGGAAACCCCTGCATGCACTGTGAGAACATACAAACTTCATATAAAAATGTTCTTGCCAAACCCAGTACTTGAACCCTGGACCTTCTTGCTGTGTGCCCTATGTGCCAACCACTTCACTTTGCCTCTCAAAAACACCTAAAAAAAAAACCAAACAAACAAAAAACCCAAAAAACAAAAATAATAATAATAATAATAATAATAATTATATATATATATATATATATATATATATATATATATATATATATATATATATATATATATATATATTATCAGGGGTCACCACAACGAATGATTCGCACATTTGATTTGGCAGAGGTTTTTACGTTGGACACCCTTCCTGACACAACCCTTTAGCAAGGGACAGAAACACGCTAGGGGGACAGTGACAACCTTGTGGAGAGTGGGACTCGAACCCCCAAACCTTAGGATCAGCGATCCAGCGCCCGATACTGCCCCGATATATCATATCATATCATATATCATACATACATACATACATACACACACACACACACACAGACACACACACACTCACACACACACACACACACACACACACACACACACACACACACACACACACATACATACATATACATACATACATACATACATATATCACCAGGGAAACAGCAGAGTATTTATACTTAAGAGGAAACCTGACAGAATGTCTGAAGCATCGTGCAAGGTTGATCATTAAAAATGACCACAGCAAAACATGCATACAGCAATGAAATTTGGAAACCCTCTATGTTGTGGAAGCGCTTCAGCTCAGTTAGCGTTAAGCACTGACTTACCAATATCTGCACCAACACCCTTTAATTTGGTAGCTATTGTGTGACAGGCAATGCCCGTCTGGTGGAAAACTTTTACTAATAAACTTTCAGGTAGAAGAGCGCCAAACGATATTATTGATGCATCTGTAAAAAGAACAACAAATAAAATAAACAAATAAATAAATAAGGGGCAGTGGTGGTCTACTGGTATAGGGCGCTGGATCGCTGATTCAAAGGTTGGGAGTTCGAGTCCCACTCTCCACAAGGTTGTCACTGTCCTCCCAGTCCAGCTAAATGGCTTATCAAAGGCCAGCCATGCCTCTCAATGTCTATGGTGTGAGAAATGTAAAAGAACCATTGCTGACTTTCGACAAGAGTAGGCTGCAAAGCCATCGGCGTGTTTAAGCCCTGCTATGGCCTGGCGAGCTGTCCAGGGTGTACACTACCCTCGCCAGGAGTTGGCTGGGATGGGCGCCAGCCTCCCCACGACCCTAATTGGGATTAAGCGGTTACAGAAAATGAACTGATGATAAACTGAATAAATAAATAAATAAATATTCATTAATAAATAATGCCTCGCTCCCATCTTATTTAATATTTACTCAAGTTTCATTCTGTACATTCCGCATTCTGATTTTGTGACCTGACTTGGACGATAACAGTTTTCCATTATAAATTCAATTAGATGTTTGCAAGGAAAATGAGGAAGCGTCCAATAAATGCATGATTAATTTAAAGTAGGATTATAATGGAGGCCTGAAAAAAGGTTTGGGGTAAAACAAACAAATAACAAACAACAGCAGCAAATAAATAGCTTAATATTCACCCGTGCTGCACTTCCTAAACATAACTGTACATACACAAAGCATGGCTAAACATAGCATCTTTTATAGAGTCAAGCTCATTTTTATGTTCCAAAGACAAATGTACACAGTGCATCCAAAAATCCTCTAACTTGGCACGTTGCATTAATGTTTAAAAACAGAAAAACAAATAATGGGAAGGAGGGAAGTATGAGTAATGACCTGCCTTCAGCATGAACTAGTCGAGCGGGAGGTGTTGGTAATACCTACAGATCATATTGAGCACTCTGACAAACTGCTTCACAATAAATAAATAAATAAATAAATAAAATAAAGTCTGACTGCACTTATAACCAGTTACAACACAGTTTCACTTGCCCTTTTCCAGCTGCTATGAAATGTCAATGCATTTAAATGAAACAAAAGAAATACTTTACTAGGCCATACTTTTGTTCTCTTTCTTTTATATATATATATATATATATATATATATATATATATATATATATATATATATATATATATATATATATATATATATATGCGACAGCTGATGGACAGAGTATTTTAGGAAAGATATTTGCAACGTTGCAAGCTAAGAGATCACTTCAGATCACTCATTTCAGCCTATTTTTAGAAGTTAAGTCTTCAGGCATATGCTGGAAAATAACAACAACAACAACAACAACTAGAGGAAGTTAAAGAGTAATGGGGTTTATCCATAGGCAAATAAAGTGAAAAAGAAGAAAAGAAGGGAAAATAGACAAAGATGGATGAATCTGGAGTACGAGACAAACCTATGTAAAATGCTGATGTAATGATGCAATGACGTAATGCTGCGTCCATTGTTTACAAACGGCAGACTGAACATGCTCCTCCTTCTTCCCAGTTCAATTATATTATATATATAATTCTTCTATAATCACCTGAAGAGAGAGGATGGTTTCACCACCCCTCGAAACAGATCTGTAGTGATAAATGGAGTTTCAATAGAAAGTCTTTGTCCTGTCCTTTTATTTTTGTTTATTTGCTCTACCAAAAAGTATTGAGCACTCTCCTACGGAAGGATCTACTCAGAAAATCCTCTCTCTCTCTCTCTCTATATATATATATATATATGTATATATATATATATATATGCAGTAGGCCCTCGACATTCGTGGGAGTTTGGTATATATTGGTATATATATATACACACACACATACAAACTAGTCCTTCTCAAAAAAATTGTCATATATTGTAGATTCATTGCACACCAAGTGAAATATTTCAGGTCTTTTATTGTTTTAATACTGATGATTTTGGCATACAGCTCAAGAAAACCCAAAATTCCTATCTCAAAAATTTAGCATATTTCATCTGACCAATAAAGAAAAAGTGTTTTAAATACAAAAAAAGTCAACCTTAAAATAATTATGTTCAGTTACGCACTCAATACTTGGTTGGGAATCCTTTTGCAGAAATGACTGCTTCAAAGCGACGTGGCATGGAGGCAATCAGCCTGTGGCACTGCTGAGGTGTTATGGAGGCCCAGGATGCTTCGATAGCGGCCTTAAGCTCATCCACAGTGTTGGGTCTGGTGTCTCTCAACTTTCTCTTCACAATATCCCACAGATTATCTATGGGGTTCAGGTCAGGAGAGTTGGCAGGCCAATTGAGCACAGTAATACCACGGTCAGTAAACCATTTAGCAGTGGTTTTGGCACTGTGAGCAGGTGCCAGGTCGTGCTGAAAAATGAAAATCTTCATCTCCATAAAGCTTTTCAGCAGATGGAACCTTGAAGAGCTCCAAAATCTCTTGATAGCGAGCTGCATTGACCCTGCCCTTGATAAAACACAGTGGACCAACACCTGCAGCTGACATGGCACTTCAGACCGTCACTGACTGTGGGTACTTGGCTCTGGACTTCAGGCATTTTGGCATTTCCTTCTCCCCAGTCTTCCTCCAGACTCTGGCACCTTGATTTCCGAATGACATGCAAAATTTGCTTGCATCTGAAAAAAGTACTTTGGACCACTGAGCAACAGTCCAGTGCTGCTTCTCTGTAGCCCAGGTCAGGCGCTTCTGCCGCTGTTTCTGGTTCAAAAGTGGCTTGACCTGGGGAATGCGGCACCTGTAGCCCAGTCCACTGCTTCCACAGGTCCCCCAAGGTCTGGAATCGGCCCTTCTCCACAATCTTCCTCGGGGTCCGGTCACCTCTTCTGGTTGTGCAGTTTTCTGCCACACTTTTTCCTTCCCACAGACGTCCCACTGAGGTGCCTTGATACAGCACTCTGGGAACAGCCTATTCGCTCAGAGCACAGCTTTCTGTGTCTTACCCTCTTGCTTGAGGGTGTCAGTAATGGCATTCTGGACAGCAGTCAGGTCAGCAGGCTTACCCATGATTGCGGTTTTGAGTAATGAACCAGGCTGGGAGTTTTTAAAAGCCTCAGGAATCTTTTGCGGGTGTTTAGAGTTAATTGGTTGATTCAGATGATTAGGTTAATAGCTCGTTTAGAATATCTTTTCATGATATGCTAATTTTTTGAGATAGGAATTTTGGGTTTTCATGAGCTGTATGCCAAAATCATCAGTATTAAAACAATAAAAGACCTGAAATATTTCAGTTGGCGTTCAATGAATCTAAAATATATGAAAGTTTAATTTTTATTAGTCCATTACAGAAAATAATGAACTTTATCACAATATGCTAATTTTTTAAGAAGGACTAGTATATAGCGTATTACCCTTGTATTAAGACAACGTCTCTGTGATCTTTGTGTTTACACTATTTTGCAGACTTTGTAATCCTAAGCAAATATGGTTCGTCAGAAGCGTAAGCCTACTAGCATGGGTGCAAGATTTCTGCAATATGCCGGAATTTGCGGTTTTCCCAAGACTGAATTAACCATCTGCTCGGATCGGCCAATCTACTATGCATACTCAGTTAAGCAAAGAGAGTTGTAAGCATTGATTGGCTGTTTTAAGCTTCATGTAAAGTGACTCGGCTCGGCTTCATGTAAAGTGACCATCCATCGACCATCGGAACCATTTACAAGCAGAAAGATTGCATCATAGAGAATGTTAAAGGTTATATTTGATACTGTATTTGATATTTGATGAGTGAATTTGATTAAAATTTGTCTATTTGACATTATTTTGCTTGAATTTAATTCATTTGAAATTAATGTTGATATTATTTCATATATTTTATATTATTTTACAATGTTATGTTTATAATAATTGATTTAGGGGTGTTTTATTAGACACAGTCATGGTATTTATGGATGCATAGTACAGTATGAATGCCATACGTCACTGGAACATACAGTAACAACATACATTTTTTTCCACCTAACATTTGGGCGTCCGGAACCGAACTAAAACGTAAATTGGGGAGCGTCTTTCTGATTAAATTAATTTTAATCAAATATTATTCTGAATAAATTTTAGACAGATATTACATGTCTTAAACAAAGTATTATCTGGCGATAGTTCTCCTTTATTTAACAGTGTTGTTGAATTCTTGATTCTGATTGCTCAGAAGATACTGAGACTTTTCCAAGTACTTATTTTGTATACACTTGAATACATTATTATTATTATTATTATTATTATTATTATTATTATTATTAGTGCAGCCCTTCGAATACATGTTCTGTGGCCATGCCAGAACAGGAAACCCTAAAAGGATGCTGTGTCACCAATAATAACATAACTTGAAATAAACAAACAAACAAACAGAAGATCATTCATTCAGGAGGCTAGCACCCATCTCACCAAACACTCTTTACGAAAGTTCGCAATGGTTCTTTTACATGTCTCACATCATAGACAGTGAGAGACATGGCCAGCCTTTGATTACCCAGTTAGCTGCACTGGGGACACAGTGACAACCTTGCAGAGAGTGGGACTCGAACCCCCAACCTTTGGATCAGCGATCCAGCGTCCTATACATGATATATATGAACCTGCAACCTCAGCATCAGTGATCTAGCACCTTACCACCAGGCCACCACTGCCCAACAGAAATTTATAGCAATTCATACACAATGATTTCAAAAAGAAAGAAGGAGAAAAGAAAGAAAAAAATAGAGAGAAATGTGTTAAAGCCATTTGAAAAAACACACTGTCTGAAAAAGACATGTCAAGTAATATGCTAATAAAGAGAGGAATGTCACAATGAATTCGATTTTGCATATTATTTTACTCAATTGCTTACTTCATGCTGTTAAAGGTAATAGGATGTGACGAAGCTGTCACGAGGAGACTTACATGGCTCTCTTATCATTTGTGTTTTCCCTGGAAAAAATCCTCTTTTTGATCAAAGATGCAGTAACATGTGACATCCTACTGTGATCCTTCTGTCTTGTAAAACATAGATGTTAACTGACCATAATTAATGCTGTTCTCCCTTCTCTATACTGTATTCACTTTTCTTATTTTTTTCATGTGCTCATGAATTACAATATTTACTTTATTGCCAAACATGTTCATTTGTACACGGCAAGTCAGAAGGTGTGGTGGAGACTCCGTGATTAAAGCTCTGGGTATCTGAGTAGAAAGTTTGGGGCTAAACCCTCTAGTAACACCAAACTACCATTGTTGGGCTTTTGAGCAAGCTCTTTAAATTAGTAAGTTGTACATATATTGCCAGTCAAAGGTTTGGGTGCACCTTCTATTTCAGTTAGAATTAATGGGTGTGTCCAAAGTTTTGACTGATATTTTATGTTATAGCTACTGTTATAGACACTTGTTCCATCACCACCCTTGTTTTATCCTTCCCATGAAGTAATGCTGCTGTCCCCTTTTCCCATAACTCTAAAAAACATTATGCAGTTAAAGTTACGAAGAGAGTGCAATGGGACAGTCATTCAATTTGAAAATTGGAAAGTCAGGAACTTGTGCCATAACCAACTTTGCCTGATGTGATACCACTGATTTAAAACCAGTTTATATAGTTTATATAAATTAAATAATACATGTATAGATATGGGGCAGCTGTGGCCTGGTGGTAGGTTGGTGGATTACTGATCCAAAGATCAGCAGTTTAAGTCCCACTGTTATTGGCTTGCCATTCTGCCTACCCACCAACCTAGCTGACCCTTGTAAAGAGTATCTACATTGCTGTCATTGTTTTTCTGCCATGTAATGGCCTGGTGAGCTGTCCAGAGTGTACTCTGCCCTTTCCCAGAGTCGGCTAAGAAGCTTCCCTGTTACCGTAATCAAGCTTACATGTTTCAGAAAATGAACATATAGAGACAAAGCGTATGACAGGGTGCTGAGAGAGGAACTGTGGTATTGCATGAGGAAGTCTGGAGTAGCAGAGAAGTATGTTCGAGTGGTGTAGGACATGTATGAGGGATGTAAGACAGTGGTGAGGTGTGCTGTCGGTGTGACGGAAGAGTTCAAGGTGGAGGTGGGACTGCATCATGGGTCAGCTCTGAGCCCCTTCTTGTTTGCTATGGTGATGGACAGGCTGACAGACAAGGTTAGACAAGATTTCCCATTAACTATGATGTTTACAGATGACATTGTGATCTGTAGTGAGAGCAGAGAACAAGTGCAGGAAAATCTAGAGAGGTGGAGGTATGCCCTAGAAAGGAGAGGAATGAATGTTAGCCACGGTCAAACAGAATACATGTGTGTGAACGGCAAGGCCCCAAGAGGAATGGTGAGGTTACAGGGGGCCAAGATAAAGAAGATGGAGGATTTTAAGTACTTAGGCTCAACAGTCCAGAGTAATGGAGAGTGTGGAAAAGAGGTGAAGAAGCATGTGCAGGCTGGTTGGAATTGTTGGAGAAAAGTGTCCAGTGTGATGTGTGATAGAAGGGTATCGGCAAGAATAAAAGGAAAAGTGTACAAGACGTGTTGAGGCCAGCAATGTTGTATGGTTTATAAACAGTGGCCCTAAGGAAAAGACAGGAGGCAAAGCTGGAGGTAGCAGAGGTGAAAAGGTTGAGGTTCTCTTTGGGAGTAACGAGGATGATAGGATCAGGAATGAACACATCAGAGGGACAGCACATGTAAGATGTTTTGGAGACAAAGTCAGAGAGGCTAGATTGAGATTGTTTGGACATGTACAAAGGAGGGATAACGAGTATGTTGGTCGTAGGATGCTGAGGTTGGAACTACCAGGCAGAAGGCCTAGAGGAAGACCAAAGAGAAGATTTATGGATGTGGTGAAGGAGGACATGAAGGTAGTTGGAGTAAGAGTAGAAGATGCAGAGGATAGGGTGAGATGGAGGCAGATGATTCGCTGTGGCGACCCCTGAAGGGACAAGCTGAATGGAAAAGTAGAAGAAGAAGAAGAAGAAGAAGAAGAAGAAGAAGATGATACAAAATACAAACTGGATTCCAATAAAGTTGGGACATTATACAAAGTGTGAGTAAAAACTGAATGCAATGATGTGGAAGTGCCAAATTTCAATATTTTATTCTGAATAGAACATAGATGACAGGTCAAAAGTTTAAAATGAGAAAATGTATAATTTTAAGGGGAAAATATGTTGATTTTAAATTTCACGCTATCAACAAACCTCAAAAAATCTTGGGACAGGAAGCAATAAGAGGCTGGAAAAGTCAATAGCACTTACAACGAACAGTTGGAAGACCAATTTCCACTAATGAGGTCCATTGGCAACATGACTGAGGATTAATAAGAGCTTCTCAGAGGGGCAGTGTCTCTCAGAAGTGAAGATGGGTAGAAGATCACCAATTCCCCCAATGTTTCGCAGAAAGATAGTGGAGCAATATCAGAAAGGTGTTTCCCAGCAAAGAATTGCAAAGAGTTTGAAATAATCATCATCTACAGTACATAACATCATCCAAAAATTCAGAGAATTTGGAACAATCTCTGTGCATAAGGGTCAAGGCCAAAAAACCATACTGCATGCCTATGATGTTCGGGCACTTAAATGGCACTGCAGCACAAACAGGAACGCTACTGTAAGGGAAATCACAGAATGGGCTCAGCAATACTTCCAGAAACCATTGTCGGTGAACACAATCCACCGTACAAATCTACAGTACAAAGAAGAAGCCATTTCCAAACAGGACCCAGAAGTGCAGGCATTTTCTCTGGGCCAGGGGTCATTTAAAATGGAGTGTTACGAAGTGGAAAACTGTTCTATGGTATTCAAAGTTCTTTATGGAAAACTTGGACGCTATGTCATCAGGACTAAAGAGAACAAGGTCAACCCAAGTTGTTATTAGCGATCAGTTCAGAAGCCTGCATCTGTGATGGTATGGGGTTGCATGAGTGCATGTGGCATGGGCAGCTTGCATTTTCATTATGATAATGCCAGACCACATGCAGCATTAATTACACCATGGCTGCGTAGGAAAACGATCTGGGTATTGAAATGGCCAGCCTGCAGTCCAGATCTTTCACCTATAGAGAAGTTCGAGGCCTGTATTGGACAAGAATAGGACAGCATTTCTATTTCTAACCTTGAGAAACTTGTCTCCTCGGTCACAGACATTTGCAGACTTTTGTAAGAAGAAGAAGGGATGCCTCACAGTGGTGAAAATGGCCTTGCCCAAACTTTTTTTTTTTTTTTTCAGATTTGTTGACACCATGAAAATTAAAATCAACATATTATTCCATTAAAATGATACATTTTCTCAGTTTAAACGTTTGATCCTGTCATCTATGTTCTATTTGGAATTAAATATTGAAATGTGGCACTTCCACATCATTACATTCAGTTTTTTTTTCAACATTTGTATAGTGTCCCAACTTTATTGGAATCCGGTTTGTAATATGCCTGTATAAATGACTATATACAAGAGCTATGTCGTCAGCAGAGAATTAACAAGGCTAATTAATTCAAATGGCATTAATTCTTGACTGACAATACGTTTGTAAAAATAACTACTGTAATAGACGTAATAAGAGCCCTGCTCCAATTAACCCCCCCCCCCATTTTTTTTTTCTTCCATCTAATAACCGCCCATCGCGAAATTGTAGATCAAACTTACAAATTTTATTCGATCAGTCTCTGTAAACGTAAAATGAGGCATTCACTGCCAGTAAAAGTGAGTTTACACGGTATTTCAAGACCCCCTGCACCTGGGGAATGTCTATAATGTTCATCAGTAACAACACATCGGATTGTTCCGGTATGCTTTAAAAAAAAAGAAATATTTTGCTGTGTTCTCTTGTTAAATGTTGAACAACTGATGAACCATTAGTAACTGCTACAGCAAAACTATGGGATGCTCTGAATGAATGGAGCGATGAGCCAGATATGCTCCTCTCAGAAAGTGATGGGTATTTTTCATCCAATTCTTCATAAATTTAAAGACCTTCCTGGCCCTGTGCTTTTGTGTATGTTCATGTTCATTGGTTTATGTGCTAAGGTTGACATTCATGTTGATTGGCTCAATTTTACTTCCGGGAAAATGTTTAATGGAACAGCACCGAGAGGTCTGTTTGTAAGGGATCTTTTTTTTTATTTTTTATTATGCTGTTTGCTGTTTATTTTCAGCTTTCATGTAAGTCGTTGGTTGATACCACAAAATGAATAGCACAAATACCAGTAAAACTCTGTTATTATTCATGTTTTCCACCTTGATAGGAATAAGCACTTATCCTTCCACTCTGCTGGTAATCATTTTAATAAGCGCCCACTCACTCCAATTTTTAGGGTGCCCTGGGCACTTATGTTGAATACGGTATATAGAATATAATAACATAGTATATGTTCATAAAATTAACAATAATTTGGAATTTTTACAAATAACAGCAATGATTCTTTCACATGCCTCTCACCACAGACAGAGAGACATGACTGCACCCCCGACCTACGGATCAGTAAGCCAGCACCCTACCACATGAACCACCTCCACCACCACCACCACAATAATAATAATAATCAATAATAATAATAATAATAATAATAATAATAATAATAATAAGGACAGTGGTGGCCTGGTGGTAAAGGTGCTGGATCACTGATCACTAGGCATGTAAAAGAATCAATGCTGACTTTTGTCAAGAGTAGGCTGCCCAGTCGTCAGCATTTTTCTGCCCTGAGATGGCCTGGCGAGCCGTCCAGGGTGTACTCTGCTCTCACTCGGAGTTGGCTGGGATGGGCGCCAGACTCCCCGCGACCCTAATTAATATTAAGCGGTTACAGAAAATGAATGAATGAATGAATGAACAAAATAATAAATAAAAACATTGACAGTCTGAAATATTGCGAAGGCTAAAACAATGTAGCGCATCACTATGACGAGGAATATGCAATGCTTGTATTGACTATCTTTCTTTATCCAATGATGCAGATGTCACATAATAAAAGTTGAACACACTGCCATCCCAGTTTTTTGCTGGTACTGCAACTTGCTCAAATGTCACTTTACTTCCTGGTGAAGTGCGCAGGGGATGCATTGACAGAGTACTGGGAAGACATATGGGCTATGATCTATACACAGAAGCATTCTGAGTATCAATTATATTCCTGGCCTAACAAATGAAAGAAATGTTTGTTCATTGTGGAGCACATTATACAGGCTCCACAAAGATCAATGGTTTTTCTATTTGGCATATTCTCTTCCATCACAAAGTTGGTGTCTGGAGTGCTTTGGTTCATGTTGTCTTTCTGTTAACAGCACACCAGTAACACCTTATTGAGTATTTCACTGTATTGGGTGAAAAAAAAAGTCAACACATATCTACTAAGGGGGAAATTTACAGTCAATTTTCTCTCTGGACAAACAACACTGATGAAAATATTCACTCACTACACGCTCTGAGTACTAAAACAAAAGCCCATTGTCCACACCGGCACTCTGTGGATATAACAAAGCAATGGGATTGCAGTTTGAGATATTCTGTAGTTGATAAACTCTGCCTAATCACTTCTTAACCGCAGCATGCAGGGGATATGGCACCCTTGTGTTTCCAAATGCCCTCAATCCACCCTTTCCTTGTAAGATCACATTTTCTGCAAGGTCCAACATGACTCGAGTCAGGTCTTGAACAAACAGCTGAGCTGGTGGGCTTTTCACTGGAGGTCTACTGTTTTGTCTTGAGGCTTCTGGTTCTAGCAGGTTAATTGAACATGCTAATTGAGAACGCACTGAGCCAAACAGCAGGGAAAGAGGCCATAGTGGTGGGTGTATTTTTGGTAAGATTATTAGTATTTTTAACAGACATTAATAAAACACTTCCCTGAGGCTCTGTCACTGTTTCGGGAAAACGTCACCTTGAGGAAGGAAAGAAGGAGAAGGCTAGATCTCACCACCTGTCTCCTGGGTGATGGAAACTAACGCTTTATTTTTAAAGATAGCTCGAGATTGATGGCTGCCTCCCAAAAAGCCAGAGCAGCTCTGGTGTTAAATGGAGTCCATCTTCCTGCCTGCCTCTGGGGCTGATGAATTAAACCATCCATATGATTAAGATCTGTAATTCAGCCCTCTCAAGCATCTCTATATACTCTGGGTATATTTGCTCCCGTCGGCTGAGATAGGTAAAATATTTTTTTCTTTTTCTCTCTCTTTGTTTTTTTTTTATTATTATTTATTTATTTAGCTATTGTGAGAACTGATCTAAGATCATACCAGTCAAGCCATCCCTATTTTCTGAGTATTTATTTCCTTCTTTTTTTGCCGCATGTGTATGCAAGCGTGATCCTCAGCCCACATCAAGTGACCCACAGCTCAGCAGCCGTACACAGGCTTGCGCTCCAGTGTATTACGTATTAGCTGTGCTGCTGAGACTCAACTTTCTCTGCTTTGCTTCTGCAGTAGTTAATGAGCTGATGTGTGGTTAATTAGATGCCATCGTCTGCAGGCAGAAACTGTAAATATTTCCATTATCGTCTCATCATCATTAGGTAGACAATTAGAGAAAAGCCTGAAGTGAGGAAACATCAGACCTATGTAACACATTCTGGAATTCTGGGTCAGAACTTGTAATGGTCTGTTTGCATAAACACCAGATTTCCGTTTTGTTTGCTTTCTTCTGTGTTTTTTATTTTCAGTTGTCTAGGCTATATATTTACCAGTTATTTCCATGAAATTGAGTCGTACATGACCTGATAGGCATTGAAGCGACTATCGGTAATATATGACGAGACTAAGTGAAATAAATGTTTTATTATATTCGGATTTGCAGGATTGTCATAAATGTAGCATTTTAATGATTTTATTTAATTTTAAATTTATAGAAAATAATTTTCACTTTAAAGTTAGTACATTCAAATCCCAGCAATAAGATTCTGGGTTTGAGGTCCAGGCTTGGCAAGAGCATTTCTCTGCGGAGTTTGCTTGTTCTTGTCATGCTTGCTTGGGTAACATGGTTTCATCCCACATTTCAAAGAATGCACTCACTGTGACCCTAGTTGGGACCCAGCAAGAAGGTCCAAATTTGGTGGTTATATGTCATTTCCTTTCAAAGTAAACATACAATCAAACCTTGAAAATCTCAATATAGATATAATCAATAACTTCACTGCTGTCATCAAGACACAAGGTCAAGGAGACTCATATTCAACATCACTTTATTTCTTTCCAAGGTTATCACAAAACAAGCCTCAATAAGCTAAATACAGAAACAGGCACCTTGGAACCTAGAAGCAACGTCAAGAGGACCCAGATACAATCCCACCCTGTTCACCCATTCAGAAAATTTGGTTAGCCTATGTATCCCCCCCTCCAAAATCAGATGGCTGGACGGACAGACAAAATCCATTTCTATAGATTTCCTCTTCATTCTCCTTCCATGATGTTCAATTTATAAAAAAAGATAATAGCGTTAACAGATTATAGTTTAAATGGTTTGAAAGAGGATTCATTACAACACATTCATAGAATGTACACATTTCAACTATCTGTATGATACCAGCATAACAAGTGTAATGAATGGCAGGTGTCATAAAGTAACAGGTGATTGGCATCCAGAGGAACACGTTCAGCCTTTTAGAGTAGCACCGCAGAGTTTATACATGTCTTCAGGTGCTTCTGTCTGACGAGTCATGACAAGTAAAGGCATATGATGTTGTTTCAGTGCTAATAGCAAAGGCATGTCTCTGTAAAACTTTCACAAAGGGCAGGACAGTTCTAAACCTAATTTTAGTGATTGAAGTATTGTTTGTTGTTTTATTTGCTTGATGGTCAATACTTTGAATTTCATCTGATAAGCAGTGATATCTTTTCCATGGACAGAGCTTACAATTTGGACATGGTTGTTTCAGAAACGAGATGCTACTCACTGCATCAGTTAAGGTTAACTAACATGTTGGGGCTGAAATATGGATCATTGCAATAATTAAATGGGAAATTTCACAATGATGGATGTTACATCTGTAAAGTGTCCGAGTTATTTTAATCAGTTTCACACAAAAAGTTCCAGCCATAAGTCCTTAATCCTGTGTATAGGTTACCATATACCATAGTTAGGGTGCTGAGCGACTTAGACAGGGAGGATAAGATATCTAATGATGCTTTTGAAACAAATATATGAGTGTGATGGACATTACAAGAAAAAGACACATGAAAATTCAAATTTCAAATTTGAAAATTCTCTGAAAATGAATGGTATATAATTGTGAACTATAGGCATATGGGGGAGTAAGCTTGTTAATACACAAACTGCAATAGAGAAAAGGAAGGGCGGTATTTAGCATCACTAACGTCAGGATTGTGAAAAATTCAATGTGAATGACGTTATGTGACAGACAATTACATTGGATTAATTCATGAGAATTACAGATAAAAATACTTAAAAAATATTTTACACACTTGCTTTGGGGGGAGAAAATCAAATTATCCAATTATTAATTAGTTGTATCAAGTAACACCTCTTCATGAATTTATAGGTTGGAAATCTTTTAAGAAACTCATCCCCTACATGGCCAACCGGAATGCAGCCGTGAGGGGGGGGGGCACAAGCCAGTGTCTCTCCCTCACGCTGGTCCCAAGCCCGGATAAATGGAGAGGGTTGCGTCAGGAAGTGCATCTGGCGTAAAACAAATTCCAAATAAAATATGTGAGTCACAACAAAAAAATCTCATGCATGACTCCTGACTATTGTGTGTGTGTGTGTGTGTGTGTGTGTGTGTGTGCGCGCGCGTGTGTGTGTGTGTGTTAACATTTTCATGCCATCTTCTCTTTTCTACTGTGCATTGAATTACATTGCTTCTTTAAATGATCATTTATAATTATTTTAAATATCTCAAGTTCGAACTGGAGCTCGGTAATTGTCAGGTTTTTAGAAATTCTCGCTTGCAAAGTACATAAACTCAAATAGTTGATATTCTACAAAATATTGGAACTCATTAAACTGACATTGAACTGAAAATACTTAATCTGGTTCATTATTTATTGTTACTTTATCTGATTTTTATTTAATCATTGGAAAATTCTTTAAATACTATATATTTTTTTATTAATGTTAGATTTGAGATGATCCTTCACCTTCCTCACCATCAGCATCATCCTGCACACCACCATCCTATGCTGTTTGGCAACACTCTCACCCGCTACTACTTTGCATTTACTGACTTCTTTCAAATTACATCGCCTGCACACGATGTAGTCTACTTGTGTGATCCTACCTCTGCTTTTATAAGTCACCCTATGCTCCTGTCTCTTCTGGAAGAAAGTATTCAGCACAGCCATTTCCAACCTTTTTACAAAATCTACCAACATCTGTCCTTCTGTGTTCCTGTCCTGGATACCAAACCTGCCCATCACTTCCTCGTCCCCTCTGTTGCCTGCACCAACATGACCCCTCTTTCAAAAGTTAGATGTTTAATTCTTAATATGTAAATGTGTATTACTTAATTGTTAAGCATTATGCAGTGTGTGTTTCATAATGAAAACTTTATTATGAGTATAATATTATACTGTATTGTTATTAGTAATAGTAATTGTTACTGTTATTATTATTATTATTATTATTATTATTATTATTATTATTATTAATAATAATAATATTATCATCATTCATTCATTTTCTAAGCAATTTAATCCTGAATAGGGTCGCAGGGAGGCTGGTACTCATCTCAGTCAACTCTGGGTGAGGGCATGGTACACCTTGGACAGCCTGCCAGGCCATCACATTATTATTATTATTATGATTATTATTATTATTATTAATATTATTATTATTATTATTATTATAAGTACCATATTTTCTGAACTATATCTCACTCTAGAGTAGAAGTCGCATTGGCCAAATAAATGCATAATAAAGAAGAAAAAACATATATAAGTCACACTGGACTATAAGTCGCAAACTTGTGGAAACTGGCTACCTTGGCTTGGAAATCTGCTGGTAGTATATGTGACGTTGTGGTCTTCACTCTGACAGAGAGGTGGTTGCGTTGCATGAAGCGGTACCACCAAGAAAGTCCTCACGCAAAGTCATTTCCCATTCATCTCCTTGACAACTACCTGGAAGTAGAGATGCAACTGCACTGTTGACAAGCCTCTGCCTGAGGCACATTGGTCAAACCCCAATGTTCAAGATCGTTCTTCTAGCTTTGGCCATCTAGCTTGTAGCCCGCGATTAGCTTTTTAGCAATTAGCTTTTTTTAGGTTTGTTTTTTTTTTCCATTGCAGTAATAATGATGTCCGCTTTTCTGCCCTCTTGTTAGAATTATATGTAATAATTTCATGACTTGGACGTGGAGATGCATGCAACTGTGCTGTTGACAAATCTTTCCCTGCGGCACACTGATCAAGCACCCATGTGCGAGCTCGTTCGTCTAGCTGTGGCAATTTAGCTTTTAGCCCGCAGTTAGCTTTTTTTGTTTTCTTCATTGTAGTAATATAATCTCCACTTTTCTCAGTCCCTCACAAGTTTCTCGTTCACTCCAAACTTTATTTCTGCTGCTCGATTACCATTCCCTGCTGCATATTTCACTAATTGCAGCTTATAATCCGCAGAATAGAATTTTCTTTTGGGGGATGAGCAGGTACTGGCATCCAAGCTTAGAGTGCCCTCTTGTGGTTATGAGTGTAAAAATAACAAACATGTAAAATTATGTTTGTTATGACGACCAACAGAATTATATGTAATAATTTCACATATAAGTCACTCTGGAGTATTAGTCGCACATTCAGCCAAAATAAGAAAAAGTGTGACTTATAGTCTGGAAAATACGGTAGCAGTATCATTAATAATAATAATAATAATAATAATAATAATAATAATAATGTCTCCTGATTGGCACGTATTCCAAAGGACCTCCTCTACGGTGAACTAGCCTCAGGCAAGAGAAGTGTTGGCCAGCCTCACCTGTGATACAAAAATGTCTGCAAGTGTGACATGAAAGCCCTGAACATCAACACAGAGAACTGGGAAGAGGTAGCAGCTGACCGCAGCAAATGGCACACTACTCTTCAGAAACAACACAAGATTTGAGAAGAAAAGATCCACACCACTACCAGAGAAAAGAAAGCCAAACAGAAGGCTTGCACTCCAGCCATACCATCAAACTACATCTGTTCCAGATGCACTCTTGATTGCCACTCCCGCATTGGTCTTGCCAGCCACAGTCAGAAGTGCCAATAAAAATCTGACTCTCTAACGCGCGAAATCCATAGTCTGCAACAACTGACGGAGGCCTAACTGGGTGGCACATCCACAAGGTGCGCAAATATCAATCTGGGTTGATGCCACAGTCACCGGGCGCTAATTAGCTGAGCGAAGGCAGGGATGGCATATGATCACTTTCCTGTCACTAACAGCAATCACCAGCCAACTATGGGTGTCTCTGAGCTCCTTTGTAAGAGGGGGCAGATAGTGCTTTCCTTAGGTATCTGTTAGACCGCCCACAAATATGCATATACGTATTGCCACGGAGGGTTCATGTGCATGTTCACATTCCTCCCTGGTTGATGGCAGTTGCAAGTGTGAATGTGAATGGATGCTTGTGTGTTGGCAATGAGATGGTCTGGCAAATTCCGGATACTCCAATATTATTATTTATTAAACCACCTGCTTGTTTCTACTCCAATTAGTGTAGTCTAGTCTCAGACAGTTTCATTGTGTCAGAGTTGGGATCGAGGACTGTGTTTTATAAGCTATGCATGCTAGAGTTTATAAAGTATAAGCCCAACCCTCAATTCCCATCTACTGACCTTAGCTTTGTGTTCAGCACTGCGGGATAACCAAATGCAGGCCAAAATCGAGTCTGTTAGCAACTCAGCTACAATTACTGCCTGGCAGGGCTTCACTGTTTCCCTGAACTACTCAAATAAATCGAAGTTAGTCAGTGTGGACGCAGTCTGAATCAGTCAACCAGGGACTGGGGGTGTAAGCCAGGTCAGCAGGGGTTGCCAATCTTGTCTAAATGTACACCACACATTCAGATGGTTTTTTTTTTTTTTTGTTTGTTTGTTTTTTTGTTTCACTTCAGTGTTTCTGAAAAAAAGCATAGTGACCTTTCTCCACTGCCCCATCATTGCTCTGTGTGGTTTCCTGTTTCTCTGACATGATCTGACATGAGACTGAAGGAAGTAGCCTATTAGGAGACTGACAAGGTCAAATGTCAAATTACCCCATTTTATCCTGAATAATTAAATCTGCATTCTAACAATATGGAGAACTGAATACGTTACTCAAAAGGAATAGATGATGTGAATTAAAAAGATATAAATGGGTCATTCTTTAAAACTGGTATAATAAAGGGTAGCATTCATAATCAACAATTTTCAGTGTAATCCATCTTATTTCCATCTAAATTGATGACAAAATTCATGAACCACCGTTACAAAAACAGTGAGAGAATTACTTCATGCACATAAACTTCATGTTTATTAGAAACAACGAGAAAGACCAGATTCATATTTAAATTCATTCACATATGGACATGAAATTCATCCCAAGTTTTTGGTGAATAAATGAATTAGTGCTTTCCTATGTGTGAAATAAATCCATTTCAGGTCTCTTACATGTCACATACATACATGTCATAACATGGAACCTCACCTCTCAACAGAAAAATGGGTCAGTTCCATATGTAATGTTCCATATTGTGTGGACCTTACTGGTTGTGCACAGAAACAAACTAATGTGTGATTTGCAATACACTCAGGAAAAAATAAATAAATAAATAAATAAATAAATTATATATATATATATATATATATTTCACTTCACTTATCCCTTAACATCCAGGGATGTCGTTGGGGCACCTTCATGACTTGGGCTGATTTGGCCTGGCTGGCAGCGCCCATCCCTCTCCAGGTCGTAGAAACACACTGATGGCTTTACAGCTACTCTTTTCGATACTCAGCAATGGTTCTTTTACATGCCTCTCACCATAGACAGTGAGAGACATGGCCTGCCTTTGATAACCCAGTGAGCTGCACTGGGGGGGACAGTGACAACCTTGTGGGGACTCGAACCCCAACCTTAGGATCAGCTATCCTGCGCCCTAACCACTAGACCACCACTGCCCCCCTATATATATATATATATATATATATATATAGGAGTTGCTAATCTGGATATACTGAAAAAAAAGGACACCACATTTTCATTAGTCAACTCTTTATTAAAAATGTTCACATGACAATGTACTAGAGGTGTCACGATTCAGTTATGAGACGATTCGATTCAAATCCCGATTTTTTTGCCTCTCGATTCAATTCAATTCAATTTGATTCATATGTGGATTCTAGTTTCATTTTCTGTAAAATGTGCACTTCAAATATATAAAGTAATAATTGTCTGAACTGGTTATTCAAACCATCATTCAACTACAATTATTAACATATATCAAAAGATGAAAATAAACAAACATAACCTTTACCTGTTTCCAGTTTTCCACCAGTTACATATTGTGAATGTAATCTTAATCTACCATTTACAATGTAAGTTTCTGCATTCATAGCAACAATTCAACAACAAATACTTGCTTCTCAGTTCTTACTTTTGGAATTTGCACAGATGAAATGCACATGTTCATTTTTAATCCAATTCACATTCACGCTGGAGTATTTATATTTCAAATGTCAACTCAATAGCAGAACGAAATTAAAGAATCAATTCTTAATCTTTAAGGACTCGTAACAAAGGTAATGTTTTCTTCCTAATGTTTAAACTATGAACATTAACAGTAAACCATCATAACACATATTCACTAATTTGTCAACACAGTCAAACAGATTGAATTAACATTAAATTAATTTAGCAATAACAATTTCACAATAAATTATTGTAAAACTGTTATTGATAAAATGTGTTAATCTGTTGTGAATAATACTGGTTGATAACTTGATATTCAAATCTGGAAGTTCTTTTTGAGGAATATCATCCTGTCAACATGTTTCCACTTTAATGCAGCCCTCAGTGCTGTGATCACATCTCCTGCACTTGAAAAAACTCTCTCTTTGCTACCGGCTTACTGTGTAGGCTAACTTTCGGTTTGACATTGATGTCAATCGTCTTGTGATGACGACGAATGTGATACTGCAGATTCCATCTCCCTATTCCGTCCTATCGGGACAACGTGAGATGCGCATGCGCAGAAATATCAGTTCGCGTGAGTAGGATATCAGGGTTCAACATACTTTTTATCTCTGCTACGGTTTTTGAAATTTCGCCTGTTAGAAGTGGAAATTCGAAGAACTTTTTGAGGACTGAGTGTGATTCATTGGTTTAAAAATTATTTTCGGAGACTTCTAGCTGGTTCGCTTGAACGACAGCTGTGATTTTGACCAAAACGGCCACTGGTCGCGGTCAGCCCACAGGGCTAGAACAATGGCAACACGTGGTGTGCCAGCAACAACGCCTCTCTTGCAATTCTCTCGGTGGCAGTGGAAGATCGGATAATTTTTGGATGACTGAGCGTGATTCTTTGTTTGAAATCATTTTCGAGATTTCTAGCTGGTTCGCTTGAATGACAGCTGTGCATTTGACCAAAACGGCCACTGGTCACGGTCAGCCCACAGGGCTAGAACAGTGGCAACATGTGGTGTGCTAGCAACAACGCCTCTCTTGCAATTCTCTCGTTGGAAGTGAAAGATCGAAGAATTATTGGAAGACTGAGGGTGATTCTTTGTTTGAAATCATTTTGGAGATTTCTAGCTGGTGTTGCAAGAAATGAGCCCAAACTGGGCTTTTTGTGTGCCGTTGCCGACTTGACGAATTCAGCGGCAATCGCCATTTTTGTTTTTGCAAAGTCTTGTTCATTGCGAGATTTCCATAGCAACGGAGAAAATGGCGGCACCCATTGACAATTGTAAGATGTCATTTCAGCGTTATTTTATAGATTTTTGTGAATCCTTTGGTGCTTTACATGAATCGATAAAAAAAAAAAAAATGTAAAAACAAAATAAATCGATTTTAAAATCTCGTTTGCAAATAAATAGATTGATGTATTAGTAAATCGATTTATCGTCACACGTCTACAATGTACAATCTTGTTGTTATTTATTTCTGGAGAAGAAAATGATTTAATAGTAACACTACTTTTTAGGGGTAGGGTGTCATTTTTTTTTTCAAAAGAGGAAAAATTCGAACACCCTTACCCCTAATAACTTTACTGCAAGTCCTACTATCTGAACTTTGAGTTGATACCTCCATGAGGGCATACCATGAAACATAAATAACAACAAAAAGGTCATAATTTTCATCTGCACAGTGCACCAAGTTTGCAGATTTTTTTTTTTTCATCTTTCCACTAGATACAGTGATACCTCTGCTCCCGAAAATAATTGGTTCCCAGAAAGTGTGTGTAAGGCGAAAAGTTCGTCTTCCGAACATTTATTTCCCATAAGAAACCATTAAAATGAGAATAATCCGTTCCCAGGTCCCCATAAAACATAATTTTCTACTAAATAAGCCTTAAAACTACACAAAAATATACCTTATTTTATGTATAATAAATGTGCTATTGTATTGTAATTAAAGAAATAAACTGTACTGTATAATAAAGTCGTTTTATTTACCTTTGTGATGGTAGTTGATGGCTTGATGGAATGGAGTGGGCGGGGGAGGGAGGGAGGGACTTAAAGTTTGGAAGGAGAGTTTGGAAACGCCTACTGTTTGGAAACACCCTTAGCCACACACGCACCCTTAATAGCTTCCTTGTTCTTAAGGATGGGAGCAATGGTAGACTTGGCGTACTGGTACTGGGACGCTAAGTCACACAAACGCACACCTCGTTCGTGTTTTTCAATGATCTCCGCCTGTGGTGGGGTCTTTTTCGGTCCCATAATAGCAAAAGTACACTCAATATGGTCCAAAATGTCTATCAAACACAAACCACTTCCGCACTCAAAGAAAGGGGGTGACGAACTGTGACGCCATGAGCGTGCGTCAGCTTCTCGTGGCCGCCACCGTGGCGCTGTTCGACCGCGTGGTTTGATTCGTCCGCCGAAAACTAGTTCGTCAGCAGAGACTATATGCTCGCCAATTTAATGTTCTTGAGGCGAAAAGTTCGTGAGCTTAAGCGTTCGTCAGCGGAGGTTTTACTGTATATCCAAATTATTTGTCTGACATGCTGTATGTGTCCATGTGGTATGTTTTGGGCAATATTGAAAATATTAGGTATGTGAATCATCAACTTTGACTCGCTTACAGAGAATGACACATGAAAAGGAGGACAATTTTCTTTAATTCATTCATTTATTCATTTTCTGAGCCACGTAATCCTAATTAGGGTCGCGGGGAGGCTGGCAACCATCTCAGTCGACTCTGGGCAAGGGCAGAGTACACCCTGGACAGCTCAGCAGGTCATCACTGGGAGAAACTCTCTGACAGCTACGCAGTTACTCTTTACGAAAGTCAGCAATGGTTCTTTTACATGACCCTCTCACCATAGACAGTGAGAGACATGGCTGGTGTTTGATATTCCACTTAGCTGCACTGGGGGGTAGTGTCAACTTGCTGAGGGTGGGGCTTGAACCCCCAGCCTTGGGATCAATGATCCAGGCCTCACCACTAGGCCACCACTGCCCAATTTTCTTTCATTTAATTGAATTACATTTTTTCTAGTAGTTAGCTCCAACAGCTTCACCTGAACACCACTCTACTAAAATTTAAACTCAAACTCACAAAGCTTAAGGCAGAAACTTAATCATTCATTCGTTCATTGCCTGAACTGCTTAATTCTAATATGAGTTACAGGGAGACTGGCGCCCATCTTCGCTGACACTGGGCAAGAGAGTACACCCTGGGCAGCTCACTAGGCCATCACAGGCCAGAAGCATTTGATAAAAGTCAGCAATGGTTCTTTCACAGACTCTCGCCATAGACAGTGAGAGATATGACCTGCCTTTAATAACCAAGTTAGCTGCACTCGGTGGGTAGCGGATGACAGTTGGGTTTCCTAGAATTTACATGCTATGGCTGCATGTTTGGCTCCATCTTGGTGAGAGTTGTGTTCCAATAGCATAAATAGAATGGAAATATATATACTGTATTAAATATATATTATATATATATATATATATATATATATATATATATATATATATATATATATATATATAAAATTATATCTGAGATGTGTGGGGTTTTTTTGTTATGTTTTTTTTTTAAGCTAAAGTACGTCAAGCAGCTAGTTATATGCAATGCACACACTAAGTATGAATTTAAGTGAAACATTTAAGGATTTTGCGCTAGAAGGGCTTTTGCTAGATTTTGTTTTTTCATTAGATCTTTCAGCAAGGTGGTTTCCACAACATGGTGACCATTCTGCCTTTAAAATTGAAACACTGATGCACAAGCCAGGGAGGGCTATATTCAGAGTATGGCTTAAAGAGAGCAATCAACATGGTAGAGGTGACCCTGAGCAAGATTGCAAGAAATAAATTTGCTTCTTTCTTTAAAGAGTTCTATTTGCTAATGGTCCATTTGATATAAGCTAATTCCCATGAATAGTGACTTTTGAAAAGTGCTCACAATACCAATATCAGTGCAATCCTTTTTTAGAGATCATTGCTTCACTGAGAATACATGGTGATGATTGGGTTGCCAAGTTGACATGAAGTTGGCAGCACATACTCAAATGACTCAACTGCTGCTTCTCAAAACCTTTAAACTGCTTCCTTAAATACCCCCAATTGCGATTTAGCCTTGCGTCGTAGTCTCTTCGACCATAGAAACATGGACGAACTGATGAAAGAAATTATGGTAGCAGCAAAAAAAAATAACGTAAATAAAATAAAACAAGGATGTAGGTTCAAAAAAAGACAGACATTCTTTCCTCTGATGAAGTTAACAAAGCAACATCCATCTCTGATGATAGTGGCGAGGCTGAAGTGTCTGATAGCATGTAAGGGGCAGGTTATTTATACTCTGGTGTGCAGCTCTTCAGGGAAGGCTACTCTCATGTATCCTTGCTCATTGCTCCGTGACGTACAAATGTGAGAACTGGGATGGGTAACAAAGATACTGAACCAGAAGAACTTTATCAAGCAAGGATTGATGAGCAATATTTAATTCTTCAAATATGTCAAAGGGAATATTGTTTTAAAAGCTTGTGTTACGAGATCATTCAGTAACATTAGACAGAGATCTGACAGAGGGGCAGTGCTGGCTTACTACATAAGGTAATGGGTTACTGATCCATAGGTCAGTGGCTCAATCCCTACTGCCATCACTGTTGGGCCCTTGAGCAAGGCCCTTAACTGTCAATTGCTCATTTATATGAAAATGATCATTGTAAGTCATTCTGGATAAGAGCCTCTGCCAAATTCTTTAAATGTCGTATGATAACAGCAACCAGAATGGGTGGTGGAGACCAGATATGAAGTTAAATGGTGTAACTGAGGTTGAAGAACTGCTACAGTTCAAGAGCTTAATAAAGTTTTTAGTCCATGTCTGTTTCCAAATATGTACAAAATACAGACGGTAGCATTGTGTTACTCTCAGCGTGTCATAAAGCATAGAATATTCCCTATACCGCTATAGATTATTGTACATAGTCTTAATGAAAGGAACCTCAGAAGATCTTTTTTGAATGGTAAGTCAAATATTAGCCACGGGAATGTGAGAGCATTTGGCATTTCAGACTTGCACTCTGACTCTACAAATGCCAGGATGAACAATGGTTGAGCAAAGGTTCATTTCCTACCCTGAGAAATGACAGATCTCGGCTACGATCGATGCTGGTAATTTCCAGGTTGCCCATCACCACCTCGCAGTTCTCATAGTACTTGCGTAGGGTCCGATACTGCTGTTCAAGGTCTGATAGAGTACTCAGTTTGTTTTGTGTACCCGTGCACACTGTAGAGAGAGAGAGAGAGAGAGAGAGAGAGAGAGAGAGAGAGAGAGAAAAAATTTGTTATTTCGGGTAATTTACAAAGTTGGTAGTTTGTATAAAATTAAATAGACTTTTCCTTTACATCACAAACATGCACGAACAAAATCCCCCACTTGTAAATTGCTAACTCAAAGTGAATATATATACATACATATATATACATACATACATATATATATATATATATATATATATATATATATTATATATACACAAAAGGACAGGACAAAGGCTTTCTATTGAAACTCCATTTATCACTACAGATCTGTTTCGAGGGGTGGTGAAACCATCCCCTCTCTTCAGGTGATTACAGAGGAATGATTACAAAGTGCTGGGGGAGGTACTATGTCGATGAACATGGTGTCCTCTAGATGGGGTGGTTCACATTATGTATTCGGGGGCGGGTTTTTTTAAAATATCGATACATGCATACATGTGCAGACAATAGTTTTTCTCATGCCCATGGACTCATATGTACACACGTTTATATATATATATATATATATATATATATATATATATATATATATATATATATATATATATATATACGTTCACGTGTGTAAGCACATACACACATACACAAGTATACATAATGTTTAGATACAGATTGATACAATCAAATACTTAGTGTACTTAAGGGGGTGTGTTGTATAATAATGATTTTTTCCTGTGTCGGCATGAAGTTACGAGTTCATTTCTTTTATTTAATGAAGACAGTTCGGGTCTGTATATAATGAGGAACTTCTCCCTGAGGCATAAATTGCATCTTTTGTTTGAGCTGTTGTATGTCGGGTGTGATGATAAAATTCTCCATGAGATCTGGTGGTCAATGTTCATGTCTTTGAGTGTCCAGATGTGCTTGCTGAGTTCGGTGGAGTTTCTACTTTTTTCGTTGCGGAAGGATGCGATGTGGTTCCTGTATCTGGTTTTAAAAGTGTTCTCTGTCAGTCCGATGTATGTTTCAGTTGTATTATTGTCTGTCCGTGTGACGGTGGCTTGGTAGATGACTGATGATTGCAGACAGTTCCCGTTGAGAGGACAGGCGTTTTTTTGTCGGCAGTTGCATTGCGTTCTTTTGCTTGGTGAGCCAGTGTTGTCGGCATTATCATGCAAAGCCAGAGTGCGTTTGTTGTGATTGTCTATTATTTGTTTAGTGTTGTTCATGCAGCTGTAACTGATCTTGAGGGTGTTGCGGTTGAAAATTTTCCGGAGTTTGTGGTCTTTGGTGAAGTGCTTGTCTATTAGAGTGAGGAATCTGTGTCCGATGTTGGTGCTGGTGTTTTTGCTGAAGGGGGGGTTGTACCATAGGATGTTTCTGCGTTGTCTGTTTTTTTGATTGTTGCTTATGTTTGGTTCATAGTGTAGTGTATAGTTGTATCCGCTGTCGTGTAGTGCTTTCTGGTAAGGGGGCGCCGCCTGTTCGAAGGCTGTCTTGTCGGATGAAAGTGCTGATAACCGTTTGTTGATACCGGCGGGGATGTTTTTAGTTATGATGGGCGGATGGTTACTTTCATGATGGACATATAGCAGTTTGGTGTTTGGTTTAGTGAATGGCTGGTAGGTGCCACTGTTCAGGTTGAGGGTGACGTCTAGGAAGTTGGTGATCTGTTTGTTGGCTTCTATAGTGA
>CM045729.1:31403579-31693579 GCA_024760905.1 Plotosus lineatus | reverse complement strand
GAAATTCATCTTTGTTGCAAGTTTGAAGACTGAACACATAGTGTAAATGGGCATCTGATAGACTTTAAAACAAAATTATCCAATGATGAAAGTCATCTTGCCTCTCATGATAACCTAGAAGATGTACATCACTGTCTTTTTTGGACCCACTGAAGACCCATTATAGCTATGGTAGTTTTCCCGTATTTGTCCTGAATTCATCAGTTTTGTCCTGTGGATCCTCATTACACATTAATTATACATCATTTCAAATGCTTTCCTTGTTGGTAATCAACCAGTGAAAATGCATTCTGTGTCCACCACACTTTCAGTCACTTGTTGAATGTCAGCTAGAAGTCCATTTAAAAGCTAGGGCCACTGGATATCAACGGATGACAACTGACAAGTACATGATGAAGACACATAAGTTTAAAGCACATGCTTAGTGCACAACAACCATAAAGCCAGCAGAGGCCTTTACCAAGTGGAGCCCTTTCCAAGTTTGCACCAACCTTACGTTGGATTGCACAGACCTCACCTGACAAAGAACACATTCACCAAATGAGCAATTGAACAAAAACTGAATGCAAACAGAGGTAAACAGATTAAATATTTTGCTTTTTGTCAGACATTTGTGAACAGGTGTTACTGCTCCTTTAGTTATAAGCTTATAAAAGTAGTTCTTTTCACCCTTTCACTTTCTGAACACTCTCTCCAGGTAGCTGATACTAAGTGAGAAACAAACCCTTTTACATGTCTAATGTCACTTTAATATTTGTACCAATGTTCTAGGTATGACAACTGTACTGGTTTCAACAACTATGACCTCGTCTGAAAAATACACAAAATAATCATTTATGTGATAGAAAATTGACTAAAATATTCCTGTCTTACTTTTACAAATTTAATACAGTGATACCTCAGCTCACGAACATAATTGGTTCCCAGAAAGTGTTTGTGAGGCGAAAAGTTCATCTTCCGAACATTTATTTCCCATAAGAAACCATTAAAATGAGAATAATCCGTTCCCAGGTCCCCATAAAACATAATTTTCTACTAAATAAGCCTTAAAACTACACAAAAATATACCTTATTTTATGTATAATAAATGTCTATTGTATTGTAATTAAAGAAATAAACTGTACTGTATAATAAAGTCGTTTTATTTACCTTTGTGATGGTAGTTGATGGCTTAATGGAATTGAGTGGGAGGAGGAGAGAGTGGGAGGAGGAGGAAGGGAGGGACTTACTGTTTGGAAGGAGTGTTTGGAAACACCCTTAGCCACACACGTACCCTTAATAGCTTCCTTGTTCTTAAGGATGGGAGCAATGGTAGACTTAGCGTACTGGTACTGGGACGCTGAGTCACACAAACGCACACCTCGTTCGTGTTTTTCAATGATCTCCGCCTGTGGTGGGGTCTTTTTCGGTCCCATAATAGCAAAAGTACACTCAATATGGTCCAAAATGTCTATCAAACACAAACCACTTCCGCATTCAAAGAAAGGGGTGTGATTTAACTGTCACGCCGTGAGCGTGCGTCAGCTTCTCGTGGCCGCCACCGTGGCGCTGTTCGACCGCGTGGTTTGATTCGTCCGCCGAAAACTAGTTCGTCAGCAGAGACTATATGCTTGCAAATTTAATGTTCTTGAGGCGAAAAGTTCGTGAGCTTAAGCGTTCGTCAGCGGAGGTTTTACTGTACAATCTTTTAGCCATATGAGAACTGATGCATTGTTTTTTTAATCTATCTGTAGAAAAAAAAATAAAATAAAATAAATTTTAAAAAAATCAAAGAGTTCTGGTGTAAATTGGCCTTTATAAATAAAGCTATAACTTTTCCATTACAGGAAAGTCTTCAAGCCAGAGGACTGCATGGTTTCACAGTAATATGACAAGCTGCAATTATTGACTCCAATGTCTCCCAAATGGAACAATTATCAGTGGGATCGATCATGGAAAATTTTCCCAGAATAGTAATGCCTTTCCACAACATCATTTGAGTGGTATGCCGCCCGGCTGCCCTGTACACAGAAAGCTACAATGCACTGTGTGTCCCGACTCCTTTCTATCCAGCCAGCATTAACAGTTCTAGGACCACGACAAAACATACTAGCCTTCACTAGTCCTCCTACATGCATCATTGAGCCCTGGGTACCCATGACACTCTTAGCAGTTCACTGGTTGTCCTTGCGTGGACCAACTTTGGTAGTTACTTACCATCCTTATCAAGGTCATTCAGATGCTTACATTTGTTCATTTTTTCTTGATTTTAATACATCGACTTTGAGAACTAACTATTAACTTTACATTTACATTTGAATCTATGACATTTGGCAGGCACCCTTAGCCAAAGCAACTTACATAAGGAACGTTTTGCCCCAGTACAATAGCAGGTGCCATCGTAACGAGACAATCAGTGTTATTCACTTTATCTGGCAGTTGGTCGGTGAACATTGAATCAGATGTGAATTATTTTATCTTAATGTTTGTTTTGTCTAAATATATAACTGAGCAGTCAAATCTGCAACACTCACAGTTGTGTAGTCTGAAACAGCTCATAGGTGGCATTTGCCGTAAACATGGGTCTGTTTTCTAACAGATGTTCTATCTGGTGCATAAAATCCAAAATACTGAATAAAATAAAACATTACACTCTGCAAATAAAAGGCTAATGATAAAAGATAAAAAATTTCCACTTTGTTTATTGTTTCGTTTGCACCTTTTTAAATGGGTTTCACTTTTTAAAGCTGACAGACTTGTACAATATTTTGTTCTGGGAGCATAATGACAAAGACTCATGAATCTCGAATCTTTGAAGCAACTGCCAAAAATGTATTAAAAGCATACATACAAGGACAAACGAATTAAGTAATTTTTCAGGCTTAACCCATTCTCAATTCATGCTGCTTTACAGGGTATAAAAATACGGAACAATCTCTTAATTGCTGTGATATGAGATCCACCATAAATATTATTATGTTGTCTGTCAATCTGTAAAGCTATCCAGTGACAAGCCACTTGACCACTGCTCAATCGTTCTTCTGCTATCAATTGTGAAATTGAGCATAAACCTGGTCAGTTACAAATGATAATCAAACGTGAGACTTTGAGGAATACAGAAGCAGGTGACTCTCCACTCAGTTGAATATGGATGCTTGGCAAACATGTCCTGGTTGACTGTTACAGCTGGGTTCATCCTACAGGTTTAGCCTAGCAAACCTGACAAGTAATTAAATGCAGCCACTTCCACCCATCATGCAGTTTTGAGCACTCAAAGACATCTGCTATCTGCAGCATCAGTTGGCACTGCCCGGCAGGCTCCGAAAGCACAGGAGAATAAACCCCATACTCTCACGCTTCACCAAGCTGCTGTCACAACAGCCTATGGCATCTGAGAGGGATAAAGAGAGAGAGAGAGAGAGAGAGAGAGAGAGAGAGAGAGAGAGAGAGAGAGAGAGAGCCAACAACATACTTGGTGTAAATTAAACAATGGCACAGGAACCTCAAACTGGCTGAAAATCCATGAAGTCAGACTTGCGTGAGTGTTTTAACAGGCAGGGAATACACCAATGTGCCAATCACATTACCCAGCAAGCCCTAAAACTAAATTCTCACAACTGGTTGATACAAGCCATGGTTCTGGGATAACTGTCCATTCTGATAGATGTTGTGGGCAGTCCCATGCAAAAATATAGGTGGAGAAAATGTGCATTTCCATCCACATTATTACTTTCACTCACTCACGCTTACTAATTTACCAAACTACTACTATCCATTCTTTCCCAACACTGGGTGGAGGTGGGGTACATTCTGAACACCTCACCATATTATAACAGGGCCAACACACCCAACAATTCACAATCTTACTGGCACCTAGCAGCAATTTGGAATTGGCCTAACATGCATATCTTTGAGCTGTAGGTAACCACAGAACCCAAAGGAAACCCAACCAAACATTTAAGATACAAATTACACACAGATAATACACCTAATAATTCTTCGGAAATAAATGTAATTGAAGTATATCTGTCATTTCTACAGTAGTTTACAAAGTTGATCAGAGTATCTTCTTCTTTTCCTTTCGGCTGTTCCCTTCAGGGGTCGCCACAGCAAATGATCTGCCTCCATCTCTCCCTATCCTCTGCATCTTCTACTCTTACTCCAACGACCTTCATGTCCGCCTTCACCACATCCATAAATCTTCTCTTTGGTCTTCCTCTGGGCCTTTTGCCTGGTAGTTCCAACCTCAGCATCCTACGACCAATATACTCACTATCCCTCCTCTGTACATGTCCAAACCATCTCAATCTAGCCTCTCTGACTTTGTCTCCAAAACATCTAACATGTGCTGTCCCTCTGACGTACTCATTTCTGATCCTATCCATCCTCGTTACTCCCAAAGAGAACCTCAACATTTTCATCTCTGCTACCTCCAACTCTGACTCCTGTCTTTTCCCCAGGGCCACTGTCTCTAAACCATACAACATCGCTGGCCTCATCACCGTCTTGTACACTTTTCCCTTCATTCTTGACGATACTCTCCTATCACACATCACACCGGACACTTTTCTCCATCCATTCCAACTTGCCTGCACGCGCTTCTTCACGCTCTTCAGAGTATCTAGGAACATTTAATTAGTAAGTCGTCACTTCCGGTTTCCCTGATGTATAAATATGACATAACACAGAGACCATTTCCCTTATCCACTCTTCAACATGGGAAAGACAAAGGAACACACCATTCAAGTAAGGTAGATGTGTGTCGACCTTCACAAGTCAGGCAGTGGCTACAGGAAAGTAGCCCCTCACCTGTACCTGCCCATATCTACTGTCAGAGGAATTATTAAGAAGTTTACAACAACTAGAACTGTGATAAACAAGCCTGGATGAAGACGCAAGGTTGTTTTGCCACCACGCACAGTGAGGAAGATGGTAAGAGAAGTAAAAAAAAATTCCAAAGCTCATTGCAAAACAATTGGATCAAATGGATTCATCTCAGGGTCACAAAGTCTCCAAAACTACCACCAATCACTATTTACATGCCAACCAAGCTGTTTGGGCGGTATGCACGGAAAATACCTTTTCTCACTCACAATCATAAACACAAACATCTGGAGTTTGCTAAGCAGTACTGGGACTTCAACTGGGACTGTGTGTTCTGGTCAGATGAGACCATGATAGAGCCTTTTGACAACAAATACTCCGAGTCTGGCAAAACACAAAACATGAGTATCCAGAAAAGTACCACATGCCCACAGTGAAGTATGGGGAAGAATTAGTAATACTGTGGGCCTGTTTCTCTTCCGGAGGCCCTGGGAACATTGTTAGGTTGCATAGCGTCATGAGTGCGTCAAAATACCAGGACATTTTAAATCAAAATCTGGTGGTCTCTGCCCGAAAGCTGAAGCTGGGTTGTCACTGAGTCTTTCAGCAAGATAGTGACCATAAACATGGTGCCAAATCTACAGATAAATGGTTTACCAGACACAGAATCAAGCTCCTCCCATGGCCATCTCAGTTCCCAGACCTGATCCCTATTGAAAACCTGTGGAGTCAGCTGAAAAGGACAGAGCAGAGGACAGGACCCAGTTCGCTGAATGATTTAGAGAGATTGTGCAGAAAGGAATGGTCCAAGATCACTCTTTGTGTATGCTCCAATCTCATGAAGCATTATATGAGAAGATTAGGTGTCGTTTTGTTGGCAAACAGGGGTTGTACAAAGAATTAACATCAGGGGTGCTAATAATTATAGTATACTGGTTCAATAACAATTCAATAACATTTAAATAATTTATTATTATTTATTAATGATTATACTATAATAATAATAAAAAAAAATTATATATATATATATATATATATATATATATATATATATATATATATATATATATATATATATATATATAATTAGGCTTTGCCCAAGTCTAATTTTTGTTTACAGTGTTAACCTTGAATTTCAGGCATACTGTTTGAGGAGTTTCATCATACAAACTTATATAAATAAATGTTATTGTACAATTTAAGAACATAGCCAAAATTTAACTTTGATTCTATACAGTGTGACAATTAAAATGTAAAAAAGGGCTTAGTGGTTAAGGCAATGGGTTACTGAGTGAAAGGTCTACGGTTCAATCCCCACTGTCACCAGTGTTGGGCCCTTGAGCAAGGCCCTTAACCCCCAGTTGCTCAGTTGTATTAAAACAAAATGATAATTGTAAGTCACCCTGAATAAGCATGTCAGACAAATGCAGTAAAAATAAGTGCAAATCTTCAAAGACAACCGAAAGTGACCAGAAACAGGCACTATACAACATTTCTCAACAACGGTCATGTAATCACTTTCTCTCTCTCTCTGAAGACTTCCATGAGTTCTTATTTATCAAATTCTCTGCATTTTTTCTGAGGGCAGTTCAACACTCCAAAACTCGCATTGCCCTTCATCATGTCAGGTCAATGTTCCTTCTTCTTGCTTTTTATTTAAAAAATAAATTAAGAATAATAATGAAGGAATTAAGGAATGAATAGAAGCGTGTACAGGTCAGCTGTTGGCCCCCAGTTTTCAATAAGTGTTAGCGTGCATTAGAGGAAGGAAGGTATTATAAGGTTCGGTTACTTGTAATAAACAGTTATTGCACCCTTGAGGCTTTAGTGTCGTTATTACAGAAGAACTGTGGGATTCAGGCTCATTGGGAGAAGTGGGGGGGTGGTATTGGTGGTGGTGGTGGTGGGGGGGGTGGTTGTGGGTTGGTGGGGGTGATGGTGGTGGTGGTGATGTTGGTGGTGATGTGGTATGGAGGTCCTTTATATTTGCAGAGCTGACAATTTAAACACTGCCATAAAATTGTCAAATATGGGAGGGACCAACCTGAAACAACCAACAGACAATTTATTCAGGTCAGCTTTGCATGCCTTTTTTCAAAAAAAGGTTAGGGTAAAGAGATCAGAATTCAGAACTTTTCTTTGAAGACTTCTTCACTTACTCATTCACTCATTCGCAAAACAGCCCAACTCCTTTCTTCCTTATACTATTAGGGTCACATTGAGGTTGGAGCCTATCTCAGCTGACACAGGACAAAAGTCAATGCACACCCTGAACAGCTCAGACATCACAGGACCAAAACACACACACACACACACACACACACACACACACACACACACACCTATGAGGAATTTGGAGCCAGTTAATGGGGTGGGGTAACTTCAAATTAGCCACATGCCCATAAAAAGTACATTTTTCAACAGTATTTTGTGTTTAGATTTGGCTTCCCTCTTAAGGTTCTATTAGGCAAGACTGTGGACAGATCCACAGTGGCACTGTTGGACTTCTGTTTTGCTAGTAAGCAACTTCCCTCATGTTATATCCAATATCTGAATGAGAATAACTTTACATGTGTCAGACATACAAGGAAGCGTAATGAATATTTCTGCAAAATAAGAATTTTATGCATATAGTCACATATTTGATAAAATGCCAGCAAGAAACCACAGAACAGAGATCAATAACATTGATATATCTTCTTTATATACAATACAGCTGTGTTGAAACTCGTGTTTTTCCTCCAAAATAAGGCATTTATAACTTCCGCCTACATTTAACCTGATATGCCCCCTCCTTGAATTGCCACCTTACCGTGAAGAGGTTTGTGGATCATAATGATCCTAGAAGCTATTTTGTCACAAGCATTATGGCCCTGGTAGGGTCACCCACAGCAAACAGGTCCTAGATGAAGGTTCATACTAAGCATGGTTCAGAAGACCCAATGGAAAAAAGCCAGAAAAGGAGACATGGATCTTTCCTCCCATGGACGCACTATCTGTTGGAAGGGCTCTATGAGTTGGGCATGCTGTGAGTTTTGTGGCAGATGAAAGCATGGGTTATGTCAGACCAATCCTTGAATACTGACTCTGACTCTTGGCACATGGAATGTCTCCCCTCTGGTGGGGAAGGAGCCTGAGCTGATATGTGAGGTCCAAGTAGATATAGTTGGGACTCACATCAACTCATAGCTTGGGTTTTGGAACCACCCATCTCGAAAGGTGCCGGACCTTATCCATTCTGGAGTTCCTCATGGGGAGAGGCAGTTGGGGCTTCCTTGTCCCTTGTCTTGGTAACCACATATTAGAGTTTTCCTTAGTTGACGAAAGGGTTCCATTTGCTGAGATGTTGCATGACTGTTGTCTGTGTTTATGCACTTAATGACAGTTCAGAGTACTGACCCTTTTTGGAATCTTTAGGGGTATGTTCGAGAATGCTCCCACTGGGGATTCCCTTGTCGTCCTGAGAGACTTCAAATTCCATGTCGGCAACAACAGTGTGACTTGGAACTGTGTGATCTGTAAGTATGGCCTCTCTAATCTGAACCCAAATGGTCTTTTGTTGTTGCACTTATGTGCCCATCACTGTTTGTCCATCTCGAACACCATTTTGTAACATTAGGGTGTCCATAAGTGCACTTGGCACGAGGACACCTTAGGCTGCAGTTTGATAACTGACTTTGTCCAGAACATGTGGCCACACGTCTGGTGACACGACTACAATCAGGTGAAGAGAGGAGCTGAGCTGTCAAATCAATAACCACTTGGTGGTTAGTTTGCTTTGATGGCAGGGGAGGCCACACTCCAAGCTTGGCAAACCTAAGTGTGTAGTTGGGGTGTCCAGGGAATGTTTGGAAAAGTCTTCTATCAAAAGAGAATTTAACTCCCACCTTTGGCAGAGCTACAGCCACATCTTCAAAGGAGGCAGGGGGCTTGGAATCTGAATGGACTGTGCTTTATGCCTCCATTATTAATCCAATGTATCCATTATTATACTTGAATGGTCATTGATGCCTGTCGTGAAGTCATCCACCTGAAAAAGCAGGCCTATCAGGTATTTTTGACTAGCAAGCAAGTACCGGCAAGCCAAACATGCTGCAACCTGGGCTGACACCGATGCAAAATCCCAGGTGTGGGAGGAGTTTGCTGAGGGCCTGGAAAGCAACTATCAGTTGGCCACAAAAAGGTTCTGGACCACCAGCTGATCTCTCAGGAGAGGGAGGTAGTTCTCCATAAATACTGTTTATAGTGGAAGTGGGGATCTTCAGATCTTCAATCCTACCAACATGCCCTCCATGGAGGAGGAAGATATGGGGTTTGGGTGGGGGTCCGCCCATTGCTATGGCTAAGGTCACAGAAGTAGTCAAAAAAGTTAATTGGTGGTAAGGCTCTGGGGGTTAGATGAGACTTACTATGAATATCTCAGGGTTCTGGATGCTGTAGGACTGTCTTGGTTAACATGTCTCTGTGTGGTCATTGGGGCATTGGCAAACAGGGGTGGGATTCCAATTATCATGGAATCACACTCCTCAGCCTACCTAAGAAAGTTTATGCAGGAGTACTGGAGAGGATGGTCCTACCAATAGTTGAACAATGTGTTTTTTTTGTTGTTGTTGTTGTTTTTGTTTTGTTTTTTTGTCCTGGCCGTGGCACTCTCAATCAGCTCTATATACTTTATAGGATCCTTAAGGAGGCATGGGAATTTGCTCACTCTGTTGACTTATGATTTATGGATTTCAAGAAGTCATTCCACTGTGTATCTCAGGCAATCTTGTGGAGTATGCTTCTGGAGTACGGTGTACCATTACTATGGGCCATTAAGCTTCTGTAACACTGAAACCAAAGCTTGGTCCATGTTGGTAACACCAGGCTGAATTACTTTCTGGTGAGGGTTGGAGTATGCCAAGGCTGTTCTTTGTCACCATTTTTGTTTATTCTGAACAAAATTTCTAGACACATTTGAGGTGTTGATGATCTCATCTCCCATCTCTGCTTTTACAGATGATGTTGTACTTTTGGCTTCATCAAGCTGGGCTCTCCAGCTCTAGCTGGAGCGATTTGCAGTTGAGTGTGAAGTGGTTGGGATGTGCAGGGCAATGTTTCTCAATCAGAAAAGGGTGGAATGCACCCTCTGAGTCTGCAATGAAGTCTTGCCTCAAGTAGAAACGTTCAAGTATCTCAGGGTCTTGTTCACAAGTGAGTGAAGGATAGAGAAGAAGATCAGTGTAGCCTCTGCTGTAAAGCGGAGTATGTATGGGTACATTTTCCAACTTTTCCAGTTATTATTCTTAATGGGCAGCATAGTATTTTCCATGGGTTTCCTCCAGGCATTCCCTTTCCTCCCACTGTACAAGCTCATGCACCATAGGCTAATTGACTGTTCCAAGTTGCACCTAGATGTGTTTGGGGTAAAACGTACCTTCACACAAAGTTGACTGAGATGGGTGCCAGCCACTCAACAACCCTAAATAGGATTAAGCATCTTAGAAAATTAATAAATTAATTATTCTTAAGACTTGGTGACACTCTCCCATCTAGCAAGGGTTTGAGTCCCATAGTAGGTGAGGGAATTTCTGTGTGATGTTTGCATGTTCTCTTTGTGCATGTTTGGATTTCCTCTGGGTGCTCTGGTTTCCTCCCACTGTCCAAAAGGTATGCACATAAGGTAACTTACAATTCTAGATTGTACCTACGCTAGATACAGTGGAGCCCTGTCAATTTATACAGCTTATACTGTCCTTGGAGAAGTCAAAGATGTCTATGGTATGACTACTACTCCAATATTGACATTCCCAGTTTTTAATATTACACTGCCAAGTCTTGGTTTTTCTAGAGGGGATTCCTCCAAACTTCTTCCTAATTTCATGATAGCCAATAGTGTGATATCCCTGTACTATGAAAGCTGGTATCAAGGAAGAGGTGAAAATCATCATGTGCACACTACTGTACATGCAATTGCCAGGAGCGGAATAACTCGCTCGGGGAAAAGCGATATCCACTTGCAAACTTTACACAGGAGCCCTCTTGCCGAGCTTCGGACTTGCACTCAGAGCATTCTTGTTATGAAGTAGTCATGCTTACCACTACAACCACCATACCTTCAGACATTTTTCAGTTTTAGATCATCTCAATCAAGTTTCAGGTATTAGGAATGCTCCACCTAAATTGTAGGATGGCCCAGGTAAAAGCTGTGCTGTACAAGGGGCCACACTCTATGTCCCTCTGCTGCTCTGTCACAACATGTTACATGACCTACACAATCTTTAATGATTACAAAGGGGCACTATCACCTTGTGACCATAGAGCTTTATGCACTACTGCTTGTTAACATTATAATAGGCATTTAGTTAATGGATAGTTTAACCCCTAGCAAGAACAAATGACTGCAAAATGTATCAAAACAAGATCACTCAAATAAATCTGACATTTGTCTGCAATACAGTCAAAATTCTGACTTAAGAATCCAAGCACCTTGGGTTAAACAAAATATAGTTCTTATCATAAAAGGCAGACAGCCTCAGACCCACATAGATGGAGGTTCTGGGTAGAACTAGCATCTCTCAGCACCCTCAAGAACCCCCTCAATTCTCTAAAGCTGCTTCTTTTTATCTGTATATATAGTTTAAAGCCTGTTTTTTTTTTCCCCTGAAGGTAGTAGATAAAGTAGAAATTTAAGATTCAACTATAAGTACACTGTTCATTTGGTACACTCGGTAATTATTCGGAGTCATGTCTCCATTTGTGAGCACTGCTGCTTAATCCGTTTCCAGACAAAACAGGATGAAAGCTTCATCTCCTCAGTGAATCTCTACACGATGCACCAGGCACGAAGATGTCAGCATGGAACCGATGGCTTTATTTCCACTGCTTTATTCCTCTACTTATTGTCTGAGGTCTGGACTCCATTTTCTTTTGGTTATCAGTGAAAAATGATGGATTGAGGCAATGAATCATGAATCTGTATCTTTTTTTAAACTATGTTTAATTAATGACAGTATTATAAGCCTCAGGTTTATAGGAAGTAAAAAAGTAAGGGGTGGTATGAAAGGATGTGTGTGTGCACGCATGAGTATGTGCTCAAATGAGACAAAGAAGAGCTTTTCGATGTACAGCAGGTGGTAAAGACATTAATCACCTCATTAACGGATAAGAGATTTTCTTCTGCTGAAATCCCACAGGATCCAGTGTCTCAGTCATTACAAAGAGCACAAAAGAAACTCAGGATTAAGTAAAAATACAAAATAAAAACAGCAGGTTTTTGCTCAGCATTTTGATCAACAACAAAGGCAACAAAGTTACACCATTTTTTAGCAGAGAAACCTTTGTTGTATTCAGAGTCAAGGCACATACTTCGATTTTTGTGCGTTCAAAATACTGTGTGGTCCGTGCCTCTGGGGGTCCAGGATCTTGAATAGAAGGGAGCACAATGTATTACTATAATAATAATACTAATACTACTACTACTACTAATAATAATAATAATAATAATAATGATTATTATTATTATTATTATAATTGTGGATCAGCTTAAGCCTAATAGGGTCACGGGGAGGCTGAAGCCCATCTCAGCAGAAACTATGTAAATGCAGGGGATTTAACAACTGAGTCACTACTGAGTGCTCATAGAAAAAAAAAATCATTCATTCATTCACTCATTTTTTGAACCCCTTAATCCTAATCAGGGATGCAGGTCGCCTGCCACCCCTCTCGGCTGAGTTTGGGCGAGGGCATAGTATACTTTGGATAGTTTGTCAGGCCACTGCAGTACAAAAGAAACATAACTCAGAAACTGATTTCAGATACATATAACCTTCCTCGTGACTGAACGCTCATGCTTGCTAAATTATTGAATAGAATGCAATTCTTCTCTCACTCACTCATTAGCTGAACCTCCTATTAAGCTTACTCCTATTAGGGGTGCAGGGTCATCACAGTGGGCACTGGGTGACGGCGAGTTATACCCTGAACAACTCATTCACAGTTCATCGCAGGACAAGACGCACACACAACCATTTCCAGTCACGCTCTGAGGCAACTGGAAACAGGCTATGAGCCTAATGTGCATGTTTTTGTATTGCTAGAGGAAACCAGAGTACCCCAATGAAATTCACACAAGCATGGGGACAACATGCAAACTTCACACAAATACTCAATCCTGGGACGAGAACCCAGGACCTTCTCGCTGTAAGCTGGATCTGTTTACAATGACATCACTGTGCCAATCAAGCAGAATGGTATTCATTTTTTTTTTTTTTTCTCCAGTAGCTTTTACTATTCACTCATTTACTCAGAAACACCCAAGCCTGGGAATCTAGCCCAGGACTTTCTTGATGTTAGCCAGATGTGCAAATCCCTATGCCACCATGCTGCCCAAATGTAATTCTTGAACTACAGTCTCTGCAAAATCTACAACTCATGTTTTCTGATGGAGATCCTGAGGCCACTTTCTTTTTCTGAGGTCACATAGAACTGGCTAAAACAATTTGACTGTGAACTGTGGCAGGTTAAATCAAATAAAAGTATTCACTTTTACATCTCGTTCTACCCTTCATACAAACAGTCCACTGGAACTGACATTATTCCATCATCAGGACACTGTGCCGGAGCTACCGTGGTTGCTCAGAATGCTATAAAGGTGCTCCTTCAGTGGCAAGACAATGATGCACAACCTGAGCAACTTGACTGACTCGAGGGCAAGATAACCAATACTCCAGAACATGATCCTCAGGGAGTTGGCCAAGTGTGCCCTGTGCTCCGTTTGCGAAGCAAAGAAAAAAGTTTGAGAGTAAGAGTGAAAGAATGAAAGTGAAAGAGCAATAGTGAGAAGCCTAGAAAGCTTATTCACCTTGACATGGTAGGAGAGCACGTTGGTCCCACTTCTAATCTTCAGATAATGGCAAAGCCATTTCTCTTACCATCTGCCAGGAAGTGTGGACACACACACACACGCGCACACACACACACACACACACACACACACACACACACACACACACACACACACACACACACACACACAGGCTTCTATCTTCTGAATTGGGCTCTTGCAGTTATAAACAAACATGCTCTCACAAACCAAGGCTTGTCACTTTTTTCATAGTTTGTTTTTTCATACTTTGTTGAATGGAAACAAAGGAAGTTTCAGATGTCCACAGGTACAAGATAAGGAAACCATCAAAGCATAATTTTTAAAAAGGGTTGCAAAATGGGGTAGTGGTTACTCAAACAAAAGCGTCATGGGTTCAGGTGATTCTGTTTGGTGTTTGCAGTGTTTGCATGTGTGCCATGTGCTTGCATGGGTTTTCACCGGGTACTCCAGTTTTCTTCCATATTCGAAAGACAATCCCACAATAGGCCAATTGGCTTTTTCAAATTAACCCTAAGTGTGAGTTAGTATTTGTGAAAATAAATAAAGAAATATACAACATAAAACAGCATTAAATTAATTATTCGTTATTATCTGGCAAATAAGCAGGCCGGCTTCTCATCCAAATCCAGTACTTTCTATAAATACACCCAGTGCAATTAATCAATCATGTAACACATTCATTTATTACAAAATCCAATACATATCACACTGAACAAAATGGTTTCATCAGCGACGCATGCTAGTTTATTGAATACAGATAAAATCATGCATGGATCTGACTTGTTTGCTGATCTTGCAGTGATGATAGGAAAGGTCACGCCAATAGCTACTGATTCAACAATTTAAATAAAGTCACAAAAGTCACTTCTTCAAATAATCACTGTATGTTTGCATGGAGTGGTCTCTGTAACACTTAAAATAAATCAACCTATGTATTATTTAATCCTAAAGTATGATTGATGTTTGGTTGGCACTCATGGTAAATGCACCATCTTAAAAATATTATTTTGTATACATTAAGAAAACTGGGGATCACTGATCCAAAGGTTAGGGTTTCAAACGCCACTCTCCACGAGCTGCCACTGTTCCCCCAGTGCAGCTAACTGGGTTATCAAAGGCCGGCTGTGTCTCTCACTGTCTATGGTGTGAGGCATGTAAAAGAACCATTGCTGACTTTTGACAAGAGTAGGCTGCAAAGCCGTCAGTGTGTTTCTGCCCTGTGATGGAATGGTGAGCTGTCCAGGGTGTACTCTGCCCTCACCCAGAGTCGGCTGGGATGGGCACCAGCCTTCCCACGACCCCAGTTAGGATTAAGCGGTTACAGAAAATGAATGAAAGAATGAATTAATAAAACTTTAATATGCTGAGTATATCTTATAATATGCTGAGTACCAACACACTAATAACTGTCTGTCTTCCTTTCGGCTTTTTCCCTTTTACTCGGGAGTCGCCACAGCGAATCATCTGATTCGCACGTTTGATTTGGCAGAGGTTTTTACGTCGGATGCCCTTCCTGTCACAACCCTTTTTAGCAAGGGACAGAAACACGCTGACGACTTTGCAGCCTTCTCTTTACGAAAGTCAGCAATGGTTCTTTTTCATACCTCTCACCATAGACAGTGAGAGACATGGCCCGCCTTTTATAACCCAGTTAGCTGCACTGGGGGGGGACAGTGACAACCTTGTGGAGAGTGGGACTTGAACCCCCAACCTTTGAATCAGCGATCCAGCGCTCTATACCACTGGACCACCACTGCCACCCAACACACTAATAACTATGAGTGCTATAAAAAATGTACATGCCTGGGTATCCTTTAAAAATGTTTCCAATGTTGCTTGCTGAAAAGAGCTTGGATTTACTTTCAGCTGAGGGTTTTAAGTCAGTAATCATGCCATGATCATGGTTGGCCATGCACCATAAAATAATAAGCACTACAAACAGAAAGACTGTGTATACTTTATGCCAGCTTGCTTGTTTAAACCAAACATTAACTTGTTGTCCCTTAAGGTATGTACAATGTGTTCTATATACCACTGATCTCCCTGACAAAACATATACAGAGCTGTGCCAAAGTTTTTACCCTGACTGATTTTTTTTTTTACCTTTTTTGTACCGTGTCACACTTAACTTTATCAGGTCATCAAACTAATTTAAACATTATACCAAGAAAACCCAAGTTTTCAAAAACGCAGTTTTTCTGTTGTGATTTTATTTGTTAAGAGAAAAATCCTACCCAAACCTACATGAACCTCTGTGGAAAAAGTAATTGCCCCCTAAATAAAAGGTGAGGTAATTGTTATTAATCCTATTATTGGGGAAAAATGAGTTCAATGTCATGGCCACACCCAGGCCTGAATGCTGCCAGACATTTACAAATCAGTAGATACTGAAAATAAAATCTGTCTGGCAAGGTGAAGTAGACCATACTGAACACACTTCATCATGCCGCGATCCAGTGAGCTTCAAGAGCAAACAAGAAAGAAGATTATTAAGATGTCTCAATCTGGGAAAGGATACAAAGTCATTGGTAGATCTTTTAGACTCCGGCAGACCACTTTTAGAGCCATTATCCATAAATGGAGAAGGCATGGCACAGTGGTGGCCCTCCCCAGGAGTGGCTGACCTACCAAAATTACTCCAAGAGCACAGCGCAGACTAACCGGAGAAGTCACAAAGGATCCAAAAAACACTTCTAAACAACTACAAGCCTCACTTGCCTTAGCTAATATCAATGTTCTTAACTCCACCATCAGAAAGACACGAAACAAAAATGGCATCCATGGAAGAATTCCGAGGCGAAAGCTACTATTGACAAAAATATCAAGGCACAACTCACTTTTGCAAGGAATCATCTTGATCATCCCCAAAGCTTTTGGGATAATGTCCTCTGGACTGATGAAACTAAAGTTGAACTTTTGGGGGGGGGGGGGGATGAATCCTGTTACATCTGGCACAAAAGCAACACTGCATTTGATAAAAAGAACATTGTGCCAACAATGAAACATGGTGGTGGAAGTGTGATGAGCTGGGCTTGCTTTGCTGCTTCAGGACCGGGGCGACGTCACAACTGATGGAACCATGAACTCTGCTCGCTACCAAGAAAGTCTGACAAAGAATGTTCATCCATCAGTTCGAGACCTCAAGCTAAAGCGCACCTGGGCTGTACAGCAAGACAATGATCCAGAGCACACCAGCAAGTCCACTTCTGCATGGCTAAAATAGAACAAAATGGGGGTTTTGGAGTGGCGTAGTCAAAGTCCCGACTTGAACCCCATTGAGATGCTGTGGCATGACCATAAAAACCGTCCAATCCGGTTGATTGGAAACAATTTTGCAGAGAAGAGTGGACCAAAATCCCATCACAGCGATGTGAAAGACTCTTCGCCTCTTATTGCAAACACTTGACTGCAGTTATTGCTGTAAAAGGTGGTTTGACCGGCCATTAGGTGTGGGGGGTACTTATTCATAGACCCTTGTAGGTTCAGATGTTTTTTTCCCCCTTAATAAATGCAATTGGCACTGAAAACTGAATTTTGTGTTTACGTGTATTTTATCTTTGTGTAATATTTAGGTTTGTTTGATTTAAAATGGATGATGGTGACAAATGTGCAAAAAATGTCAGAAACTGGTCAGGGGGCGAACACTTCTGCACAGCACTATATATATGAGAGAGAGAGAGAGAGAGAGAGAGAGAGAGAGAGAGAGAGAGAGAGAGAGAGAGAGAGAGAGAGAGAGAGATTCACCCTTAGCTATGAAGCTCCTAAATAAGACTTGGTTCTACCAATTATTTTCAAAAGTCACATAATTGTATGCAGTCAATTGTCCCATGATCTCAGTGTTCCTATTCTTAAAGACCCCATTGTCTTCAAACACCAATCAAGATGTACCACCAAGCAAATGATACCATGAAGGCAATACAGCTCTTCAAACAGGTCAAGGACAAAATTGTAAAAAAGTTGAGTTAGAAAAAAAAAAGAAGAATCCAAAACTGCTTAAATTCGTCAGAGCATCATTCAATCCATCATCAGACAAAAATGGGGGAAAACATTGACACCACAAAAATCCTGCCTAGAGAAGGCCATTCACCAAAACTGACAGATTGAGCAAGGAGGACATTATTCAGAGAGAAAGCAAAAAGACCAAAAGTTATCCTATAGTAGCTTCACAGCGGAGACTGGTGCACCTGTCCACATTCCACATAGTTGGGCTTTATGAAAGGTGACCAGAAAAATAGTGTTTACAGAAAAATGCATGTTTACAATTGGCCAAAAGACATGTAGGAAACTTCCCGAATATATCGAAGAAGGTTCTCAGGTCAGATCAAATTTAACTTTTTGACCAAAGAAAACACAAACACCCTGTTTAGTGAAAACCCAACATCAGTTTTACCCCATGAACACAATGGGAGGTAGTATCATGCTGTGGGGATTGTTTTTATTGGTGGGGATTGGAAAACTGGTCAGAAATAAGGGAAAGGGGATGATGCCAAACACAGTGATTAAAAAACAAATGAATGGGCTGAATATATAAACCCAGCTGGAGGTCTATATTTTGGGAGTTTCTTTCTATTGTTACTTTTCCTTACAACAGTAACACACACACACACACACACACACACACACACACACACACACACACACACACACACACACACACACACAGGGATCCCTCACTTTCCATGGTTAATTGGGATGAAGATCTCCACGCGACCATCCTCAAAGTAAGATCCCCCCTTCCCCCGAGGCTGACATATACGTACATGTATATGTGTATATCATATCAATAAATACATATCCAATGCTATAAATGCTTATGATAGCAATTAAACATTCGAAAATAATGCATCAGATGTAAATAAAATATAAATACATACATACAGACATGCGCGCAAACACAGAGATGCCCGGGCACACACTCAGATGCAGCAATGTAACTAGTTTTGATGGGAGATTTTGGGTTGTTGTTTTTTTTTTTTTTTGTATGTTTGTTTTGTGTTCGTTTAGGGTTTTTTGTTTGTTTGTTTGTTTTTTTTGCAGAATTGGCCTCGTTTTGCAGTGTTCTCCTTAACTTTTTCCCCTATTCTTCCTTAATTTCCTTATTTTTTTAATTTGATAAATATAAAAAAAAACAAAAACAAACAAACAAACAAACAAACAAAAAACTGCAATGCACCGAAGCCGTATGAATGAGGAATCCTTTTGTGTGTGTGTGTGTGTAGACATATATATTCCTGTCACAATTCTTTAGCAAGAGACAGAAACACGCTGACGGTTTTGCAGCTACTCTTTACGAAAGTCAGCAATGGTTCCTTCACATGCCTCTCAAAATAGACAGTGAGAGACATGGCCGGCCTTTGATAACCCAGTTAGCAGTTTTATATATATATATATATATATATATATATATATATATATATATAAAAATATACCTTCGCCTGACGCTGTGTCTCCCTGTACTCCTGTTTACTCTCTTCAGTCCTCTTTATGTCCCACTTCTTCTTAGCTAACCTCTTCCTTTGTACACACTCTTGCAATTCCTCATTCCACCACCAAGTCTCCTTATCTCCTCTCCTTCCAGATGACATACCAAGTACAATAATCCCTTGCCACTTCGCAATTTGAGCATCGTGGTCTTGGTACATCGCGGTATTTTAATAATAATAAAAAAAAAATTAAATATTCATTAAAACCCAAAATTTACACTGAAACTCGCATGTAAGCAAGCAGAAGGCAGGGACCCAAGGCTGGCTGCATCTATTGTTTACAAATGACAGACTGAAGTGCCCCTCCTCCCCAGTTCAGGCATGGACTGCCCACTCAACTCGCTCTTGCAAGCCGATTGAAGCTGTTGACTCACACATTCCCGCGGGATTTTTTTGTAATTTTGTGATCTTGTTCTGTTTGTGAATGTCCTGCACCGTGGAGAAGAGCTATTGTCAGAGGTGAGTACAGTACTTCAAGTATTCATATATTAATTCTATTTAAATATTAATACATTACACTATGTACATATGCATATAACCATATAATGTTTAATATACACTTCTTGATATTGTATAGATGCGAAAACATTTTGAAATGAGACAACAAGGTAGAAATGAGAGGGGCATTCCTACTTCGTGGTTTTCGAATATCTGGGCCAGGTCGGGTCTACATTATCCGCGATATTCAAGGATGACTGTATTGTCCTACCTGTCTCCCTGATCACATTAGTTGTAGTTGTCCAATCATCTGGAAGCACTTCCTGACCATCCAAAGCCAATTTCAACTCCTCCTTGAAGACAACACGACACTCTTCCTTTTTCAGCTTCCACCACTTTGTTTTTTGCTCTGCCTTTGCCTTCTTCACCTTCCTCACCATGAGCATCATCCTGCACACCACCCTATGCTGTTTGGCAACACTCTCACCCACTACTACTTTGCAGCCACTGACTTCTTTCAAATTACATCGCCTACACAAGATGTAGTCTACCTGTGTGATCCGACCGCCGCTTTTATAAGTCACCCAATGCTCCTGTCTCTTCTGGAAGAAAGTATTCACCACAGATATTTCCATCTTTTTTGCAAAATCTACCAACATCTGTCCTTCTGCATTCCTGTCCTGGATTCCAAACCTGCCCATCACTTCCTCGTCCCCTCTGTTTCCTGCACCAACATGTCCATTGAAGTCTGCACCAATGACCACTCTTTCAACTCTGGTGGTACTCTGCATCACTTCATCTAACTCCCTCCAGAATCTCTCCTTCTCTTCTCGCTCACATCCTGCCTGTGGGGCATAAGCACTAACAACATTGAACATCACTCCTTCAGTTTCTAACTTGAGACTCATCACTCTGTCTGACACTCTTTTCACTTCTAGAACATTCCTGACCAACCCCTCCTTCAAGATGACTCCTACTCCATTTCTCTTCCCATCCACACCATGAAAAAACAGCTTAAACCCTGCTCCTACGCTTCTAGCCTTGCTACCTTTCCACCTGGTCTCCTGAACACACAGTATGTCCTCCTTCCTCCTCTGCATCATGTCAGCCAGCTCTCTACCTTTTCCTGTCATAGTTCCAACATTCAAAGTCCCTACTTTCAGTCCTAGACTCATGCATTTCCTCTTCTCTCTCTGCCTACAGACACGCCTCCCGCCTCTCCTTCTATGACGTCTTTGACCAACAGGAGTCCAATTTCCACCAGCACCCTGTTGGTTAACAACACTGATGGCGGTCGTTGTTAACCCGGGCCTCGACCCATCCGGTATGAATTTTTTTGTTGTGACTCACATATTTTATTTGGCATTTGTTTTACACCGGATGCCCTTCCTGACGCAACCCACTGCATTTATCCGGGCTTGGGACCAGCATGAGGGAGAGACACTGGCTTGTGCCCCTCCCTCACGGCTGCAATCGGCTGTTTGTTGGGGGGGGGGGGTTTACACCCGATCCATAGTGGCTCATCCGGCTGGTGCTTATCCCCGGTTTCTATAGCGTGAAGCGACCAACTTCAACTCCTCCTGGATGGGATGCTAGTCCATCGCAGGTTGCCTTCCCAGTATATTGTACTGGTACCCATTTATACTGCTGGCACACTTGTAGTTGACACTTTGCCCAGGGATCTTAGCACAGGGAGGGTCTCGGTGGGATTTGAACTCACAACATCCCGATCATGAGGGCATCACCCTAACCAGTACGCCACTGGCCCCAGTATTCGGCTGTTTAACAAGAGCAAATTCAGTGAATGCCCAACAGGGAAACTGATTGATTGTTTGATGTGTAAATCAAGATTAAGGTTGTTTTGCAGCATGATTCTTTTTTTTTTTTATGACAACAGATATATTATATGTAGACTACTGTATGCAACACATTAAAAAAAAAAAAAAAAAGGTATGTGGGTCATTTTTTGTAAATAATGTTTTCTAGTTCATAATTTTCAGGTGACGCTGTCCATATGAAGATTACATGCACTTGGTTAAAATTTTTATTACTACTTTATTTGTATGAAATTTTACTTCAGTTCATATGTAATTCACATTAAGTAAAAATTTTAGTGTTAACCTATGAGTCCACTTTGCGGTGTGCATTGTCTTTTGTCACATGCGGATAAGAAAACTGTGTTGTAGATCCCGGATGGTCCCAAAAGCAGCCTTATCTATACCGTCTGTTTCAACTTTTAACTCCCTACTCACACATTTGAAGCAGCAAAACATGATTCAGTGAGTCATTTAAGGACAATTACTTTAGGGTGTCTCACTGAGACATTAATGCACTTCCCTGTTATTATCAATCATAGCTAAAATTATAATGGAACAGGAGCTTGAGGAAGGCATGAGATGTGAGCTGCTCGTGTTATCGCCGCTCTGGGGCTGATGATAAAACTGAAGTGCAGCTATTTCCGACAGCAGGGCAACTTTATAAGGTGGAAGTTTGTAGACAGATCATGATCATCGCCCCATTTGGTATTCTCACCAGACTCTACTCTATCGTATCGAGACCAGTGTGGTAAAATTACCCTCAATTCTTTTTTCACTGCTTGTTTCTCCGACTCGCTCTGACTCTGTCCAGAACACCGACCATATGTGGACACTAATCACTGCTTCCAACCACTTCAGTCTGATGTAACTCTGGATCTCATACTGACCATATCTCATGTTTCATTACCCATAATCCCACACAGGCTCCCCTCAATCCCTGAGTGGTTCAGTGACACCAGTAGAGGAACGTTCCAGGACAGAATTCGCTTCTAAGATCCTTGAGCCGATCGTAAAAGGGATCTGAGTGAATAAGCTGTAGGTTTATCTCAGCTGAGTGCAGACAGATTTACAGACAGAAAGAACAGGAAGTTGAATCAAATCTTTCTGCTTGAGTACCAAATACAGAACTTAGTTCTCTCTCGCTCTCTCTCGCTCTCTCTCGCTCTCATTTACAATACTTTAAATGATTGAGTGTTCACTTTAGTGTGAATAATGGCATGATTTATTCATTTAGAAAACACAGTCCATATATAACTACTGGTAATACATGGAATAGCGTTTTAAATATAAATATCGAAATTAGAACTACATTAACTAAAATAAATGGTTATTATTTTACATTTATTTATTTTCAGACCTGTTGAACCCAAATAAAGGTTGTAGGAGGCTGGAATTTCAGAAAACTCTGGACAAAGGTGGGGTAAAATCTGAATAGCTCAGAAGTTCATGCAGGGACAACATTCAACAAAACCACTTTCCTAACATTGAAACCAAACGCAATTTGAAATAGCCTTACTCACATGCTTCTGAACTATGGGAGGAAACTGGATGAAACCCCAGCAAGTACGGGAAGAACAGGCAAATTCCACACAGAATCGCCTTCACCGAGCCTGGAATTCAAACCCAGGACCTTCTTGCTGTGAGTCTGACAGCTAACCACAAACAGAACTGTGGCCCACTGTTATTTTACAAATTATGCTTACCTGATGGTAGTGCATTTATAAAAATATCAAGATTATTATTGTAAAAAAATAATGCCTCAAAAAAAGCATTTTGTTTTAAAGAATGGAAACTAAATGTGATTTTGGTTTGAGAGTACAGTTGTTCATTTTTTATTTTTTATTTTATTATGTTATTCCTGTCGAGAATTGCTAAAGAACTGGCTCTGTTTCAACCTGATTACCACAAACTAAAAATGTAACATTTATGACTGTGGTACACGTCAACATGCCACTGCTGTTCCCTGCATAAAAATACACAAACATAATGACAAATTCTAAAGGTCACAGCCAAGGCTCTATTTGGGGAGGGGTGTCTACGATCAGGGAAAGATATTACAACATTTTTTTTACATTTTATGCAACGATTTTTTATTAAATAAAGCCATTTTTAGGTTAGTACATCTACTTCACACTGGGTTAAATTAATGGGCTTGGTGTTTCTATGTGAAGAATGCAGCCATGGGGTGGGGTGGGGGGGCACAAGTCAGTGTCCATCCTCACGCCGGTCCCATGCCCAGATAAATGCAGAGGGTTGCAACAGGAAAGGCATCCAGTATGAAAATTGTGCCAAAATTTAAAAATGCGAATCACCAAAACGAATTTCATACCGGATGGGTCGAGGCCCGGGTTAACAACAACCACCATCAGTGCTGTTAACCAACAGGGTGCTGGTGGAAATTGGACTACTGTTGGTCGAAGAAGGAGAGGTGGGAGGTGTGTCCGTAGACAGAGAGAGAAGAGGAAAGGCATGAGTCTAGGGATTTTGAATGTTGGAACTATGACAGGAAAAGGTAGAGAGCTGGCTGACATGATTCAGAGGAAGAAGGTGGACATACTGTGTGTGAAAGGTAGCAAGGCTAGAAGCTTAGGAGAAGGGTTTAAGCTGTTTTATCATGGTGTGGATGGGAAGAGAAATGGAGTAGGAGTCATCTTGAAGGAGGGGTTTGTCAGGAATGTTCTAGAAGTGAAAAGAGTGTCAGACAGAGTGACGAGTCTCAATTTAGAAATTGAAGATGAGATGTTCAATGTTGTCAGTGCTTCTGCCCCACAGGAAGGATGTGAGCTAGAAGAGAAGGAGAGATTCTGGAGTGAGTTAGATAAAGTGATGCAGAATACCCCCACAGGTGAAAGAGTGGTCATTGGTGCAGACTTCAATGGACATGTTGGTGCAGACAACAAAGGGGGCGAGAAAGTAAAGTGATGGGCATGTTTGGTATCCAGGACAGGAACACAGCAGGACAGATGTTAATCGATTTTGTGAAAAAAAATGTAAATGACTGATGAATACTTTTTTCCAGAAGAGACAGGAGCATAGGGTGACTTATAAAAGCGGAGGTAGGAGAACACAGGTAAACAAAATCTTGTGTAGATGATGTAATTTGAAGGAAGTCAGTGACTGCAAAGTAGTGGGTGAGAGTGTTGCCAACCAGAATAGGGTGGTGGTGTGCAGGATGATGGAAGGTGCAGAAAGCAAAGGCAGAGCAAAAAACAAAGTGGTGGAAGCTGAAAAAGGAAAAGTGTCGTGTTGTTTTCAAGGAGGACTTGAAACAGGCTTTGGGTGGTCAGGAAGTGCTTCCAGATGACTGGACAACTACAGCTAATGTAATCAGGGAGACAGGTAGGAGAGTTCTTGGTGTGTCCTTTGGAAGGAAAGTAGATAAGAAGACTTCCTGGTGGAATGAGGAAGTACAGGAGTGTGTACAAAGGAAGAGGTTAGCTAAGAAGAAGTGGGACATTGATAGAACTGAAGAGAGTAAACAGGAGTACAGGGAGACAGCGTCAGGCGAAGGTAGCGGTGTCAAAGGCCAAACACAGGGCGTATGATGACTTGTATGCTAGGTTGGACAGTAAGGAGGGAGAAAATGATTTATACAGGTTGGCACAGCAGAGAAATAGAGATGGGAAGGACGTGCAGCAAGTTAGAGTGATTAAGATCAGAGTGGGAAACGTATTGACTGATGACAGAAGTGTGCTGGCAAGATGGAAAGAGTACTTTGAAGAGCTAATGAATGAGGAAAATGAGAGAGAATAAAATAGTAAAAGAGGTGACCATTGAAGACCAAGAAGTAGCAAAGATTAGTAAGGGTGAAGTGAGGAGGGCATTGAAGAGGATGAAGAGTGGAAAGGCAGTTGGTCGTAATGACATACCGGTGGAGGTCTGGAAGTGTCTAGGAGAAGTAACAGTAGATTTTCTGACAAGCACACCAGGTACCGGGTTCGCCAGCAAGGAGAGGGGCGGTGGTGAGCCGATCCTCCTCAACTCCTGGGAAGCGCCTTCAGATTAAAGGTATGTTACACTCCGCACGACAAACTTAGCCAGTTCAAGTTTTCATTAACTCAGGTGCTGACGACAACTTTATTGGCCTTCACTCCTCTCCATGACGCTGCAATTGTCTCAAAATTAGACTTCAGGAATGCTTACTGCCGAGTCCAAATTCATGAAGGAAACAAATGGAAAACTGCTTTCAACACTCACCTGGAGCACTTTCAATTTGACAGTTTTCTAAGCATTGGTCAATGACATTCTCAGGGACATGCTGAACTGATTTGTGTTTATGTATTTAGACGATATTCTGATCTTCTCCAAGGATCACAACAAGCATGTTCGTCACGTAAGAACGGTCCTTAAAAGACTCCTAGAGAATAAATTAAACATTAAAGCTGATAAATATGAGCTGCGTGTCTCCACAGTCTCCTTTCTCGGTTACATCATACAAAAGGGGGAGTTAATACTGGATCCGGAGAAAGTGAAAGCGGTGGCAGAATGGCCAGTCCGAGCCATGTGGAAAAAAGCTACAAAGGTTTCTGGGGTTGCAAACTTCTACAAAAGATTCATATGAGACTATAGCCACCTAGCTGCCCTCTCACGCAACTAACTTCAGTCAAGATTCCCTTTAAATAAGTGTGCTCATTTTTGGGTCCGGCTGAGAGCCGTACCATAACATGGATACTAATTAAGAGCCCCAGTAAGCTCATTTCATACATTAGCCTGCTTTGGAAGCTAAGATATCAACCATAAGCCTTATCCACCAAATTCCAACACATACCACACCACATTCCAGCCCTAATCAATAATCCATTTCAGAGCACTCCAGAGTAATTCACTGAGGGATTTTTTGTTTGTGATGTTTGTTGTCAAATAATTTTGAAGCACCAGCAAACCAACCATGATGGAGATGACATCTTCCAGTGTTAAATCCACCCAGATTAAATGAAATCAAAGCGAGCATCCTTTCCTTGGTGTATTCTGAAGGAGAACCAGAAAGCCAGGACTCCACGAGCACAGCTTTAGTACAAGGACAATGCTGCATGCTGACACTACACTTTCTTCATCACGTCCCACACGGGCCAAAAACTCATTTTTGGGTACTTGTGTAGTCATAAATTCATGTCATATACTAATGGGAGAAAAAATAAATAAATAAAAATCTTCCAGTGTATGCAGGCCCACTGGAGATAGCCTTCACCTAATGCAACGGAATTCATGCTAGATGCTGAGCGTTGGCCCTTGGGTATCAGGTGATTAAAAAGGAAGCAATAATGTAGATGTATTAAACAAGATGATGGCTTTAATGAAAGTTTAATCAAAGGAAAAAATAAATCTTCATCCAAACAATCAGAAACAGATTTTTAAATTCCCAACCGCTGCGTTTTCAGTGATTTACTTCGAATATTATAAAGATGTTTTTAAAAACACGTTTTAAAACGTATAGGAACAGGTTCAGCCCGAAGGTTTCATTCCCCAAACCACATAATCCCAAGAGAGTTGCCGGGAGACTGGAGCCTATCTCAGTCAACACTGAGCAGTGGCTAAGCAGGGCCAAGACACACAACCATTCACACTCACAGTAACACTTAGGAACAATTTGGAAAAGTCAATTAGCTGAATGAGAGTCTTTGGACTATGGGAGGAAACCAGAAAACATAAAATAAACTCATGAAAACATGAGAGAGCATGAAAACTCTACAAAGAAACACAGGGCCTTCCTGCTTTAAGGATATTGTGCAAACAACTATGTCACCATTCCGTCCCTTAAAGATCTATTGTACCACTAATATCTGACAGACATGACATATTTTTGATCCTGTACGGCAGTGATCCCCAACCTTTTTATCACCGCGGACCATTTAACGTGTGACAATTTTAATGCAGACCGGGGTGGGCGGTGATAGATTGTTTATATTGTAAATATAATTTATTTATTTATATACATTATTATTATTATTATTATTATTATTATTATTATTATTATTATTATTATAAACACTCCATGAATGTTATTTTTCAACAGCTGAAATAAAGTTGGTTGGAAAGCAGAGTTTGAACTTTTTTTTTTTTAAGAAAACAGGTAAACATGCACCAACTGGGAGAATGAAGGCTCAGGCTCAGTGTCACCCAAAATCCCCACGAATGTTTGAAACATGTCCAACTCGCCTCTGTTCATGTGCCGTCCCCTTGTGGGTTACATTTTAGTGCTCAAATGACCGACATGTAACCGAGAGAATCCAGTAATTTTTCAAAATAAAAGACTTTTCAAAAATAAAGATCGTTCAGACTCAAATAAATAAAACGGAAATAATTAATTATTTCTTCTGCGACCCGGTACCAATTGAGCCACGGACCAGTACCGTCCGCAGCCTGGTGGTGGGGGACCCCTGCTATACAGCATATAGTTAATAGAAAGAGCCTGTTTAGAACCCAATAACAGTATTTCCCATCATGAAGAGGTATAAGGGTTCAACTAAAATATAACTTCTTTATAAAGCAAGAACGTGATCATAATCCAGATTACTCTTGAGGAAACTCAAAGTGCGGCCTTTATTTTTGCTTTGCAGGGAGAAGTGAAACCACGTCAAGATTTACTAACGTTTTCTGAAAGGAAAAAAAAAAGGGGGGGGGGGGGTCAACCATAGCCTAAAGGTTAAAGCAGTGGCTTTGTGACTGAAGGGCACTGGCTCAATTCCAGAACCAGCGGGATAATTGTGTGGCAGTGGGGGAGTGAGCAGCACCTCCCCTCCTCCACATAAATGGCTGAAGTGCCCCTGAGTGAGGCACCTAACCCCCAACTGCTCTCTGGGCACCGCAATGTGTGTATGGCAGACCAGTGCTCTGAGTGTGTCTGTGCTCACTGTTTGTGTGTGTGTGTGTGTGTGTGTTTGCGTGTGTGTGTGTGTGTGTGTGTGTATGTGTGTGTGTGCATGTGTGCATGTGCTCACCTTGGATGGGTTAAATACTGAGTAAATTATTTCCCTTACAGGATTAATCTTCTTCTTCTTTTCCTTTTGGCTTTTCCCTTTAGGGGTCGCCACAGCTCACCCTACCCTCTGCATATTCTACTCTTACTCCAACGACCTTCATGTCCTCCTTCACCACATTCATAAATCTTCTCTTTGGTCTTGCTCTAGGCCTTCTGCCTGTTAGTTCCAACCTCAGCATCCTACTACCAACATACTCACTATCCCTCCTCTGTACATGTCCAAACCATCTCAATCTAGCCTCTCTGACTTTGTCTCCAAAATGTCTTACATGTGCTGTCCCTCTGATGTGCTCATTCCTGATCCTATCCATCCTCGTTACTCCCAAAGTAAGTTTCTTCTCTGCTACCTCCAGCTCTGCCTCCTGTCTTTTCCCCAGGGCCACTGTTTTTAAACCATACAACATTGCTGGCCTCAACACCGTCTTGTACACTTTTCCTTTCATTCTTGACGATACTCTCCTATCACACATCACACTGGACACTTTTCTCCAACCATTCCAACCTGCCTGCACACGCTTCTTCACCTCTTTTCCACATTCTCCATTGCTCTGGACTGTTGAGATTAAGTACTTAAAATCCTCCACCTTCTTTATTTCTGTCCCCTGTAACCTCCCTGTTCCTCTTGGGTTCTTGTCATTCACACACATGTATTCTGTTTTACCTCGGCAAACCTTAATTCCTCTCCTTTCCAGGGCATACCTCCACCTCTCTAGATTTTCCTCCACTTGTTCTCTGCTCTCACAATGTCATCTGCAAACATCATTGTCCATGGAGATTCTTGTCTAACCTCGTCTGTCAGCCTGTCCATCACCATAGCAAACAAGAAGGGGCTGAGAGCTGACCCTTGGTGCAGTCCCACCTCCACCTTGAACTCTTTTGTCACACTGACAGCACACCTCACCATTGTCTTACATCTCTCATACCTGTCTTGCACCACTCGAACATACTTCTCTGCTTCTCCAGATTTCCTCATGCAATACCACAGTTCCTCTCTCGGCAACTTTACTAGGTTCATTGCATTCATTTAAAATGTCTATTAAACAATACGAACGAAGAAGAAGGTAACCTTTAGAAAAAAAATAGATAAATTGAGAAAATCTGAAAGAACATTTTGATAGAAGGACGAAAGAGGCTTTCAGAATTGCAATAATTTCTGTTTTTGATATCCTAACCTAAATACTGTAACTTCCTCTAGCCTGCAGTCCATAGTATATATTCCTTGTCCACCTCTGTAAGCTTCAGTGAGCTTGTGAATAAAGCCGTGATTTTAATACAGTCTTCACTCTTTATCGCGAGCCACCCCAGAGCGCTCTGGGTGACCCAGACCAACTGATCCACGAGACGACTCTCTTAGAACCATCGAAAGAAAGAAAAATTAGACAATGAAAAAGAAATCTTAACTCTTTCAGAACCAGCAGGAGAAAGAGCTAGACAACGAAAAGAAATCCTAACAAAGGTGAAAACCTAAAGGATATATGAAAAATAAATAGAGCGACAAATGAATCAAAATAATAAAGAAACCCATTTATAGGCAGTACTGAAATCTGTATATAAATTCTTACACATAATATACTGTTATAGTATACCTGTCTCATGGTTTCATTGGGAAAAACATCAGTGATATTTATTCAGACGAGAACTTTCCAATAAATTCCTTTCAAGTATGTAAATTCACAAGAGCACAGCTGGATAAGTGTTCATACTGCACTCTTATTCTCTGATGCTCTCTATTCATTTTTTATTCTCTGTGCATGTCTCAAGGGCAGTCTCTTTGCTCAGACATCATTCAGGTGTAACTGAAACTGTAGCTTTTCCTGCACATATCCAGCACGAGTGCCTGCCGTCATCAATTACGCATGCTGGCGCTCCAAATGTGCAGCAGGGTATCCTTCATTGCATGTCCCTCCCCCTTGACTCTTACTATGAATATTAATCACATCCCCAAACACTTACCATCAATTACCTTCGTCCACTCCACCCGCCCACGCATCACCTGGAATGGGGGCAGAGGAATGGAAGACGGAGAGGAGGACTTGAGCTAATTTTTCCCTTATAAATTGAACAAGGGAATTGTTTCTCACAGCAGGGAATTTGGGTGAAGAAAATAGGAATAGCGAGGCTCTCTATGGGAGGAACACAGGTGAAGATCACCTGATTACATGGGGATAAAGGGAGAATAAATGGACCAAAGTTATGTATCTGGACTGTACAGTTTTAATAGTTGCTATGAAATGGTGCCCATGATAGTCAACTCTGGGCAAAGGAACATACCTTCATATAACCCTGCTGTTGTTTTTTCTCAAAAAAAGAAGGCAAGTGGATAAATCAGTTCAGTTATACACCAGTGACACTATCCACAAATTATGATAATTTATAATAAGGCGGCAACTGATAACCAGAAAAGGACAATTGATAACACGTGTAACTACGTAGTAGTACTACTATAACGTAGTAACTTTTTCTCAGACATGAATGTTGCGTATGACTCTAAACATTTTCTGGATAGACCACATGACAAGCAATGAGCTGTACGGAAGCTTCCGTACAGTATCAATAAACATTTGTGAGCGGTGTCTACAGTTGGCTGGACACCTTGTCAAACATCAGAAAGAGGTTTACAAACTGGTCTTAAGGAAGTCTGCCATTGGTAAAACTAACAGAGGAAGACATCTCATACATTAAAGCAATTGAGATCAAGTTGTTAATAGTAGACCGCATGTTCTGGGCAACGGGATTATCAATTCTGCTCAGACTACAGTCAATCCACCCATTCATTTCACACACATCATTTGCTGAATGGCTTAATCCTACTCGGGTCATATGGAGGTTGGTGCCTATTCAAGCTGACACTGATTGAAGGAGTTGTACACCCTAAACCGCTCGCCAGCCCATCCTAGGGCCAATACACACAGCCATTTATACTCGTTCAGATTCACACCTAAGGCAACAGCATATTGCTCGAAAATGCAGTGTAGGAGGAAATCAGGCAAACATGTGGAGAGTTAAAATATCCAACTATTCACCAAAGATAAATGAAAGTGCACCCATAAAGTGTAAGGTTCGAGTAAAGAGTATACAGGGATCCCTCACTTAACGCGGTTAATTGGGACCGAGATTCCCCCGCGACCGCCGAATTCCACGAAATAGGATCACCACCCCCGACTGACGTATACGTACATGTATATACAGTATGTGTATATAATATCAATAAATACATATTGAATGCTATAAATGCTTATAATAACAATTGAACATTAAAAATAATGCATAAGATGTAAATAAAATATAAATACACATACACAGATGCTCACGCACAGATATACAGATGCGCACCTCACATAAAAATGTAAGTTGTTTGATTGGGGGGGGCTTTGCATAATTGGCCTTGTTTTGCAGCATTTTCCTTAACTTTTCCCCCTATACTTCCTTAATTTCCTTATTTTTTAATTTGATGAATATATTAAAAAAAAAAAAAAAAAAAAAAAAAATGCAATGCACTGAAGCCGCATGAATTGGTGTGCGAAGTAGTGAGGGATCCCTGTACATGATACAGTGGATGCAACCTTAAATAGGAAAAAAAGAAAACAAAGCAAAGAAAAAGCCTAATGAGATGGCTGGGGTTTGACCTTTCAGGGTCACTCAAGGTAAAAGATTGTATTTTAAAGTCAATTTATACTATTCTATGAGTGTTACATAGTCACAGGATGCCTATCAGCACTTGATTCAAAGTTATAAGTACGATGATCACTCGCTACTTCGTGCTTCAGTTTCTGCAGCTTCAGTGCATCGCAGGTTTTTTAAAAATCTTCATTGAAAAATTAAAAAATAAGGAAATTAAGGAAAAAATAGGGAAAAGCTTAAGAAAAATGCCACAAAACAAGACCAATTATGCAAATAAATAAAATAAATAAATAAAATTAAAAAAAAAACACAAACAAACAAACAAAAAAACCCCAAAACATCCAAACAAAGCTACTGACATTTTTATGTGAGGTGCGCATTGGAGTATCCTTGTGCGCGCGCTTCTGTATGTATGTGTGTGTGTGTGTGTGTGTGTGTGTATTTATATTCTATTTACATCTTATGCATTTAATTTTGAATGTTTAAGTGTTATTATAAGCATTTGTAGCATTGAATATGTATGTATTCAGATTATATACATACAAATATATGTCAGTGAGGGGGGTCGATCCTACTTCACGGAAATCGGCGGTCGCGAGGGGGCAGGGGTGTCTTTGTCCCAATTAACAACAGAAAGTGAGGGTTCCCTGTACTCTATCTGCAAAGCTTGTTGTCACCTTCACCTTTGAACCAGACATTCCAAAATCTGAGACTCAGGCAGGGAAGTGCCCACACAAAGTTTGAAGAAAATTTGATTATTGGTGCGGTCAGTATTTTATTCAGTATGGAACTGTTATGGACTGTTAGGACAATATGTGGACTATATGTGGACAATATGTTAGGACAATATGGACTGTTAGGACAATATGTGTGCAGTAAACACATGCAACAATAAAATATGCATATACCGCTCAGTGAAAATGAACTTTGGTTAAAGTGTAGCAGAGCAATAAATAAAATGCAGAGATGCTTCTTATAAGCCTTAATATTTTTAGTTTGTCTTTTTTTTTTCTTTACTGCTTCAAAGAGGTTAAATAATTGTAATTCGCTTCCACAAATGCCAGCGCGTACCATGCAGAGAATGTTCGAGGAATCATGACAGGTGAGAGGGAGAATGGTGGCAGTAATCCATCACCTTACTATGTCCAATGCTCTACTCACTTTCCCTTTCATTCGTCTTACTCATGCGCAAAGCCATCCAGACCCATCTCTCTCTCTCTCTCTCTCTCTCTCTCTCTCTGTATCCTCTGTTTTCTGAAAAGTCCTCATTTCTCTTCCCTTCCATCTCATTTCTCATATTCTCCCACTCAACTCCTCCGATTGTCCTCGCCGTCATCACCTGTTTCGACAATTTATTACTCCATCTCTCTTCTTTCCATCTCACTAACTGTATCTTGGAGGGAAGTAAGTGAATATGAATACTTTGCTTGAAACTGATTCTTTTAGAAGGTGCACCATTATGCTGGATGTTGATTATTTATTCAGTTTGCAAGAAAATCCACAGTATATCTTTCTGACACGAGAGGTGTAGAAACAAAGGGGTCACAAGAAAACAGCCAAAGAAAACAGCCAAAGAGTGAACACCCACCCACCCCCACAGAGGTTTAATATGAAGCATGTGGGACATTAACTTACATCATGCATTCATTCTCATGCATCATAAGTACCTCCCTGTACAGGATCTTAGTAGTTTAAATTAGACCATGATTTTGTTTGCATATGTAAATATAAGAACTTGGAAAACAATAACTATGTCAGTGGCGTTAAATAAAAAGAGTTCCTTATTCACCCCTTTGTGTGACCAATTATGGACTATAGCAGTGGTTTTCAAATAGTGGGGCATGCCTCCTGGGGGGAGGGGTGTGCGATGCCAGGGGGGTGGGGGGCATGTGTGACCCCAGGCAACATGCTTTTTTTTTTTTCGGATTCGGATAAAGTGTAATTCTACATCCACTACAGCAGGTGGCAGTGGCTTCCTCACTGTCAGAGTGTGCCCAGAGGTAAAGTAAGAAGTGAAGTTAATAAACCCACCATGGAATTTTTTTAACAGGGACAGAAAGAGAGGTGCAAACAGACAGAGGCAGTGAGAGAAACAAAAGTCTCCCAAAGGTTAAGTTGAGGAGGTATGATGAAGTGGATGTAGCACTCGGGTTCACTGTGCTGCGGTGAGAAATGAGGAAAGACCACTATGTTTACTATGTCTGAAAACATTGGCAGCGGACAATATGAACCCAAATAAATTCAGGCATCACATAAAGACGTCACACCCCGATCACGCAATGAGCCGCGTGAGTTTTTTTTCAGCGAAAATGTGCCAAGTATTGCCAACAACCATCCTGCTTTGTCAATGATATTCCAGCAAACCAGCGAGCTCTGTTATCATCAGATAAGGTGGAGTACCAAACTGCTCAGGGCAGAAAACCCCACAGCAGAGCAGGGGAACTGATCCTACCTGCAGCAGACATGTTCTCTGTCATGCTGGATGATGTCACTGCTGCGAAAATAAGTCCAGGTCCCAGTTCAGCATTGAGCAGGAACTGAGAGTTCAGTATCGCGCTTTAAACCTGACATCGAAAAGCTGAGCACTTCGAAACGTGCTCATTATAGCCATTAAACTGGACTTAATAATTTTGACAATAATAATAATAATAAATAATAATAATAATAATAAATTTATTCATTTTTGTTTTGTAGGTTAAAGTGGTTTATACATTGTGTTACTAAGTTTATATTGATGGTCAATTTGAATTTATTATTATTGATGGATTTTATTTGTTATTTTTCAATATAAAATGGTTCAAATTGTTGGTCAAATTTATGTTAACAGTTTAAATAAGGATACTTTTTCTTATTTCATGAGTCTAGGACTGAAAGTAAAGACTTTGAATGTTGGAACTATGACAGGAAAAGGTAGAGAGCTGTCTGACATGATGCAGAGGAGGAAGGTGGACATACTGTGTGTTCAGGAGACAAGGTGGAAAGGTAGCAAAGCTAGAAGCTGAGGAGCAGGGTTTAAACTGTTTTATCATGGTGTGGATGGGAAGAGAAATGGAGTAGAAGTCATCTTGAAGGAGGAGTTGGTCAGGAATGTCTGAGTAAGAGTGTCAGACAGAGTGATGAGTCTCAAGTTAGAAATTGAAGGCGTGATGTTCAATGTTGTTAGTGCTTATGCCCCACAGGCAGGATGTGAGCTAAAAGAGAAGGAGAGATTCTGAAGTGACTTAGATGAAGTGATGCAGAGTACCCCCAGAGGTGAAAAAGTGGTCATTGGGGCAGACTTCCATTGACATGTTGGTGCAGGAAACAGAAAGGATGACGAAGTGATGGGTAGGTTTGGTATCCAGGACAGGAATGCAGAAGGACACATGTTGGTAGATTTTGCAAAAAGGATGGAAATGACTGTGGTAAATACTTTCTTCCAGAAGAGACAGGACCGTAGGGTGACTTATAAAAGCGGAGATAGGAACACACAAGTAGACTACATCTTGTGCAGGCGATGTAATTTGAAGGAAGTCAGTAACCGCAAAGTAGTAGGGGGTGAGAGTGTTGCCAAACAGCATAGGATGATGGTGTGCAGGATGATGCTGATGGTGAGGAAGGTGAAGAAAACAAAGGCAAAGCAGAAGACAAAGTGGTGGAAGCTGAAAAAGGAAGAGTGTCGTGTTGTCTTCAAGGAGGAGTTGAAACAGGCTTTGGGTGGTCAGGAAGTGCTTCCGGATGACTGGACAACTACAGCTAATGTGATCAGGGAGACAGGTAGGAGAATACTTGGTGTGTCATCTGGAAGGAGAGTAGATAAGGAGATTTGGTGGTGGAATGAGGAAGTGCAGGAGTGTGTATAAAGGAATAGGTTAGTTAAGAAGAAGTGGGACATTGAGAGGACCGAAGAGAGTAAGCAGGAGTACAGGGAGACACAGCGTAAGGCAAAGGGTGCAGTGTCAAAGGCCAAGTTTATCCTTTTGGTATCGTTTGTTAAACATGCTACAGAACATAAAATCTCACACATAAACATGAACTTAGGTACTATACTGGAATTATAATTGAAAAAGAATTTAATACAACAGTTCAGAGAAAACCGTCGTTTCTCAGGAGAAAGTTCTTTTTTCAGAAGAAACATCCAGCGTTTTCTATCGCTTAGCCAGAGAAGATGCATAGCGTTTGAGTGGTATCTTAAAGCTTAACTGGTAATTAAAACACACACAAAAAAGAGGCTCATTGACAACTTGCGCGCAAATGAGGAAAAAGGGGTGGGACATCAACTCAACTAATCAGGAGAAAGGAGGGCAGCCGTTGGCTGAATTTGAATCACGTGTCGGTCGCTCGGCAGTCCGTGAATACTCAAACCGTAGGTGCAAAACCGCGAATAGTCAAGGGCCTACTGTATTCAGCAGAACAAAGTGCCAATATTCCATTACTATGAAAGACTAAAAGAAACCAGAGATGCTACTTCAAATATGAGCAGAGCACTCAAGGTACCTCCACCAAAGAGCATGGATAATGTAGCAAATATATATCCGATATTGGTATTAGTTTTAATTACACATGTGCTCACCAGTTGATGTGTCAAATAGCAAATGATTGTGGCAAAATTAGTGAACCTTTTTTGTCATCTGAGGGACTGAAGAGATTACCGTCTCTTTTGAGGTTTGACCTCTAAAACTCACTTAGGGTCAAAGGTAACTGACTGAAGTCCATATGGTTTCTTAGTAGTGTCCCATAATAACGGAATGTCTATGAGGATTTGTTTTGATGTGACCTTGGGTTTTCACTGGGGTACGGTGTCCATGATCTCCACAATTCAAAAAAGTATGGAGCTTCTCAATTTATATCTATGCCTGGACCATGGGTCTTCTTTTTCCTTTTCTCTCAGGGGTCACCACAGACAATCATCGGCTTCCATTTTCCTGGAAGTCATATTAATGATTCGCATGTTTGATTTGGCATAGGTTTTTATGTCGGATACCCTTCGTGACCCAACCCTTTAGCAAGGGGCAGAAACACACTGATGGCTATGCAGTCTACTCTTGTCGAAAGTCAGCAATGGTTCTTTTACATGAACCTCTCACCATAGACAGTGAGAGACATGGCCGGCCTTTGATAACCCAGTTAGCTGCACTGGAGGGGACAGTGACAACCTTGTGGAGAAGTGGGACTCAAACCCCCAACCTTAGGATCAGCAATCCAGCACCTTTTAATCACCATGCCACCATTGCCTTGCCCTACCTGGACCATGACTGAGGTATAAAAAAGAGGCAGCCCACAACCAAGAGATGGAACTTGGTGGAACCGTGTTGCCAAGTTCATCAAGATCCCCAACAATGACGCATCAAGATCTTTTACACTCTATTAATGCACATTAAGGCCTGGCTGTCTCTACTGTGCCTAATGTGGGAAATTTTTTGACAGTCAATAATTTTGCAATAGTCAGCACAATCATCATGAATTCAACAAATCCCCTCAAGATCATCATAACACCGTGGGGATGGTGGTGTAGTGGTTAAAGTGCTGGGCTCATAATCAGGAGGTTGTCAGTTCAAATCCCAGTTAGACTCCAACTGTGCCAAGACCCCTGGGCAAGGTTTTAACCACAAGTGTGCCTCTGTTCACCCAGCAGTATAAATGGGTACCAGTAAAACTATACTGGGAAGGTACCCTGCGATGGACTAGCGTCCCAGCCAGGAGGAGTTGAAGTCCTACTTGCTTCACGCTACAGAAACCGGGGATAAGCACTGGCATGATGAGCCACTATAGCTCGGTGTAAAAAGCCCAACAGACTTTAGCTTTACGATCATGGCACCACCAAGTTCCCCCATGCATTATCACAATTCTTTGCAATCATGGAAATCTTAGACATCATGCTCCTGTGTAAACCAGAGTTATAAGTGTTCTATTTGCAAAATTTTGTGACCTTGCTCTGACTTTCACTTTGACCATGACGTTCTGAAATGAAACTATCCGTGAGACTCAAGCAGGCTCGTGTTCCCATCAAGCTTGATGAAAAACCTTGCACAAATGGAGTCAGGATTTTGTTCACAAACACCACTGATTAAAATACAGTATCTCTACTAAAACATTTCTAATAACAGGAAAACTCCTGTGGTATCAAAGGAATAAAACAAGCTGGGCATGCTGTAAGCTGTTTTGTGGATTATTTTCCTATACCAGCACATGTTGTCTTGTTCCATTCCTCATATCAAGGGATGCAGAATCTCAACTTGATATTTGTTGACATGAAACATACTGACCAAGTTCAATAACTTTGCTTCAATGTTTGAATTCAAATGAGTGTTTCACTTTTTTTTTTTCTCAGTGCAAAAAGGTTGAGGATTGAGTGCTATATTAGAAAACACTGGTATGTTGTCTTTAAAATATAGCTTTATATATATATATATATATATATATATATATATATATATATATATATATATATATATATATATATAGATAACTAAATCTCATTGTCTTCTAGAGAACACACGTCCACTTGCTGTTCACCGTTCCCTGAGTTAAACAGTACACCCGGGGTGCATTTCTCAAAAAAAAAAAAAAAAAAGAGCAAGATTGGAGCACTTCGCCATTATGTGACACCCCCCAAAAAAAAAAAAAAAACCACCAGATTTCTATTTTTCTTTTCGCACCTTTGGAGGCAGTCCAATATATTCTGATAGTTATCTAGTTATCGTAGCCTTTCTGAAATGCCGTTTGGTTTATTTCACATGAGAGACATTGTGGCAGATTGGTTGAGCGTCTGTATGGAAATCTTAATGAAAGTATGATTGCATCTGTCCCTCTGAGCTGCCGTGTCGGCAAAACAGGACTGAAATCCGACAACGAGGGAAAGGATGTTGGCGTGATCAGTGAAATCCGGAGTGTGTTAACCACATATGCATGTCTGGACATGCTTTCACTGCGGCCTCTGGGTACTCGTTTAATTTGCACAGTCCTGTCCTGTTCTTCATGATGGGATCGATTATAATTGGTTTTAATGCTGAGTCGAGGACTGTAAATATCTTCAGCACTGACATTTACAACAATATAGAAATGTGTGTGCATTGTGCAGACATGGACAGATATGCAGTGGAATTATTGAAGCATGGAACAAATTGGGGTTGTAATGTGTGGGAATTATCATGAAGGATGGATGCGAGTATGATGAAAAGATAACGGTTGTAGACAGGTTGTCCGATGGTGTTGTACACATCCCCTTGGGCTGTGCGAGATAATATGGACAATAAATGAAAGAAATAAGGTCACAGGGATCTGTTCAGTCCATCGGGAACTTGTAAAGTCTCGTCAATTTCCTGCAGTGTGAATTTTGCATTATGAAATATAAGATGTTTTCAGCAGTAAAATCTGTCCATACTACACAAACATTGCTGAATAAATGAATTATGAGCAATCACTCAGTGATGTGTAATTGCTCTTAATTCATTTATTCAGCCATGTATTCAGTAAATAAATCAATAAAAATTACAATACAAAAAATAGTTCTTTTTTTAATTAGTTGTTTTTTCTTCTTTTCTCTTCCCTCTGTCATTTTTTCTTACCTTATTGTTGGAGTATTGATGTGTATCTCTGTGTATCCAAATTGCCCCAGATGTGAACGCCCTTGGTGTAAACTATGAATGTACATGGTTGTGAGTGTTGCCCTGCAATGGACCATTGAGCTATACAAGATGTGCCCTTTTTACAACCAGAGTTGGCCGAGATAGGCTTCAGCCTCCACATTACTCTGGTAGGATGAAGCGGTTCGGTAAGAAATGAATAAATATATATCAAGATTACATTTTTGGACTGGCCTTGGTTGTTTCTGATTTTTTTTTTTTTTTAACTTGCGGAAAAACATAAATATTCTGTTGTACAGTAGTATCTCACCAACAACCAGATTTATTAGCACTTAGCAGCATACAGAAACCCTCTTTTATCATAAAAATGCAATGCCACTGTTAGGATTTACTAAAAGTTTATTAAAATGTGTGGTTAAAAGTATTGTTGTGACGACATCACTGTGTGTATTTTTACAAGCCTCCCTTTCAAAATCCCCAAAAAATTGATTAACGAGAACATTTAAATGAATCAACAAGGTTATCAATGCTGTACCAAGTATGCATTAATATATATATTATATATCAGTTCATTTTCTGTAACCGCTTAATCCTAATTAGGGTCGTGGGGAGGCTGGCGCCCATCACAGCCAACTTCGGGCGAGGGCAGAGTACACCCTGGACAGCTCGCCAGGCCGTCGCAGGGGGGAAACACGCTGACGGCTTTGCAGCTACTCTTGTCGAAAGTCAGCAATGGTTCTTTTACATGGCTCACACCATAGAACCAAAGACAGTGAGAGACATGGCCGGCCTTTGATAACCCAGTTAGCTGCACTGGGGGGGACAGTGAGAACCCTGTGGGGTCTCAAACCCCCAACCTTAGGATCAGCGATCCTGTGCCCTATCCACTAGACCATCACTGCCATATATTATTATATACACACATACGTCATTTTTCACTACATTACAGATTCTTCTGTAATCACCTGAAGAGAGAGGATGGTTTCAGCACCCCTCGAAACAGATCTGTAGTGAAAAATGAAGTTTCAATAGAAAGTCTTTGTCCTGTCCTTTTATTTTTACTTATATTTGCTCTACGAAAAAGTACTTAGCACTCTCTTACGGAAGGATCTACTCAGAAAATTATATATACATACATATATAAGTCGTCAGCGTGTTTCTGTCCCTTGCTAAAAAGGGTTGTGACAGGAAGGGCATCCGACGTAAAAACCTCTGCCAAATCAAACATGCGAATCAGATGATTCACTGTGGCGACTCCCGAGTAAAAAGGAAAAAGCCGAAAGGAAGACAGACATATATATATATATATATATATATATATATATATATATATACACATATACATACATACACACACACACACACACACACACACACATATATATATATATATATATGTGTGTGTGTGTGTGTGTGTGTGTGTGTGTGTGTGTGTATATATATATATATATATATATATATATATATATATATATATATTCATTGATGTTTAGAGACGAGAGACAAAGAGTAAGAATGTGAGCAAGTAAGGAGGCAGAATTCAGAAAGTGTAGAAAAGATCTCTGACGATCATTTGTTTATTTTTAAAGTACTATTTGATGGCTCCCGAGTGGCACATCAATAAAATTGTCCATTTGTACAAAAGAGGGCAGATAGTGCGTAAAGTGTGTGCTTCAAGTGTGTAAGGCCGTCGCCAAATGCACAGCATTTCCTAAAGTGGGCAGCATTGCACATCACAGAGGGGGCATGTGCATGTGCCCGCTCATCGATGGTTGGTGGTGGTTGCATGCTAAGGAAGCATCATGGGTGAGAATTGGCTATGACTAATATTATCGGGGAAAAATAGAGGAGAAAATCATTGGGCAGCATCGTGCTGTGTGGGTTAACACATCTGCCTGACAGCCAAAAGGTCCTGGGTTCAATTCCAGAGCTCTGGTGATTCTGTGTGGAGTTTACATATTATCCATATGCGTGTTCTTGTTTTCTCCAGGTACTCTGGTTTCCTCCCACAGTCCAAAAACATGCATTTTAGTCTAATTGGCGGTTCCAGTTTGCCCCTAGGTGTGGTTGTGCGTGCTGCCCGGTTATAGTCTGGTGTTGTTCAGCATGTACCGAGCCTTCATGCACTGGCCATTTGAAATAGGCTCCAGCCTCCCTGCAGCCCTGAAGGATTTATCAGTTCTGCAAATAAGTAGTATTTAAGTAATACAGTGGTACCTCACCTTACGAAAGACCCAACAAATGAAAAATCCAGGTTACGAAACACATTTACCTAGAATTTCTGTCTCTGGATCCGAAAATAATTCACGTGATGAAACGTGCCATCTCAAAAATTCAAACAACGTGCGATTGGCTTTCTCCCAACATCCCGCCCTGCTGGCCTCCCATTGGTTAGGAGGGAGCTGCATCTCCATAATACCCATGATGCAGCTCCCTCCCATTGACTATTATGGATCTGCATTTCATAACACCTAACTGGGTTATCAAAGGCGGGCCATGTCTGTCACTGTCTATGGTGAGAGGCATGTAAAAGAACCATTGCTGACTTTCGTAAAGAGTAGGCTGCAAAGTCGTCAGCGTGTTTCTGTCCCTTGCTAAAAGGGTTGTGACAGGAAGGGCATCCGACGTAAAAACCTCTGCCAAATCAAACGTGCGAATCAGATGGTTCGCTGTGGCGACTCCTGAGTAAAAGGGAAAAAGCCGAAAGGAAGACAGACAGAATTTCATAACACCTATGACACAGTGCCCACCGATTGGCTATTATGGAGCTGCATCTCCATAATACCCATGATTCTTTTCGTGTGCTTTTGACCCACTGTTCGTCATGGAGTTTTAACACGCTGAAAGGATGGGGTTACTGTTGTTTTGTGAGTTTTTTGAGTGTGCTCATTGCAACTTTATTTTTTGGCTCAGGCTTTTAACCTTGCATAAACATTTGAAAATTACAACTCTGCTAAAAAGACATGGTCAACACATGCGCATACACACACACACGCACACACGCGCGCATGTGATTCCCGGTGAAAGTGATTCCCGGTGCGAGTGAAAAGAAGAAGCGGGCTCGGTGCATGCAGTTGATTGATATCGCAAAGGAATATGGCCAAACCCGTCTACCATCGGTACGATATTGAAGCAGAAGGAGGCCTTAAAAGGTATACTTTTATAAATTTTAAAGGGATTAAGGGGGGTAGTATTGGGGGCCTTGAAACGAATCAGGCCTTTTACATGTAAAATGCAGCTCAACTTACAAAAAACAAAAAATCAGGTTACAAAACTACTTCTGGAACAGAATAATTTCATAAGGCATTCCACTGTATATTATTTAAATGCCCAAGATCGTCCCACTGTGCATTCAGAAACAAGACAAAAATTTAGCAGAAAACAGGGAATTTTCTCATTCACTCTTAGTTTATTTGGAATGTCAAAGAAAAGTGCTATTCTGTAACCTGTTTGCAACCCTACATTCAAAATGGATGAGGAGGAAAAATAAAACAAGTGTTACAGCAGATGTGTGATACGAAAAGAAATGTATTTCTGTCATGGTATTAAACACGCTGTATTGCATTCCAATTTTAAAACTGGGTGTCACCTGGGAGTCACCTTCACATTCAAACTGAGCTCGAAAGGTCATGCAATGAAGTATGGCCCAGTTCTGTCCATGCTTTTTCTGGTTCTGTGAGTTGAAATTATGAGATACGGACAAATGAACAACCAGTGATGCAGACAGCAGTGTTTCAGTAGGAGGATGGAGAGGATTGGTTGGCGAGGTGAATTTAAGCTGCTCCATTGAGTGTGTGTGTGTGTGTGTGTGTGTGTGTGTGTGTGTGTGTGTGTGTGTGTGTGTGTCTGTCTCAGCTTGTGCTCAGTGTTGCTTTCTGACAGCTGGTGTCAAATCCTTGGCTGGTTTGATCCACTCTCACACACACCGTACTCACACCTGTGTGCTCTGAATGATAAGAGTGTAACCAGAGAATGATAGCCTCTTGCGGTCGTCTCATACATTTTAATTATCACAGCTATGGGATTTAAAGCGGACATGGCACACGCACACACACACGCGCGTGCACACACACACACACACACACACACAGACAGGGAAGAGGAAAAAAGTTAAGGCCCGAGTTCTGACAGTGGGTGAATGTCCAATTAAGATTTTATTCTGAAATACATACCACGGACTGTTGATGTTTCTCTCAATTAACTTTCTGCCACTACATCTTACTTCAGTATTTAAACATAATACTCTGATAATAATCACAATGCATGCATGCGGACACACACACACACACACACACACACACACACACACACACACACACACACACACACACAATTTTCCACCAAGTTTGTTTTTCCTTCTGAACTTGATTACACCAAGTAATTTTAGATTCGGGAATCTACACTAAAACTTTCTAGAAACAAACAAAACAATTTCCCTTACTAATTAATACAGGAAAACCAAAGTTTCAACGTTCACCGTTTCTTATTTCTCTTACAGGAAAACAGTCGTCTCAACCTCGTAAAAGCACTGAACGCATCAAACCACGGCACACAATTACAAAAAACTACCGACACGATTTTCCCCCGAGTTTCAGCAAAAGTCTGTGCCATGCAACGGGGTCTTAAATGGGCTGTTAAATGGCACAGATTTTTGTCTCAGCCTGTCTCAGCCAACACTGAACAAGAGTGAGGTACACTCTGAACAGCGTGCCAGACCATTGCAGAGCCATTGTTGATAAACTATACTCTTTATTGTGAGATGCACAGACCTTGATGAATATGGAAATGAGTCTGACATATATGAATCTCTGAACCTCTGAAATAAGCAAATCACAATGTGCAAAAGTTGCAGTGACACGTCAAACCTCAAAGTAAAATAAAAGGCAAACCTTTCAAATTATCCTGTGACACATGAACATATTTTAGACATTTTCACTCTTGCAAGTGTGCGAAATCACAAGAATAGAACATGAATCCCCCAGTTCATATAAGGCAAGTTAATGGAAGTAAAAACAATATACAGATATTAAACTACAAACGAGTGAACTTTAAATAAAATAAAACATGGCACAAATACAAATCATCTGCGGTTCTGTTCACATACATTAAACATGAGTCTGATGGTACATATAAGTTTTGCATTAACAAGGAAAGCACGCAGTGATAACATTACTTTTTGTTACTTTTAGAATTACAATGCCACACCCTGTGTATGGGGTTATCGGTGTTTTTAATTCTATATATATGTATTCTATATCTATTCATTCATCATACATTCCTTTTCTGTAACCACTTCATGCCCGGGTGAGGGCAGAGTACACCCTAGACAGCTCACCAGGCCATTGCAGGGCGGAAACACGCTGACGGCTTTGCAGCTACTTTTGTCGAAAGTCAGCAATGGTTCTTTTACATGAACCTCTCACCATAGACAGTGAGAGACATGGCTGGCCTTTGATAACCCAGTTAGCTGCACTGGGGAGGACAGTGGGGCTGGAACTACCAACCTTAGGATTAGTGACCCAGCACCTTTACCACCAGCCCAGCACTGCCCATTCTGTAGAACATTATAGAATATAGATATTTTATCTGAAAAATGCTAATGGAAACTATGAGCATACAAGATTTTATTAAGTTTGGTGTATTTTCCTTTTAAGTAACTTTTTCCAATTAACTTTAGCTTCGTTATTGATGCTGTATTAAAGCCTTAGTGTGCGTGCACACACACACACACACACACACACACACACACACACACACACACACACACACACACACACACACACACACACACAGCTAAACTCAGCTTAAATGAAAAGAGAAGAAAACAAGCATAAGATGGTCGCAAAGCTGAAGGAACAGATTTCTCCAGAGCCGCAGTGTGCACTCCTCTCCTGTGGTTGTTTATATGTTCTGTTACAGCATTTATATTAACGTGATACAGGTTCTGTACGGTACAGACTGGTGTGGCACATGCTGTAAAATAAACAGCATTGGATTTGTCTGTATGCAAAATCACATAATGTATTGGGAAAATTAATAGAGAATGTTTTGTAAGCAAACTGGCTGTTTATATATTTGGATATTAGCTCTCTGCGACAAAGGGCAAACACATATATCATGTCAGACAACTCTGAATAGATTAATTAAGTCTGTGGACTTTCTGTGTGATTCCTCGCTGTGAGAATGTCATATTTATGCCTGAGTGTTTTATTTAGAATGATATTCCAGGGTGTTTGTCTCTTTATTGAATGTACAAGCACATGTGGTTTAGTTTTGCATTAGAATATAATACAATGGTACTGAATGTTACAAATAGAGCAGTTCTGCATTATGTAAACTGCATCATTAAATATTTGCTTTAATTATGTACATAATGTTGCACAAAAGAGAAACACTTCTAAATCTCAAATGTGGCCAAGTATCATTTTATTAATTCATTCATTCTCTGAACTGCTTAATTTTAATTGTGGTCATTGGGAGACTGGTGGACAGTTCAGCTGACTCTGGGCAAGGCCAGAGAACACTCTGGACAGTTCACCAGGCCATCACAGGGCAGAAACAGGCTGACGACTATCTAGCCTACTCTTCATGAAAGTCAGCGTAAAGGATAATTTTGGACTGAATATATCTTTTGGGAAAATGTCTTGATCCATCTCAATCACTCATCTCAGTTTTTAACTTGCAGCTATTTCTCATTTCCCAAACAGCTAAATCCTATCTGAGTTATATAGGCGTACACAAGAAACTCCCTCCAGTTCATTGCAGGGCCAGTAAGCACACAAGCCATTCACACTCACTTTCACACCTAAGGGCAATTTAGAACAGTCAAGCTCAATGTGCATAATCTCTGGACTGTTGGTGGAAACCGGCATACCCAGAGGAAACCCACACAAACAAGGGGAATACATACAAACTCCACATAAAAATGCTTTTACCCAGGATTCGAACCCAGGACACTCTGGCTGTGATGTGTTAACCACTACATCACCATGCCACTAAAAGGAGAATATAAAGGACTGATTATCTATCTTTTTATCTGTCTATAGCTTTAACTATATACAGAGATCCCTCGCTACTTCGGGATTCAGTTTATGTGGCTGCAGTGCATCGCAGGTTTTTCAAATATATTCATCGAAAAATTAAAAAGAAAAAAAAAAAAAAAAAAAGAAAAAAAAAAGCAAAATTAGGAAAAATAAGGAAAATGCCACAAAACAAGACCAATTATGCAAAAAATAAATAAATAAATAAATTAATTAAAAAAAATTAAAAAAATTAAAAATTCCGTTGTGGTGAAAAAGGAGCTGAGCCGCAAGGCGAAGCTCTCAATTTACCAGTCGATCTACGTTCCAACCCTCACCTATGGTCACGAGCTTTGGGTAATGACCGAAAGAACAAGATCACGGATACAAGCGGCTGAAATGAGCTTTCTTCGCCGGGTGGCGGGTTCTCCCTTAGAGATAGGGTGAGAAGCTCCGCCATCCGGGAGAGCTCGGAGTAGATCCGCTGCTCCTCCGCATTGAGAGGGGCCAGTTGAGGTGGCTCGGGCATCTGGTCAGAATGCCCCCCGGACGCCTCCCTGGTGTGGTGTTTCAGGCATGTCCAACCGGGAAGAGACCCCGGGGTCGACCTAGAACACGCTGGAGGGACTATGTCTCTCGGCTTGTCTGGGACCGCCTCGGTGTCCCCCCGGGAGAGTTGGAGGAAGTAGCTCGGGAGAGGGATGTCTGGACCTCTTTGCTAAGGTTGCTGCCCGCGACCCGACCCTGGACTAAGCGGAAGAAGATGATGATGATGATGAAAACAATAAAAAAGAAACAACCCCCCAACAAAACTACTTACATTTTTATGTGAGTTGCGCATCTGCGTGTGTGTCTCTCAGTCCCCATTAACCATGGAAAAAGTCAGGGATCCCTGAGTGTGTGTGTATATATATATATATATATATATATATATATATATATATATATATATATATATATGTAATACATGCTGTGACTGTAATGTAATAATACGCACCAGTATTAACAAAAACATTTTTTAAATAATAATTAGCATAAAATTAAAAATAATATTAAAAAAATAATCTTGACACAGAAATTACTCAGAATGCCATTCACTGGGTATATGGTATAAAGAAAATAAAAAAACCCTGGTTATATGTTATTTAGAAAAATGTTAACACTTTTTAATCAGAGGTGGATAGCCATTTCCTCTGGCCCGACCCCCACCTTCCTTGGCCCATCCATTCCAACCTACTTGGCCCACCCTGTCCTTCCTCTTTGATCCACCGAGCCCTCTCCTACTTCCTTGTCCCACCCACCCTACACTACCCTGTCTGATCTCCTTGGCCCACCCGGCCCACCCATCCCACCCTACCCTGTCCTACCTTGTTGGTCCTTCCTGGACAACCCACCCCACGAACTCCACCCTACCCCGTCCTCTTTCTTTGTTAACTAGTGCTCAGATCACTCATTATAAAAAAGTTTCCTTTTCATTGATTTTTCATCTGATTTGTGCTTGTTTTTTCTCTATCACGGTATTCATAAATTTCCCAAAAGTTAAAGCAGCAAACCTAAATCACCTCTCTGTTCAGCATTATAAACTTTTCAAATCTCTGAATTTACTGCAAACTGCCTGCTTGTCTTACACAAAACATCAATTATTTCATTCAAAAATAATTTGACAAACTGAATGAAAAGGTGGCTGAGAAAAGAAAAAAGTCATTCGATGACAGTATTTTATAACAAGTATTATTAAATAAATGGTGATGAAAGTGTGTGAGGTCTCAGGTGATGTGAACAGGCAGTGCTAGTTTAGGGAACAGAGATGAGGTGAAGACTGAAACACATCCCAGGTGATCTTCTCCTCTCTTTCCTGGAAAGACACCTGGGAGAACATGCTAATTGTTTCATCCAAGAACAGCATGGCCTCTTTCACAAATACCTCTGAACTAGACACCATGGGAAATAAACTCTCTCTCTCTCTCTCTCTCTCTCTCTCTCTCTCTCTCTCCTTATACAGTGGAACCTCAACTTACGAAAATCCCAACAAACAACAAATCCAGATTACGAAAAACATTTTCCTGAATTTTTTGTCTCTGGATATGCAACAAGTTCATGGTACGAAAACATCATCTCAAAAATTCAAACCATGCACGAGTTGCTCTCCCATTGACTACAGCTTCCAACATCCCGCCCCGCAGGCCCCCCATTGGCTAGGAGGAATGATCCAGCTCCCTCCCATTGGCTATTATGGAGCACCCATAATGCTTTTCGTGTAAAGGACAGAGTTACTGTTGTTTCATGAGTTTTTCGAGTGTGCTCATTGCAACTTTCGCTTTTGGTTCAGGCTTTTAACCTTGCATAAACATTTATAATATTTGAACTCTGCTAAGAAGACATGGTCAACACACGCGTGCACACAATGTCAATTGTTCAAACAAATAAACAATGTCAATTGTTTATCATAAACATAATAACATGTTTGTTATTTTTACACTCACAACCACAAGAGGGCTGGTCCCCAAAAAGAAAATCCTATTCTGCAGATTACAAGCCGCAAGTAGTGAAGAAACTTGTGAGGGACTGGAGAAAAGCGGAGATTATTATAACTGCAATGAAGAAAACAAAAAAAGCTAATCGTGGGCTAAACGCCAGACGGCCACAGCTAGAAGAACAAGCTCGCACATGGAGGTTTGAGCAACATCCTGCAGGGAGGGGCTTAGCAACAGTGCAGTTACATCTCCATGTCCAGTTGTCAAGCAGAGGAGTAGAAACGACTTTGCGTGAGGACTTTCTTGGTGTTACTGCTTCATGCAACGCAACCCCCTCTCTATCAGCGCGAGGACCACAACGTAACATAAACTGCCAACAGATTTCCAAGCCAAAGTAAACAGTTTCCATGAGTTTGCGACTTATGTTTTTCTTCTTTATTATGCATTTTTTGGCCAATGCAACTTGTACTCCAGAGCGACATATAGTCCGGAAAATACGGTAATATTATTTCTATGTATGGACAAATAGTTTTACTTGATATGGAATTTTGAAATAAGTTGGTTCAGGTCTAGAAATAAATTTAACTCAAAGAACAATCCCCTCCTCACACACGACGTTCCCCCACTCCACACCAACAACACCGTTGTAAAGATTTGCCGACAGCACAAACATCATAGGTTGTAGGTGGTAACAGATAACAACAAGCCTACAGGAAGGAGGTCCAGCACCTGCGGCAATGGTGCGACACTAATGTGGAACTTAACACATCCAAAAGCGAGCATGATAATGGATTTCAGGAGATCCAAACAAACTGAGCACTCTGCCCCACAATGATGAAGAAGAGGTTCAGAGGGTGAAGTGCTTCAAGTTTCTTGGAGTCCACATCTCTGCTGACTTCACCTGGACCGCAAACTTCTACCTCAAGTTGGGGAAAGCACAACAAACGATGACTTACTGCGGTACTGTGTAGGTTAGCAACTGTACTGCAGAGGACACATAGACCTTGCAGTGGGTGGTGAGGACGGCAGAGCAGGTGAGTGGAACTGCACTATCATCCCTCAGTGACATTTACACTGGCAGACTTCAGAGGAGAGCCAGTGGAATTATCAGGGATCCCACACACCCTGGACACTCCCCGCAAGAAAAAGGTACAGAGCACTAAACAAAAACTAACAGACTCAAGAACAGCTTTCACCCACAAGCTGTTAAACGTGTACCTCCACCACCACCATCACACACACTGACTGAATAAGCCATCAGTCAGACTTCCTGGACAGTGCAATACTCATGTTCAAGGGCTATATATATATAAATATATGAAACATTTTAACACCATGCACTTTCTTCAAAAGCTCCACCTCTTAATCAGTATATATCATGCACACTTCTATGTATGTGTGTATAATATGTGGTTAAATGTATAAGTCTGTAAATATGTGAATATAAAAAGATATATAGGTGTATATAGATATAGATACATACATACATACATATGTCTTATATACACCTATATATCTTACATACATACATATGTCTTATATACACCTATATATCTTTTTATATTCACATATTTACAGACTTATACATTTAACCACATATAAAATATTATATATTTGTTGTCTTTTGAGAACTTTCTTTATAATTGCTGCTAAGCTCTCTCTCTCTCTCTCTCTCTCTCTCTCTCTCTCTCTCGTTTTTCTGAGGTTTACATTCGTCTTTTGGGATGCTGGTGATCCTGATGATTCTGGTCTGTCCTGGCGTGCTGATGTTGGCTGGAATTCTCATCTTGGAAACCCTCCTTCCTGCTGATGAAGATCTATATTGACCCAGATGTGCACTAACAGACTGTGAAGATGACTTTTCACTGCTGGAGATATAAACTGTTTTTCCATAATTATTTATGACTTACAGTAATTGTATAACCAGCCGGACAACATTTTGCACTGTACTGATGTTTGTATCTTTATGGGTTTCTCTTTTGGACCTGGTTCCTCTCAACATTTCTTCATTGCATCAGCTGAGGGAGGTTTTTTTTTTTTTTTTTTTTTTTTTCCCCTTGCCCCAATCGCCACAACTTGTTCACTAGGGATGTGTTCATTTATTCATTCATTTTCTGAACCGCTTAATGCTAATTACGTTTGCGGGGAGACTGCTGCCCATTTCAGCCGACTATGGGCGAGGGCAGAGTATGCCCTGGACAGCTCGCCAAGTGATTGCAGGGAGAAACATGCTGACGGTTATGCAGCCTAATCTTGATGAAAGTCAGGCCTTTTATAACCCATTTAGCTGCACGGAGGGTGGTGTGTGTGTGTGTGTGTGTGTGTGTGTGTGTGTGTGTGTGTGTGTGTGTATAGGGGTTCTAGGAAATGTTTAAACGCTTTTATACCTTGTAAACTCCTTTTTCTGTGTAAAGCTACTTTGCGACAATGTCAATTGTAAATGTATTGTAAATTTTATGACAAATAAAACTGAATTGAATTGATCAAAGAGCTGGTGAACTAATCTTATCTCATCTATCATCCCATGTTACAATGGTAATGAATAAAAATAAATAAATAAATATTAATCTTGGATCCAGAATATATCTGGAGTATATACAAAATGTAATAGTGTCTTATTTGGGCTAAAAACAAATAGTCAAACACATCAATGCTGACATAAATATTACCATCATTGCAGAGGTAATGCCTTCCAATTTGGTGCCTTTAATCCCTTCAATATTACTCAATGACTCATTTTGATTATATTCAGTATATTTGAATAGGCGTCATTTCAGCAGTGTCTGCTCAATGAATTTGTATGCTTGCCCATGAGTAACTGCATCAATCCTGCCAACACTTTCAGCTGATGGTGGTTGTGTGATGTCATGGGGAATGATTTCATGATCCCATTAATGCCAATCCAAAACATCTCAGTATTGTTGACAAATATGTGCATGCATTGTTCACTCATGTCACACACAACATTTGCTTGTTTACTGTTTTTCCAGAATTTGGTTGCAAGGGCAACAGTCTAGGGAGGGAAAAGCAGACATTCCCTTTCTCGGCCACTTAAACAAACTCCTCCAAAAGGATTGTTTCCAGGCTAGATGAGCAATAATCTCGCATTTTACAAGATCTCCTCCTTGACAGATATCCCTAAAACAGTTCCCGGGTGAATGTCCAGGAGGCATCCTAACTAGACATCCAAACCACCACCGCTGGATGTTCCTGATGCAGCCAAGCAGCCTGTTTACTCCGAGCCGCTCGGATGTCTCAGCCGCTTACCCTATCGCTCAGGCTGAGCCCAGCCACCCTGAGAGAAAATGCATTTTAGCCACTTGTATCCGCAATCTCATTCTTTTGATCATTACTCATGCCTCATGCTCAGAGGTGACTGCTGGAACATCTTCGCAGTTCATCATTTATAATCAGTCCAATGTTGGTTTATGGAAACTTTCTTTAACTGCCCAAGAGAGTTTAGACCAGACCTGAAATATGACTTGTGTTTAAACACAGGGTTATGGTAGGCATTTTTAAAATATCTTTTTTTTTTTATGGCAAAGAAGAGCGTGAACCATAAAAAAACAATTTCTACACTAATATCTGATAATTGCTTTCAAAATGCTTAAAGGCCAGCAGTAAATTACACTGTGACTCAGTATTAATTATCCCGAGTCACAGATTTGCCACCCTTCTCTCTCTTCCTCTCTCTCACTCTCACCCCCACACACACACACACACACACACAAGCACTCGAGGAAAGTTCCGGAAGTAATCTGTGTGGGCTGTAATTGCTACACCGCCCTCGGCCCTCAGCAGTTATGTGTCCTGACGTCAAATTAGGCTCTAATGAAAAACAAGTCACAACGAATAAATATCAGGATCAACACTGATTCCATCTGCTATACAGCATAATTATGAGAGAGAGAGAGAGAGAGAGAGAGAGAGAGAGACTCAGAGACATGGAGAGAGAGCGAGAGAGAGACACACACACACACACACACAGGACCAGACAGAGACACAGACAGACAGAATTACATGAAGACAGATAGAGAAGTGCAACAGGGGGCAGTGGTGGTCTAGTGGTATAGGGCGCTGGATCGCTGATCCAAAGGTTGGGGGTTCGAGTCCCACTCTCCACAAGGTTGTCACTGTCCCGTCCCCCCCCCCCCCAGTGCGGCTAACTGGGTTATCAAAGGCGGGCCATGTGTCTCACTGTCTATGGTGAGAGGCATGTAAAAGAACCATTGCTGACTTTCGTAAAGAGTGGAGCTGCAAAGTCGTCAGCGTGTTTCTGTCCCTTGCTAAAAAGGGTTGGGACAGGAAGGGCATTCGACGTAAAAACTCCGGCCAAATCAAAACGTGCGAATCAGATGATTTGCTGTGGCAACTCCCGAGTAAAAGGGAAAAAGCCGAAAGGAAGACAGATAGAGAAGTGCAACAGTAAAACACACAGAGACAGCAAGGCAGAAATGGAAATGAGAGAAAGAAAGAGAGTGAGACACACAGTGGGACACGAAAGACACATATATGGGCAGATTGAGGGATAGAGAGATAAATCGATAGATAACAAGAACTGGATGAATAGTGGGCAGTGGTGGCCTGAATCACTGATCCCAAGGTTTGGGGTTCAAGCCCCACTCTCAGCAGGTTGTCACTGTCCCCCCAGTGCAGCTAACTGGGTTATCAAAGACTGACCATGTCTCTCACTGTCTATGGTTTGAGACATGTAAAATAACCATTGCTGACCTTCATCAAGAGTAGGTTGCAAAGCCACCAGCGTGTTTCTGCCCTGCGATGGCCTGCTGAGCTGTCTAGAGTGTACTGGCCCTCGCCCAGAGTCAGCTGAGATGGCCATCAGTCTCCCCGTGACCATAATTGTGATTAAACTGTTCAGGAGATGAATTAATGATGATGGATGAATAAAACAAAAAGACAAATAATCAGAGGCAGTTATGGAGTGTAAGACGGGGGGGGGGGGAGATTTGAGGCCAACAACGTGAAGAAGAGGAAAATCAGAACGAAGGGATTGGGAACTGAACAAGAGAAAGAGAGAGAGAGAGAGAGAGTTACCACTTCCAAGTCCTCAATCTGCCTACTCTTGAAGCTGATTTCCCTTCAATGCTGACCTTTATTATTTCCATTACATTGAGAGCATGTACACTCACTTGGCAGCTGATTCCGAGGCCAAGTGACGAATGCGCTGTTACCGGACGTCTGACTGTGACTCCCCTCAGACACTCCTGCTCAGTCACAATGTGTGTGTGTGTATGTGTGTGTGTGTGTGTGTGTGTGTGTGTTTAAATGAGAGGTTTAGCATTTCGTGCATGATGTGAAGAGGTCTGATTTCGTGCATGATGTGAAGAGGTCTAAGACATTGCCAATGCACAGTTGACACTCATTCACACCGTCTCGTGTCCAGCACACAGCCTCGAAGACAGGAGGACGTCTTTTTGCACGCTCACGACACAAAAGTACTGTGCTTCCACTGCAAACAGATGTATCACATCACAAATGGAAGTGAATTGAAATGGCAAAATTTGTTTTTCACATTCTTCTATCACATGCGTTTCATCAAACGTAGAATGGCGAGGGTCGTACATTAGATATCAGGCTAATACCGCTAAAAGTTAAAAAGTATCAATAAAGTTAAAAGGAGCCACTAGTGTGCGGCCCAATGTTACTCGACCTATCCACCCAAGGTCAATCCCCTTCCATATATGGTAAATGACTTATGGGGACATCTTTTAATCTTTTCTTATAGTGAAACACTCAAAGAAAATGTGCATAAAATTAGGTACCGGCACTGCCGCGTGATTCATTCAGGAATTGTGACACAGCTAAGCCTCACAGCTGAAAATAGTCAAACTTCAACCTGTAAATGCAGCAATTGTAATCAAATAATGCTGAATAAGTTGAATTGTTTTAAAAGTTTGTTTCATTCCTGTTCCAGTGGTACTAAATTCAGCCATGTTCATCGAAAAAGAACATTTCAATTTTAGTCTGAGTCTGTGTTGATTTTTCACCAACCTTGATTAGAGCGCCTTTGTTGTGATGAGATCTCAAGTGCACTGCGCCCCGGTTGTAAGACATCTTCCACGGAATCGGATTGTCCATCGCGCTAATATGCACATGGTCTAAACCAGGGGTGTCAAACTCATGCCACAAAGGGCCATGTGGCTGCAGGTTTTTGTTTCAACCGAGCAGCAGCACACCTGACTTTGCTCATTCAAACAACTGAGTTCAGTCTTCAGGCAGCTGATTGGTCAGTCTCTGTAAAGAGCACACATATTGACCAATCAAATGCCTGAAAACTCAAACGTTTGTTGAAATGAGCGAGTACTCAAACCTGGGTGAGTAATATATATTTCCACAATCGGAATATAACCTTTATATATATATATATATATATATATATATATATATATATATATATATAATAGGCAGAGATAAAGAAGGTGGAGGATTTTAAGTACTTAGGCTCAACAATCCAGAGCAATGGAGAGTGTGGAAAAGAGGTGAAGAAGCGCGTGCAGGCAGGTTGGAATGGATGGAGAAAAGTGTCCGGTGTGATGTGTGATAGGAGAGTATCGGCAAGAATGAAGGGAAAAGTGTACAAGACGGTGATGAGGCCAGCAATGTTGTATGGTTTAGAGACAGTGGCCCTGAGGAAAAGACAGGAGTCAGAGTTGGAGGTAGCAGAGATGAAAATGTTGAGGTTCTCTTTGGGAGTAACGAGGATGGATAGGATCAGAAATGAGTACATCAGAGGGACAGCACATGTTAGATGTTTTGGAGACAAAGTCAGAGAGGCTAGATTGAGATGGTTTGGACATGTACAGAGGAGGGATAGTGAGTATATTGGTCGTAGGATGCTGAGGTTGGAACTACCAGGCAAAAGGCCCAGAGGAAGACCAAAGAGAAGATTTATGGATGCGGTGAAGGCGGACATGAAGGTCGTTGGAGTAAGAGTAGAAGATGCAGAGGATAGGGAGAGATGGAGGCAGATCATTTGCTGTGGCGACCCCTGAAGGGAACAGCCGAAAGGAAAAGAAGATATATATATATATAAGTTCTAGTGCAGCCGTTTTGTTGAAATCTTGCAATAAATATGGACTTTGACTTTGAATTGATCGGGTCACTCAGCTCGCTGATTAAACATGAACGGAATTGGCACTTCTGACTTCCAGTAGATTTTTTTTTTGTTTGTTTTAATTTGTGGGTTGTAATTTCAAAATCAAAAGACAGAACATGTTCTTCAGATGTAAATTAAGAGTCCTGATTAGTCTGAGGCTATTTTAAGAGTGTTTTGATGGATAAACCTTAATCGACATTATATGATAACGCATACATTCCTGTCTAAAATGAGCTGCTGCATGTGTAGTCCAGGCCACTGCCACAGTCACTCAAGATAAAATGATCATTATTATCAATAATAGGATTGTTTATTCATATGAGCCATTTCTTTTTCCACTGAATGAAGAATGCAATACTCTGAAAATGATTACAATTATTACTTATTACAATACTCTGAATTTTCCAAAATGATTATGTATTCGACTTTTCCAACATTTTGCCATTTAACATGTTTTGATTTCCTTCACAGCTAGAACCATGGTAGATGCCTATAACTGATGGTCCCAATGGATTTGCCAGACATTATACCTTAGAAACAAAGGTTTCAGGTTAACAACTTGGTTGGTTGAAGTTCAATGGATTTTCAAAATTTGACGATTTCCTGCATTTTTCTCAAATGTCACTTGTCTGACCCCTTTTAAATCCCAAACCATGATAGATAGCTCAAAACTGAGGCTTCCAATGGATTAAGCAGGTATTTTCCCTTGGAAACAAAAGTATCAATGTATTGACTTGGTTGGTATTTGAATGAATTTTCAAAGATTGGTCATTTTCAGTCATTTTTTTTTTTCTCGTGGCATAAATTACGGTTTGAGGCATTTTTGAGGGATAATAACTTCAAAAATGAGAACAACTGGCCTCCATAAAAATTTGTCTCCTCCATTAGTTTAGTCTCCAAATTATCCTGGAAAATAGCATAATTGGGCTTTGTAGATGTCTAATTTTGAAAATAGCGGCATCTAAAAATGCCATCTTTGCCATTTTGGTGCTACCATAATTTGAAAAAAAAAAAGCATTTTGAAATGGCTTTTACTACAAAACCTATTACCTGAGAGACCTGAACCTCCATGCAGAACTAGGTTTTAGAAATGATGGAGAAATTGTATTAATTGTTTGTAGAAAGTAAGGATTTTTGTTTCATGGTCTCCCCAAATATGTTCCAAATGATGTCTCAGCCACGGGAGGTGATGAGATGGAATATCGGGTTGCAGTGGATTCCTTCATAACATGATGTGAGCAGAATCATCTGCAACTTAATGTGACAAAGACCAAGGAACTGATTGTGGATTTTGGGAGATCTGAAACACCAGCGACCCCTGTTTCTGTTCAGAGGTACATCATGGAAATGGTGGAGGATTACAAATACCTTGAAGTTCATAGCAACAATAAGCTCGACTGGGTTAAGAACACTGCTGCACTTTACAAAAAAGACCAAAGTTGTCTCTATTTTTGAGGAGGTTTAGGTCATTTACAATCTGTCGGACACTACTCAAGATGTTCTATGAGTCTTGTGTGGACAGCACTATCCTCTATGTTTTTGCATGCTGGGGCAGCAGGTTGAGGGTTGCAGGCAGAAAAATATTGAACATACTGACCCGCACTGGTTGTGGAACTGGACTCTCTGATGGTAGTGCTGGAGAGGTGAATGTTATCCAAAATAAAGACAATATTGAACAATACCCCTGCCTGCTTCACAACTTGCCAACCAGACACAGGGGCCATTCAGTGAGAGACTGATACAACCTAAATGCTCTACTGACTGACACAGGAAATCATCCATATCTGTGGCCATTAAACTATACAAACTCGACATAGCAACAACATCCACTGTTGTACATTTAGATTCTACTGTTTATCATCCCCCAGTGCAGCTAACTGGGTTATCAAAGGTGGACTGTGTCTCTTACTGTCTATGGTGAGAGGCATATAAAAGAACCATTGTTGACTTTCGTAAAGAGTAGCTGCAAAGCCGTCAGCGTGTTTCTGTCCCTTGCTAAAGGGTTGTGACAGGAAGGGCATCCGACGTTAAAAACCTATGCCAAATCAAATGTGCGAATCAGATGATTCGCTGTGGCGACTCCTGAGAAAGGGAAAAAGCCAAAAGGAAGAAATTCTAATGTTTATCATACCGAAACTACGGCACGTATCACTCACTGACGCCACTCATTCTCTGTTTATATATCTTCTTCTCTTTTCAGCTTTTTCCCTTTTCTCGGGAGTAATATGGCATAGGATTTTTTTTTTTTTTTTTTTACGTCGGACGCCCTTTCTGTCACAACCCTTTAGCAAGGGACAGAAACAACCTGACGGCTTTGCAGCCTACTCTTTACGAAAGTCAGCAATGGTTCTTTTACATGCCTCTCACTATAGACAGTGAGAGACATGGCCCACCTTTGATAGCCCAGTTAGCTGCACTGGGGGGGGGGGGGGGGGGGGGGGGAGTGACAACCTTTGTGGGAACTCGAACCCCCAACCTTAGGATCAGCAATCCTGCGCCCTATCCATTAGACCACCACTGCCCCATATATATATATATATATATGGCTATTCATTTATATATATATATATCTCACACTTTTTAAAATTTCCGTATTGAGACTTTATTTCACTCTTACTTGTTTAGAGCAGCATGGCCATAATCCTCTATCACACAAAGTTAAAGAGCTCTAAAAATATATATTTAAAAAAAAACAATAAACCGGCTGCAGAATTTGAGCCAAATCATTTCCAAAATGTAATGAGATGTTACTTGGGCTACACATTAAATAAACCAACCCTCTGTTAGCCAAGTTCCTTTTTAATTGTGGTAAAATTATTTCCATAGGCAAAAATCTATTTTTGGGCCAATAGCTGAAAGGGGGGGAAACAACCCCCCCCCCCCCCCCAAAAAAAAAAAAAAAAAAAAAAAAAAAAAAAAAAACTTTTTTTAAGCTGTTAACCCTTTCACTTCATGTAGCAGATATACTAGGCTGGTTAATAAAGAGTTCATTTATTCATTTTCAGAAATTAATCGTAATTGGGGTCATTGGGATGCTAGCACTAAACTCAACTCTGGGCGATGGTAGGGAACACCCTGGACAGCTCACCAGAAAACCGCAATAATAATAAAGGATTAATATAATCTATAACTTTTTGTGATCATTTGCTGAAAAAAGAAATAAAAACATCTCAACAACCCGATTCCAGCAAAGTGAATAAATAAAAACAAACTCCGACAATCAATTGGAGGTAACAATCAATTTGACAGATAGCTTGCTAGATGAATGTATAGGCACTGTTGTCTAATTTTCTCTCTCTCTCTCTGAAACACACACACACACACACACACACACACACACAGCTGAGTGCTGTAATATTTTCCAACACTGGCGGCGATCCTTTATTGCTCTGAAGTTAATCTCATCTGAAGGACAGATTATTGTGTAGAAGAGATTAATGATTGGAATAATATTAACAATTTGCACTGTTTTGTTGGAAGTATATGGAATTTACATTGCGTTGCCTAATTCTCCAAAAAAATAAATAAATAAATAACTACAACCACTTCCTGCATGGACTCGGAGAGATGTGCCAAATAACACAAGCCCCCACCATAAAAGGATTCTACTAACCTTATCTGTTCATCATGGTTGCTCTGAATGATTTTAATAATTAGGGTATGTTTTTTTTTTGCTTATCTTCACATATCCTATAACATAAAATAATTATTCACCACAGGCTCACCTCAGACTGCTCAACATTCCATCTCAAGATTGCTCAGCGACATTCATTTTGATTTTGCGTAGGCCTCCGTCAGTCCCGAAGGACTATGGCTGCGCTCTGGCCAGTATCCCGACTGGTGATACTCCCCAGTGCACAGAGCCTGGGTCGGGAGTAATGAGGGACAGGCTGTTACCCAAGCAGCAAGTCCCCCCCCTGTCTCGGCGCCACCGGAAGGATCCAATGGAAAGGCAAGTGCCGATACGACTGGGTTCCAGTGCCGCTGCAGGAGAGAAACTACGGTCAATTTAGAACGGCCAATTAACCTACAGTGCACGTCTTTGGATTGTGGGGGAAACCGGAGCGCCCGGAGGAAACCCGCACAAGCACGGGGAGAACATGCAAACTCCACACAGAAACGCCCAGGCCGGGAATCGAACCCGGGCCTTCTTGCTGTGAGGCGGACGTGCTAACCACTACGCCACCGTGCCGCCTCATTTTGATTTTAGTGCTGAATTATTTGAAAAAGGAAATTATTTACACCCTTCTGATGAATTAGTGTATGTGGTATATGATGTGATTATGATGGGAGATGTATGGTTGCAAAGCTTAAACTTAAAAGAATTGATGGAAGGACGGCACCAGGAGTGGAGCCTGCGGCTTAATTTGACTTAACACAGGAAACCTCACCCGGCCCGGACACGGAAAGAATTGGCAGATTGCTAGCGCTTTCTCGATAGATGAATTGGTCACATTAACTTTACATAAACATGGGCTTCAAGACAGGAAATAACAAAAATCATAGTGAGATGTATAAGGGTGGAAAGAGTGTGTGTGTGTGTGTGTGTGTGTGTGTGTGAGAGAGAGAGAGATTTGTTGTGTGTGGCATGGACTGTTCATAAACCTCAGACCTTTAGTTGTGGAGAGGTCACAGCGGCTCAGTGCACTGCTGACAAACTTTAATATAATGTACTTCCTTCTCCTCCCCGAGAAGCACACTTGATCTTTCTGAACTACACACCAACACCGAAGACAACCAAGCGCATCATTTCTCTCTTCTGCTGTCACTTTCTATCGCTCGCCATCTCTCCCGCTATCACACACACACTCACACAGAGTAATGTAAAACGGCAGGCCACCTGGGGTGCTGTCTAAACTCTGTTATAGAGAAGTATAATATCTTATTTAATGATTAGGAGGTATAAGAGAACAACATGCTGATAGACCATCGGCAACACCATGTACCAGCCGACATCACCTGGATTATTATTGTTATTGATGGTAGTGGTGTGTAAAAGTGGTGTTCAACAAAAACAGATAGCCAGTCCAAATCCGGGCTAACACACACTCATATAAATGTAGGTTACTCTATGGCCCAATCTGGGGCATAGTGGTCTAGTGGTATAGGGCGCTGGATCGCTGATCCAAAGGTTGAGGGTTCAAGTCCCACTCTCCACAAGGTTGTCACTGTCCCTCCCAGTGCGGCTAACTGGGTTATCAAAGGCAGGCCATGTCTGTCACTGTCTATGGTGAGAGGTATGTAAAAGAACCATTGCTGACTTTCGTAAAGAGTAGCTGCAAAGCCGTCAGCGTGTTTCTGTCCCTTGCTAAAAGGGTTGTGACAGGAAGGGCATCCGACGTAAAAACCTCTGCCAAATCAAACGTGCGAATCAGATGATTTGCTGTGGCGACTCCCAAGTAAAAGGGAAAAAGGCCGAAAGGAAGACAGACTCTATGGCCCAATCTGGAATTCACTCACTCACTCACCTACTCATTTCCTGAACTATTTAATACCATTCGGGTCGTGTGGCTTATTAGCCACAGGAGCGAAATTCCGGCACTGGTAGATGCATAGGACCACCACTCTCTGTTTCAGCAACTACTTCTTTATTGTGTGTAGTTCTTAGTCCCCGGCAGCTACACATACTAGTATACAGTTTAGCAGGGCTGAGCTGTTCAGCGTTTTGGACAATTATTGCTCCACTCTGACAATAATAGCAGCTGGGACTTCATTCCACCAGAGAGCCATAAGCCTGCAGACCTCTTTCTCCATCTCCACGCTGAAATTATGCAGGTGGCAATGACACAGGAAAAAGAAGAAGGGGAAGAGAGTGCGGCTAAAGGTTAAGCTAAATGTTAACCTCAGCTATTCCGGGCTTATTTCTCATCTACTCCCGGTCACATAGCAACAAGTAGGATAAGTTACAACTGTGCGTTAATTTATGATGAATGGGTTATTATGTAAAGTTAATTTCTGAGACTAGGCTGAGCACTTTCACCTGGACACTGTGAGTGAACTAGCAGGCCATGCTACCTTCAGAGCGGACAGCACAAGCATGTCTGGTAAGAAACGTGAAGGAGGCCTGCGTGTTTACATTAACAACAGCGAGTGTTCCAACTCCATAATCACAGATAGGCACTGCTGTCCAGACCTAGAATATCTGATGGTACAGCTGTCTGTGGTTATAACCACAGTTTATTTGCTGCACCAAGCTAATGCTAAGCTAGCCATGAAGGAACAAAAACCCACACTGGAGCAGGTCTACACCAACATTTTCAATGCCATTAAAGGCCCCACCTCGCCACATCTCAAACTCTCAGAGCACCTCTCTCTATTCCTGATTCCTGCTTATAAACCTAAATCCGTAGCCAACGACTAGCAGTTAAAAGCTATCCCTGTTGTTGACAGATGAAGTCACTGCATCGTTACAGGATTGTCTTGACACTATGGGCCAGGAAATAGCCGCAGTGGAGACAGACATGGAGGGTCAGACATCAGCTCTGTTCTTCTACATACATTACTGAGAATGTGACCACAAGAAGTATTGTTAAAGGGTTTTCTGTACTTTCAAAGACTATTCTGTTACTGAAACAGAAACTGTGCTTCAACGGTGAGGTTTAGCGCACAGGTTGAGGACTATTGGACACTCTGAGCCAGTTTTTTGCTCATTTCAACCAATACAGCAGAAAGATGCACACATGTCCTCCTCTTCTAGAGGGGTGACAACCCCATCCATCTGCAGCAGCAGCAGATCAGAGACATCCTACGCAAACTCAATACGAGGAAAGCTACAGGTCCAGACGGAGTAAAAGGAAGGGTATAAAGCATGTGCAGATTAACTAGCGGGGTTTTTTTACCACTATGTTTAACCATTTGCTACTGCAATGTATGGTTCCCACTTGCCTCAAGACAGCCACCATTATTCCAGTGCCTAAAAAGAGCACAAAAAGCCGCCTAAATGAAAACATCACCAAATGTTTCAAGAGACTTGCCTTGTCTCACATTAAAGCTGCCATCCCTGCTGATCTTGATCCACATCAATTTGCATACAGAGCAAATGGGTCAACAGAGGATGCCATCAATACAGCCCTCCACACAGAACTTACACACTTAGACAGCAATAACTCCGATGTGAGGATGCTGGTCATAGACTTAAACTCTACTTTTACCACAGTCCAACTACAAAAACTGGTTCAGTAGTTGGATAATCTGGGCCTCGAGAGCTCACTGTGCACATAAGTACTGGACTTTCTCAGCAACAGACTTCAGAACATCAGGATATGAAAACACATGTCCTCCACTCTCATCCTGAACACCGGAACACTACAGAGGTGTATTCTTAGCCCCCTCCTCTTCTCCCTCTTCATACACGACTGTTTTCCCACTCACACCAGCAACATCATCATCAAATTTAACACAATGACGACACCACTGTCATCGGTTTGATCAAAGATAATTATGAATCATCTCACAAAAATGAGGTTTGGCATCTGTGGAGATAGTGCAACAACAATAGCCTGGAACTCTGCATACCCAAGACAAACGAGATGATAATGGACTTCAGGAGATCTAAACAAACTGAGCACTCTGCCCTCTACAGTGATGGAGAGGAGGTTGAGAGAATAGAGTGCTTCAAGTTTCTTGAAGTCCTCATCTCTGCTGACTTCACCTGGACCACAGACCTCTCCAAACAGGAGGGAAAACTCAATAAAGTATATACTTCCTCAGAAAGCTCCAACAAGCCCACACATCCCGACCCCTACTGACAGACTTTTACTGATCCGTCATTGAGAGCATCCTGACCTACTGCTGTACAGTGTGGTTCAGCAGCTGTATTGCAAAGGACAAGAAGGCCTTGCAGCAGGTGGTGATGACGGCAGATTAGGAGAGTAGAACTACACTACCCTTCCCCAGTGACATTTACACTGACAGACTTCAAAGGAGAGCCAATGAAATTCTCACGGACCCCTCTCCCCTCCAGAAAAAGGTACAGGACACTAAAAAACAAGAACTAAAAGACTCAAAAACAGCTATTACTCACAAGCTGTTAACCATGTCACACCACTGTCACACACACGGACTGAATAACCTTCATTCAGACCATCTTCCTGAACAGTGTAAAACCACTCTTCCCAGAGCGATACTCATGTTTAGAGTAGGCCTCGAACATCATATAACATTTTAGCAGCATACACCTTATAAATAAATCCCTAGAGTGTATATGACATATGTATGTATATTTGTCCACATGTGTCTTTTTTTTTTTTTTTTAAGTCTAACTGTCTTTTGTGCTGTGTTTTTATAATTGCTGCTGAACAGAGAGCTGCTAATGGATTTCTATTGTTCCTGCAATGGTTGACAATTAAAAATCTCTTTACTTTATCTCAGTTGACAACAGGCAAAGATAGGCTACTTCCAACAGATCAACAGTCCATCGTGGGGGAAAACACACATACACACAGAAAACAATTCACACTTGCATCTGCACACTTGTAGTAATTTGGAACAGCCAGCTTGCATGATGCTTGTCTTTGGACCGTGGGAGGAAACCCACACAAGCACAAGGAGATGAAATCTCCACACAGAGACATCCAAGCCAGGAACCCGAACCCAGAACTTTCTTGCTGTAAGGCGAACACGCTAATGATTATGCCCCCATACTACAATTGCTTTTATTATCATTTATTTTATAAACCACTCATTCATAATTATGGTTTCAGGGAGGCTGGCACCCATCTCAGCCAACTCTGGGAAAGGGCAGGGTAGACCCTGATCACAAGGCCAACACTCACACAACCATTCATATTCACACCTCGGGAGGAGTTGAAACAGCCAATTAACCGACTGTGTATGCTTTTGGACTGTGGAAGGAAACCGGAGTACCCAGAAGAAACTCATGTAAGCACAGGGAGAAAATACAAACTCCGCACTGAAAACCCAAGAGCTGACAGTTGAAACCAGGTCCTTCTTGCCCTTCTTGCTGTGAAGTGAACATGATAACCACTATGCCAGCGTGCCACCTATTACGTGCCATAATTAATTAATTGTTCGTTTATTTATTTATAGTTGTTTGTTTCTATGTTTTCGAATCGCAGGCCGGTAACTGCTTGTTAGCAGATTAATCTAGCTTGTTCCCTTCCGATTTCAGGAAATTAATTTTAATTTCACTGCTTTACATTTCTTTCTTTTTCCTTTCATTTGAAGTACTTTTATGTATTTTATTTATTCTTCATTTTCTTTGAACGCCAACTCTTCCCTTCAAACCTGGACGCACAGGGAATCAAGAGCATCCTGCAACTATCTGCAGGTCTCCTGACAAGGTTTGTTTTTAGCATCATAGCGACTATCCAGCTTGTTCAGTGTGTTGACTGCAGGATGTTTAGTAGCTCTCCTTCCATCATTAGCAATAAATTTATCTGGTGGTCTATTATAGGTGTGTACTAGTTAACGCTCTAACAGAGAAGATTGTTGCGTTAGAAGTGCACATCCAGACTGTATGAAAGGAATAGTGAGAGTGAGAGTAGCGTTCCTATAGCTGGAAGTCTGGGTGCATTAGATGGAGATAGAAACTCCCCCTGCTCCAACATCAAAGCCCTTGCAGCGGGTCGAATGGGTGACAACTCAGCGGCGTCGAGCAAATTTGCTCTCCTCAGTGAGACACCCGCTGAGAAGCCTGCAAGATTTCTGGTTATAGGAAGCTCTATTTTAAGGCATGTGAAATTAGATAGTTTTTTAGGGGAACCAACAGAGCTTGTTAGGTGTATCCCGGGAGCCAGAGCGCCGGACATAGCAGGTTATCTTTGGTTCTTAGGTGAGTTCAGGTTCTCTAAGATAATTATACATGACGGAATTAATGCTATACGCCTTTGTCAGCCAGAGGTTACTAAGAGTTTTATTTAATTATTATTTTAGCTAATTATTAAGAGTAATTGTATAGAGTTGTGGAAGTAAGCAAAGGCAATGTCCGATGCTGCAATATGCTCTGACCCCATCCCAATACGGCGTGGCGATGTAGCTTACTATGCTTGCTGAACTGCTGGATGTCCAAGTGGTGTTTCGAAAACAAAGTGGGCGTTATAATTGGAATACTTTTGAGGGTAAACCTGGCCAGATAGGGTTGAATGGTATTCCTCTCACTCAGAAAAGTGCTGCTCGCATTTCTCACAGCATAGCACATAGACTATGAACAGGACTAGTCAGTCAGTAACTATCCAGAGCCAAGACCAGAGAGCAGACAAACAGGCGAATTCGAGCATCTATTAAATGCTCTAGTCATCACTCAAGGTCAAGTTCGATGCTATAGAAACTGTGTCTTTTTGCCAAACTAAAAAAAAAATGTAAATACTCTGAGTTTGTTTTAATAATCTTACACAAATTAAAATCACACTGAATCTGCAGCCTGCAACTTTGATCTAAAGATATGGTTGTTAAATGTTAGATCGCTTATATCTAAAGCTCTTATGGTTAATGAACTCATTACTGATCAGAAGTTTAGTGTAATGTGTTGAACAGAAGCATGGATTAAACCCAATGATTATGTAGCATTAAATGAAGCAAGTCCTCTGGGATACAGATATATACACCAACCTCGTCTAACTGGCAGAGGAGGAGGAGGAGGCATCGCAGTTATTTATACTGATAATCTCGGCTTTATACAAAAAGCTAGACACAAATATAATGGATTTGCAATTCTATATATGAACATTACATATGTTCCTGGAAAAAATATGCCCACGCATCTGATTCCTTTAATTATTATTTACAGACCCCCAGGGCTGTACTCTGAATTCTTACATGAATTTGCAGATCTCATTGGAGATGTTGTTTCTTTAGATAAAGTGACTTTAATATTAATTTTGATAACCCAGAGGACTCTATCAGAGCGGTGTTCATATCAATCTTAGAATCAGCAGGGGTAAATCAGAATTTAATAGAACCCCCCTCATAAATCGGGTGACACTCTCCATTTAGTACTAAATTTTGGATTAAATATTGGAAATATAATTGCAGTTCCAGAGTCAGAAACCATTTCAGATCATTATCTTATGTAGATTACAATGTGTCTCTTAGTTCTAATATATACACCTTATATACCTATATAATTCACATTGTCGTATTAAGCTGACTTTGACATCAACGACCGCACAGAGTTTCATTAATAATCTTCCAGAATTATCAACTATGATTGGATTACCATTAGACCTAACAGAACTCGATCAATCCACCAAGTTCAAATTTACACCATACGCTAGAAAATGTAATTCTAAAAAGAAAACCAATCAGACAGAAAAAATTAGCCCCCTGGTATAATGATGAAACACGCACACTAAAAAAGAAAACCAGCAAACTAGAACAAAAATGGCATTAAAATAAATGACTGGTTTTCCAATTAAAATAGAAGGAGAGTCTCCTTAATTACAGAAAAACTCTTAGTGCTGCTACAGCAGTATATTTCTCAAACCTAATGTAAAATAACAAAAAATAATCTGAAAGACTTATTTAATATTGTTGCAGAATTAACTTGGAATAAGACCAGAAATAAAATGTGTAGACCATCAACTTCTAGCAGTGATGACAAATTGATCATCTTTTTTTAATGTTAAAATTGAAAATATCAACCAAAAAATTATTCTTTTCCTTTCAGCTTTCCCCTTTTTTCAGTGTCGTCACAGCATATCATCTGATTCGCACGTTTGATTTGGCAAAGGCTTTTATGTCAGATGCCATTCCTGACACAACCCTTTAGCAAGGGGCAGAAATACGCTGACAGCTGTGCAGCTACTCTTTACGAAAGTCAGCAATGGTTATTTTACATGCCTCTCACCATAGACAGTGAGAGACATGGCTAGCCTTTGATAACCCAGTTAGCTGCACTGGGGGACAATGACAACCTTGTGGAGAGTGGGACTCGAACCCCCAACCTTAGGATCAGCGATCCAATGCCCTTGACCACCAGTCCGCCACTGCCCCTATCAGGCAAAAAATTGTCTCCTTAAATTAAGACATATATGTCAATAACTAAAACAGTCTTCTTCTTTTCCTTTCGGCTTTTCCCTTCAGGGGTTGCCACAGCGAATCATCTGCCTCCATCTCACCCTATCCTCTTTATTTTCTACTCTGACTCCAACTACCTTCATGTCCTCCTTCACCACATCCATAAATCTTCTCTTTGGTCTTGCTTTGGGCCTTCTGCCTGGTAGTTCCAACCTCAGCATCCTACTACCAATATACTCACTATCCCTCCTCTGTACATGTCCAAACCATCTCAATCTAGCCTCTCTGACTTTGTCTCCAAAACGTCTTACATGTGCTGTCCCTCTGATGTGCTCATTCCTGATCCTATCCATCCTCGTTACTCCCAAAGTAAGTTTCTTCTCTGCTACCTCCAGCTCTGCCTCCTGTCTTTTCCCCAGGGCCACTGTTTTTAAACCATACAACATTGCTGGCCTCAACACCGTCTTGTACACTTTTCCTTTCATTCTTGCCGATACTCTCCTATCACACATCACACCGGACACTTTTCTCCATCCATTCCAACCTGCCTGCACACGCTTCTTCACCTCTTTTCCACATTCTCCATTGCTCTGGACTGTTGAGATTAAGTACTTAAAATCCTCCACATTCTTTATTTCTGTCCCCTGTAACCTCCCTGTTCCTCTTGGGTTCTTGTCATTCACACACATGTATTCTGTTTTACCTCGGCAAACCTTAATTCCTCTCCTTTCCAGGGCATACCTCCACCTCTCTAGATTTTCCTGCACTTGCTCTCTGCTCTCACTACTGATCACAATGTCATCTGCAAAGGGCATAGTCCATGGACATTCTTGTCTAACCTCATCTGCCAGCCTGTCCATCACCATAGCAAACAAGAAGGGGCTCAGAGCTAACCCTTGATGCAGTCCCACCTCCACCTTGAACTCTTCTGTCACACCGACAGCACACCTCACCACTGTCTTACATCTCTCATACATGTCCTGCACCACTCAAACATACTTCTCTGGTACTCCAGACTTCCTCATGCAATACCACAGTTCTTCTCTTGGCACCCTGTCATTTGCTTCCTCCAGATCCACAAAGGCACAATGCAGCTCCCCCTGGCCTTTTCTGAACTTCTCTATTAACATCCTCAAAGCAAACACTGCATCTGTGGTGCTCTTTCTTGGCATGAAACCAAACTGTTGTATACAAATGTTGACCTCTGCCCTTAGTCTAGCTTCCCCTATTCTTTCCCATAACTTCATCGTATGGCTCATCAACTTGATCCCTCTGTAGTTGCCACAACTCTGCACGTCTCCCTTGTTCTTAAAAATGGGCACAAGCACACTTCTCCTCCACTCCTCTGGCATCTGCTCACTCTCTAAGACCTTGTTGAATGTTCTTGTCAGGAAATTTACTGCTACCTCGCCTAGACACTTCCATACCTCCACCGGTATGTCATCAGGACCAACTGCCTTTCCACTCTTCATCCTCGTCAATGCCCTCCTCACTTCACCCTTACTAATCTTTGCTACTTCCTGGTCCTCAACAGTCATCTCTTCTTTTTTTTTTTCTCTATCATTTTCCTCAGTCATCAGCTTTTCAAAGTACTCTTTCCATCTTCCCAGCACACTTCTGTCATCAGTCAATACGTTTCCCACTCTGTCCTTAATCACTCTAACTTGCCTCATGTCCTTCCCATCTCTATCTCTCTGCTGTGCCAACCTGTATAAATCAGTTTCTCCCTCCTTACTGTCCAGACTAGCATACAAGTCATCATACGTCCTCTGTGTGGCCTTTGACACCACTACCTTCGCCTTACGCTGTGTCTCCCTGTACTCCTGTTTACTCTCTTCGGTCCTCTCAATGTCCCACTTCTTCTTAGCTAACCTCTTCCTTTTTACACACTCCCGCACTTCCTCATTCCACCACCAAGTCTCCTTATCTACTGTCCTTCCAGAGGACACACCAAAAACTCTCTTACTCCTGAGAGACATCCCTGGTCACATTAGCTGTAGTTGTCCAGTCATCTGGAAGCACTTCCTGACCACCCAAAGCCTGTTTCAACTCCTCCTTGAAGACAACATGACACTCTTCCATTTTCAGCTTACACCACTTTGTCTTCTGCTCTGCCTTTGCCTTCTTCACCTTTCTCGCCATCAGCATCATCCTGCACGCCACCATCCTATGCTGTTTGGCAACACTCTCACCCACTACTACTTTGCAGTCACTGACTTCCTTCAAATTACATCGCCTACACAAGATGTAGTCTACCTGTGTGCTCCTACCTCCGCTTTTATAAGTCACCCTATGCTCCTGTCTCTTCTGGAAGAAAGTATTTACCATAGCCATTTCCATCCTTTTTGCAAAATCTATCAACATCTGTCCTTCTGTGTTCCTGTCCTGGATACCAAACCTGCCCATCACTTCCTCGTCCCCTCTGTTGCCTGCATCAACATGTCCATTGAAGTCTACACCAATGATCACTCTTTCACCTCTGGGGGTACTCTGCATTACTTCATCTAACTTACTCCTGAATCTCTCTTTCTCTTCTAGCTCACATCCTGCCTGTGGGGCATAAACACTAACAACATTGAACATCACGCCTTCAATTTCTAACTTGAGACTCATCACTCTGTCTGACACTCTTAACTTCTAGGACATTCCTGATCAACCCCTCTTTCAAGATGACTCCTATTACATTTCTCTTCCCATCCATACCATGAGAAAACAGCTTAAACCCTGCTCCTACGCTTCTAGCCTTGCTACTTTTCCACCTGGTCTCCTGAACACACAGTATGTCCACCTTCCTCCTCTGCATCATGTCAGCCAGTTATCTACCTTTTCCTGCCATAGTTCCAACATTCAATGTCCCTACTCTCAGTCCTAGACTTATGCCTTTCCACTTCTCTCTCTGCCTACAGAAACGCCTCCTGCCTCTCCTTTGGCCTCTCATTTTAGCCCATTTAAAAGTGAGAACTATTCTCATTAATTTCCTTCTCAAAATAATTAACCTGTGTGCTTAATCCAGTGCCTACATATTTACTTAAACAGATATTATCAGAAGTGATAAACACTTTATTCAGTGTAATAAATTATTCATTTAGCACTGGTTATGTACCCAAATCCTTTATACTAGCAGTTATCAAACCTCTGATTAAAAAACCTCTATCAGTTGTCTAACTATAGACTGATATCAATCCTCCCTGTCATCTCTGAAAAAAAGCTGTAGCGCAGCAGTTATGCTCATATCTTTGTAGGAATAACATTCACAAAATGTGTCAGTCAGGATTTAGGCCATATCATTGCACAGAGATGGCGCTCGTTAAGGTGGTAAATGATCTACTGGTGGCCTCCGACCACCGCTGTGTCTCCCTGCTGTTGTTACTTGACCTACGTGCAGCTTTTGACACTATTGATATCACAATTCTCCTTGACAGATGAGAAAACGTTAGAGTGATGGGAATGGCCCTCTCCTGGTTTACATCTCATTTAACTGACCATTATCAGTTTGTAGATGTAAATGATGATTTCTCTAGATGTTCTAATGTTAAGTTTGGTGTTTCACAAGGTTCTGTCCTAAGCCCGTTTATTTTCTCTCTATACAAGCTTCCTTTGGGTAATATCATTTGTGACCACAGTATTCACTTTCACTGTTATGCAATGACACACAGTTATATATCTCAGAAAAAACAGATGAGAGACATCAGCTTGATAAAGCTGAAAAATGTGTAAAGGACATTAGACACTGGATGCTTACAACTTCCTCTTATTAAACTCTGATAAGACTGAAGTACCTACACATGGATCTCAGGCAGCAAGAAATAAGGTTTCTGATTATGTGATACGTTTTGATGGTGTTTCAGTTTCATTATGTGTAGCAGTAAAGAACCTTGGAGTGACTATTGATGCTGGTCTTTCATTTGAAGCTCATGTAGATAATATTACTCAGGTGGCATTATTTCATCTCAAGAATATTGCTAAAATATGAACGATGCATAAAAAACTTGTTCATTCTTTTGTTACCACGAGATTGGATTACTGTAATGCATTATTGTCTTGTTCTAATAGAAGTACAAACTAGCTCCAGTTAGTCCAGAATGCATCCGTAAGAGGCCTTACTAGAACTAGAAGACATGAGCATATCTCCCCTATTTCATTTACACTGCATTGGCCTCCAATTAAATTTCGAATTGGATATAATATGCTACTTTTAACCTATAAAGCACTGAATAGTATCGTGCCACATTATCTTAGTGCACTTCTTGTCATTTATGATCCGGCACGCCCTCTTGGATCAAAAGGTGCAGGATGCTTAGTAACACCTTGAATAATGAAGACTACTGCAAGGGGCAGAGCGCCGTCTTACAAAGCCCCACCATTATGAAATAACCTTCTAATTAATATCAGGACTCAGACACGGTCTCTGTTTTTAAGACGAGGCTAAAAACGTACTTGTTTACTCAAGTATTTTGTAAATAGGCTTTTATTGAGTTAAGTAGCAGATCTGGGGTCTCAGGCATAGAGAGCTCTGGTAAACTGTGATGTTGGGATGCTGTCGCTCACCCACTCTACATACTCACCCAAGTCTGTTGACTGTGGGGTGGCTGATTGCCCAACGTCACAGGATGCCCTCATGTCTGCCTTCCTTCTGGTTCTCTATCCTTTAGCTATGCTGCTATAGATAGTCATGCTGGACTCCCTGCTTGCACTCAGTAATGATAAATTCTTCTTTTCCATTCCACTATTATGAGTATACCTAACAACCTCTCTCTCTCTCTCTCTCTCTCTCTCTATATATATATATATATATATATATATATATATATATATATATATATATATATATATATATATAGAGAGAGAGAGAGAGAGAGAGATACATACACTACACAGGTACATACACTTTCCCCTTCTAGGATGCCAGTGATCCTGATCGTTCTGCTTTCTGAATCATGTGGTCTGTCCTGGCATGCTGATGCTGGCTGGAGTTTTCATCCTGGAAGTCAGTCCTTCCTGCTGATGAACTATATGGACTCAGATATGCAACTAACAGACTGATGATGACTTTTCACTGCTCGTGATATAAATTCTTTCCCCACGATTATTTAGGACTTACAGTTGTTGTGTAACCATCCGGACTACATTTTGGACAGTAATAAATTTCTATATATGGTTTGTATTTTTATGGTTTCACCCAAATGAGGATGGGTTTCCTTTTTGAGTCTGGTTCCTCTCAAATTTTCTTCATCGCGTTTACTGAGGGAATTTTTCCTTGCCATTGTTGCTACGGGCCTGCTCATTAGGAATGTGTAGGGGTTGTAGAAAATGTTTATATTATTTTATACTTTGTAAACTCTAACTTTTACTGTGTAAATCTGCTTTGCAACAATGTCAATTGTCAAAAGCATTATTGAATTGAACTCAGGACCTTCTTGCTGTGAGGTGGACGTGCAAACCACTATGCCACCATGTCAAGTTGAGAAACAGAGAGTGCAGAGGAAGCACATTTAGCAGGTAGTAATGTAGGTAGCTACAGCTATACCATAGACCAGAGATGTTACTAGACCAGAACACAACAGTAAACTGTATGATTTTTATTCTGAACGCTACGTTTACTGTGGGCCTAGACTGTAACCAAGCTTCTGAAAACACTTTAACTCGACTGAAGTTGTGATATTATTCTGATCCCCCCCCCCCCCCTCCCCCTCCCCGAAGTACGTCATCTGCACTTTACCTGAAAATAAATGTCTTGCCATATATTCCATTATGTGTCTGATATCTTACATTATGCACTCAAGGGTGTGCACAGGATTTTAAAATCCTAGTCAGAAAAGAGCAGTCTTTATGTATGTATCTACTAGTATGACGCTGGTGCACAAAGAAAAATTTTGAGTGACACAGTCCCTGCAAGAATCTTACCTTACTTTCACCCCTCTTTATCCATCTACTCATTTTATTTTAATTTTATTTATTTATTATATATATATATATATATATATATATATATATATATATATATATATATATAGTGTAGGCCTCCGTCAGTCCCGAAGGACTATGGCTGCGCTCTGGCCAGTATCCCGACTGGTGATACTCCCCAGTGCACAGAGCCTGGGTCGGGAGTAATGAGGGACAGGCTGTTACCCAAGCAGCAAGTCCCCCCCTGTCTCGGCGCCACCGGAAGGATCCAATGGAAAGGCAAGTGCCGATACGACTGGGTTCCAGTGCCGCTGCAGGAGAGAAACTACGGTCAATTTAGAACGGCCAATTAACCTACAGTGCACGTCTTTGGATTGGCGGGAAACCGAGCACCGGAGGAAACCCGCACAAGCACAGGAGAACATGCAAACTCCACACAGAAACGCCCAGGCCCGCAATCGAACCCGCGCCTTCTTGCTGTGAGGCGGACGTGCTAACCACTACGCCACCGTGCCTCATATATATATATATATATATATATATATATATATATATATATATATATATATATATATATATATATATATATATATATATATATATATATATATATAGTTTTTTGTTTTTTAATTGAAGGTGGGAAAATGTTTAATGCAGATAAGGAATAACTTTAGATGCAAAGAAGAAAATAAAATAAAAAGCACATTCTTGCAAGCATAAAAAATTCTATTACACAGGATAGAACAACAAGCAGTTCGCTAGCTAGCTAGTTCACTAATGTAATAGCTTAATCTATCTGACATTATGTAATTACATACAAGGATTCCTGAACATTGTGTAATGAAATTTAGTATTTTAATTAACTTTGCACATTTTGGTCTAATTCTAGGTCAGCACTATAGTGCACACTGAAAATTGGCTAAACAGCTCTTTTACTGTCATCTCTGCCCACTGGATGAAGTGTAAGAGGCATTTCTATAAAGGTCAGAGCTAAGGAAATGGTAAAGTGGGTGAGCTGGATGCTCAGTTAAATACCTTGACTATTTAAAGGAGCTCTTGCTAACAGCAATTTAAACTAAAAACACACAGTTCCTGTAAACGCTGTTGCATTGGTGTATGTGTGGTGCATTTGTAATTGAATGATGGATATTAAAAGTAAATAAACAAGCTCAATTCATCTCAGTTAATGAAAATCCAAGTTGATCGTATTGGCAATAGGATGCTTTTGAGCCATGTCCATAAGTTGCCATAACAAGCTGCTCCATGCTACAGTTACAATTCCACTTCCCCAGCCCTTGGACCCAAAAGCAGACGGAGGCATTATGGGAAATGGTGTTCCAGCTGGCTTGAGGCATGGACACTTACGATTAGCTGGCAGGACTCCCTGCTCCAACCAAGCAATGATCTGGCAAAGCACGAAAGCTTCCAGAAGCTTAGCAGGAGGGGAATAAATGTAGGGATGGGCAAAGAGGGGCTTTTAATAAAAGAATACAGTATGACTTCTTTCATCTGTGGAGATTCATGCTTGTTGGAAATCAAAGTCTCGAATGTGATTAGCATACCCAAATATAAAAGCCGACAGGCAGCTTAAGAAGTCTGGGTGAAGGAAATGAAGAATGTGGGTATAAAACATGGCTGAGGATTTAAAAGAATTAACAAGCTGCCATTTTTTTTATGTTATGTTTGTAGAAAACAAGTAATTTCATGCCACATGGTAGGATTCATCCATCGACAGTTATTAACAGAAAATAAATTATGTATTTATGTGTTCCATTGCTAACGTTCTTAACAGTAATTACCCACTCATTTGCCAAACCTTTTAATCCTACTACGAGGGTCAGGGGAAACTGAAGCCTATCTTAGCCCACACTGAGGGAAAAAGGCAAAGTATACAATGAACAGCTCACCAGACCATTGCAGGACAACACTTGCAGTCAATTTGAAAATGCCAAAGTGCAAAAGTGCATGCCTTTGGCCTGTGGAAGGAAACTGGCATACCCAGAGGAAACCCATGCAAGCACAGAGAGAACTAATAACAACACCGTGGTGCCATCTTTGGGTTATTATTTATTTATTAATTTATTATTTATTGTGGGATGACACTATATAGCTGCGACTGATCTGGTGTTTTTTTCTTGATATATTAGCGTGCATTTCCTGAACATATGTCTTACAAAAGGTGCTACAGAAATCCGTTTTTTTTTTTTTTAATCATCCTTTTTATCACTAACCTTCTTTCCCCACATCAATTTAAGCTTAGTGTTAACTGTCAAGATCAGAATGGGATTATAAATAGCTGTTGTTGGCGAGTATGTCTGGTAGCTAACATGTTAAAAATGACCACAAGTACAATAAGTGAAGTTCAGTGTTAAACCTTTGTGGATAAATAAGATAAATAATATAGCAGTGCTTAATGAAGTGACATACATAGAGAAACATGATGAAGTACAGTAACTGGAATGTGACGTAACAAGAATGTAATGAATTTAATAGTAATGAAGTAACAATAACAATAAGTTTGTTTTTTGTTTTTTTTTTACAAATAAACTGTAATTTATTTTGTTTAAAAAAGGTTGCTTCAGTATATTTAACCATGTAGCTCGTTACTGCACAACATGAGCTATCAAAGGTCAGAATATGCAATAAATCCACCCTGATTTATTTTTTCCTTCAGCTTTGCTGTTAGCCACTTTTACAGCGCTGACTGCCTCCTCGTTTTGATTGGCGTTTTATAGATCGAACTAAAGTGAAGGGAAAATATTGAACTTTTTTTTCTACCCAGGAAGCCACGGAATCAATGATCAAGACATTAAGTGAGTTAAACACAAGCACAGCTTCATGGTGGCAGAAAGTTGCATATGCAAGAGCTTTAATGATGAACTGAATGACTTGGAAGTAATGCTTCATCAGATGTTCACGTTGGCAAAAGCCACTCCGATCGTATTAGCTAACGCTATCATTTCTAGCGTAAAGTCTATATTACCACTCCCACTCCAGCTGGAGCTGTTTTTTTTAATTAAAGACACACACTCAACATGGTGCACATATTTATTGGCACCGCAACAGCAGGGAAATGGGTAAAGAAAAAAGAAAAACAGTAAAAACGAAAACATCATTTACTGAACAAAACAGCCGGCTACAGTATTTAAGCCCCTCTGGCATGCCGTTGGTACTTGTTTCTCTATCAATGCTTGCTTTATAGTTGAGCAGATTGTCAGAGAGGCAAACTTAATTGACAGCTAAGCCTAGCAAAATGGTTTACTACTTTAATGCAGTACTAATTTTCAAAATAATGTGGAAATTCTTTCTCAAGGCTGTGTTCCTCACTAGGCCATCGAGCGTGGGTGGGATAATAATACTGCACACTACGTTGGACAACAGCAACATAGGCATAATATCACACATTAACACAAAGATGCCTTTATGAGTGTTTTTAAGACTTTTTATTCCACGGGGTTCTAATATTATAAAATATTAACATAAATGTATTTAAATATTAAAATATAAATGTATTTTTTTAAAACATTATATGAACACAAAAAGTATGTTTGTGTTTGATTCACCCTTAACCCAGTGCTTCTCAAATTTTTTCTGTCCCCCCCCCCCGAACAAAAAAAAAAAAAAATCACGCCCCCACCACCACCCTACGAGCAACTATAAATAGTATTATTTGTCTATAAAATTATTAGTACACCTCTGCATAACATTGTATGTTTATTAACATTAAAAACAAAAAGAAAGAAATATAGTTCAAATAAAGAAAAACTCCATTAAGATTTTTAATCTAACAGAAAAGATTTAAAGTGCACTAATGTGCCTGAAATTTAAAAATACATCCTTGTTTGAACTCATTCAACTTATTTATGTCTTAATATCTCCGTCTCTCTCCACCTAGAAATGTTTCCATGTGGTTTCTTGAGGGGTTGTTTACTGCACTTCATATCATTTTCTCGAGCGAAAAACTGCTACACCATAGTGTGACAATGAGAGTGCCACTGCCAACTAGTGGAGTGGAGATGCAATTACACTTAATTCCTATACACTATTCTAGAAAAGCATGTTTCCCAGGGAATCACAGCGGGTCCCCCCAGGGACATCATACCGTGCCCCTCCTGGCATCATACCACCCTACTATTTGAGAAGCACTGTCTTAACCATATGGTAATATATAGAGTGGTACAGTGGTGTAGCGGTTAGCACATCCGCTATGTCCGAGTCTCAGGCTCAGTGTTTCTGCGTGGAGTTTGCATGTTCTTCCTGTACTTGCCTGGGGGTCCTAGAGGAATTCCAGATTCCTCCAGCAGTCCAAAGACATGCATGTTAGACTAACTGGCTTTTCAAAATGGCCTTAGTTTGAGTGTGAGCATAAATGGTTGTGTGTGCATAAGTTTGTATGCATATGTGTGTGTGTGTGTGTGTGTGTGTGTGTGTGTGTGTGTGTGTGTGTGTGTGTGTGTGTGTGTGTGTGTGTGTGTGTGCCCTGCAATCGTCTCGCAAGCTGTTAAGGATGTACCACGTCTTCACCCAGTGGCTGAGATAGGCACCAGCCTCCCCGTGACCCTAGTTGGATTTAGCATTTTTTCCCAAATTAGTGAATATATATATATATATATACATACATACATACAAACATACATTTATGTATATACTCAGCTCAGATTTCTGTGCACATTTCTGGCAACAGTTAGCATGATGCTCATATCTATGTATCACTCTGTCTTCGCTGTAATCAATTTCATTTCCACTTATATTCATACTGTAACACAGGGGTCAGTATAAATTAGAACAGAAGGTGATGTATTGTGCAACCTTTATAACTAATGACCTATGAGTTGGGAATCGTTATTATGACTTGTCAGCTCATAAATAACAGTTTAAAATTCCGAGCAATTCTGTCAATACTTCTGATTATTTTAAGATTGTGTATTATTTTATACTTAATATCCCATTCTCTTTACAGAACTAATTTAAATTCTATTCCATTACTTTGAATTAATAAGCTGTTATTTAGACTAAATTTTTTTAAATTGTCTGCTGTAAGAATTACAGAAAAATCAATTTAAATGTAAAATTTTAAAGACCCGACAACACTCTGGCAAATTTAATTGATTACCTGAGAAGTGAATTCATTCATTCTTCCATTCATTCATTTGAAAAATCTGCTTAATCCTAATAGGATCACTGGGAGACTGCAGCCTATCTCAGCTGACTCTGGATGAAGATGGGGTACATCCACTCAACACCCAGAAATTAATTCATGATTACACACACACACACACACACACACACACACACACACACACACACACACACACACACACACATACACACACACACACACACACATACACACACACACACACCTAGGGACACGTTTTACCCCCCATTTAGCCTAATGTGAATTGGACTGTGAAAAAAAAACAGAATACCCATATAACCCATGGAAGTAAAAATGCAAACTATACAAAGAGAAATCTTTGCCGAGCTTGACACTTGAACCCATGACCTTCTTGCTGTGAGGCAGACATGCTGATCACTATACCACCACGCCAACTTAAAACTGAATTTCACTAAAACATTGTCCGGATTACTGCTACCTTTACTACCAATCTGCTACCTTAAACTTAGAAGCAAACAATTTTACTAGGGTGTCTTTATATTATGTACAATTACAATTTTCCTTCACCTGTACCAGAAGACCCAAACCTTTTCCAGTAACACAGTGCCCCTGTAAACAAAGTGAGCTCGATAATGACCAAGTTTGGAGTGGATAAATTTGAGCATGCAGTAGCTTTAACACCACTGATGTCACAACTGAGCTTTGGCATGAACTGCACCCCAGATCTCCTTAACATCCCAACATCAGTACCTTCATTCATTCATTTCCTGAACAGCTTAATTAAGCCTAATTAAGGTCTCGGAGAAGCTGGAGCCCATCTCAGGTACTCTGTTTGAGGACAGCGTACACCCTGGACAGCTTGTCAGGCCATCGCAGGGCAGAAATATGCTGACAGCTATGCAGCTTACTCTTAATGAAATTCAGCAATGGTTCTTTTACATGCCTCTCACTACAGACAGCGAGAGACACAGCTGGCCTTTGATAACCCTGTGGTTCTGCACTGTGGGACAGCAGTGATGACCCAACAATAGTGGGACTTGGACCCTGACCTTGGGATCAGTGCTCCAGCAACTCATCACCATTCCACCTTCATTCGACATTAGAACCTGATCTCACTAATGTCTGTTCCTGAGCGAATACAAATCTCAAAATTTAGTATAAAGCCATCCCAAAAACACAAAGCTTATTATATGAACAAAGCCCCCATTAAACTTATTCAAATAAATTTTCTCACCATTTTCCTCTGTAATTACTGTATTTTATTTATTTTAATGAATATTTATCTGGGGGCAGTGGTGACCCGGTGGCAGGGTGCTTGATCAGTGATCTTTAGGTCGGGAGTTTAGGCCCCACTGTCACTGAGCTGTCACTGCTGTCCCGCAGTGCATCTAACTGGGTTATCAAAGGCTGGCCATGCCGCTCACTGTCTGTGTTGAGAGGCATGTAAAACAACCACAGCTGACTTTTGTAAATAGTAGGCCCCATTGCCATTGACATCCCATCAGTGTGTTTCTGCCCTGTAATGGTCTGGTGAGCCTCACCCAGAGCCAGCTGAGATGGGCGTCAGCCTCCCGGCAACCCTAATGAAAATTAAGCGGTTAAGAAAATGAACCATGATAACAACAAAGGAAAAAAATAAATCTGGGGTAGAGTCCTGAACAAGCACTTACAAATGTGATAGGTCACATGGTGATCCAGACCTTTTCGTTTCTATGAGTAATAAAACAGCATCTAATTCTAATAAACAGCAACAAAAGCTTCATGCTAATCAAAGCTTTGCTGTCCATTTCCTAGCGGGATTAAATACTACACTGTATGCATTTGTGTGTGTTTTGTAGACACACAGTGCCAAGAATAAGGCAGTTGTGGGTGTGAGTCAGTCATCCTTCCTGGCGCTTCTTCCTTCTCTCATTGTATTCCCACTGCTCTTGATACTTTACTCCAAGAGATGGGGGAGTACATAGAGTTTTTTTTTGCTGCCAAAATTCAGACCAAAGAAAAGAAAAACTGAGCAGATGTCTCTCATTTTGGCTGCTTGACCCATGTTGCCAAGGGACGATGTTGTACATCTTGGCACTACATTTCAAAAAACTCATACTTTACTGTCTAGTACATGAACAGCACTATCTTCTGAGATACAATTAACGATTTAAAAAAAAAACTAAGTATGTCTACAGGGGATTTTCTTTAAGCTCACTAGTTGTAATATCCAAGGCCTATGCCTTCAGCATGTCAACTCTATACCGAAGTGAAGCGGTAAGATTAATAGGAAACAGTAGAGAAGTAGAAGCTCTGTGCTAAAATATAAAACAGGACCGCCAAAGAGCGACTTTTACAAAAACACTCAAGTTTTTTAAACAGGATATGCATTTTCTATTTCAAATTTATCACCAAGTTTTGAAAGTACATGCTTGTATTTAAAGTTGGTAGTCCAGGTATGATTAAGGTGAGGTGGAGGTATGCCCTGGAAAGGAGAGGAATGAAGGTTAGCCTCAGTAAGTCACAATACATGTGTGTGAACGACAAGGACCCAAGTGGAATGATGAGGTTACAAGGAGTAGAGATAAAGAAGGTGGAGGATTTTAAGTACTTAGGTTCAACAATCCATAGCAATGGAGAGTGTGGAAAAGAGGTGAAGTAGCATGTGCAGGCAGGTTGGAATGGTTGGAGAAAAGTGTCCGGTGTGATGTGTGGTAGGAGAGTATCGGCAAGAATGAAAGGAAAAGTGTACAAGACAGTGTTGAGGCCAGCGATGTTGTATGGCTTAGAAACAGTGGCACCGATGAAAAGACAGGAGGCGGAGCTGGAGGTAGCAGAGATGAAAATGTTGAGGTTCTCTTTGGGAGTAACAAGGATGGATAGGATCAGGAATGAGCACATCAGAGGGACAGCACATGTAAGACGTTTTGGAGACAAAGTCAGAGAGGCTAGATTGAGATGGTTTGGATATGTCCAGAGGAGGGGTAGTGAGTATATTGGTAGAAGGATGTTGAGGTTGGAACTACCAGGCAGAAGGCCTAGAGGAAGACCAAAGAGACGATTCATGGATGTGGTGAAGGAGGACATGAAGGCAGTTGGTGTAAGAGAAAAAGATGCAGAGGATAGGGTGAGATGGAGGCAGATGATTCGCTGTGGCGACCCCTGAAGGGAAAAGCCAAAAGGACAAGAAGGAAGAATAGTGGAAAAGTTAAGGAAAATGCCACAAAAACAAGCCCAATTATGCCAAAAAAAAAAAAAAAACCCACATCAGAGGGACAGCCCATGTAAGATGTTTTGGAGACAAAGAGAGGCTAGATTGAGATGGTTTGGACATGTACAGAGGAGGGATAGTGAGTATATTGGTAGTAGGATGCTGAGGTTGGAACTACCAGGCAGAAGGCCTAGAGGAAGACCAAAGTAGAGATTTATGGATGTGGTGAAGGAAGACATGAAGGTCATTGGTGTAAGAGAAGAAGATGCAGAGGACAGGGTGAGATGGAGACAGATGATTTGCTGCGGCAACCCCTGAAGGGAACAGCCAAAAGGAAAAGAAGAAGAAGTCCAGGCATGATTAAAAGCATTGTGCGGGATGTTTATATGGGAAAAATTGACCTGCATGCAGGTTATTTGCCGAATCAGACCAATAAACCCAAAAAGCTCCAAATTTTTAAAGCTCTGTCTTAGTTTCATTAGTTTTGAATGCATAAGTAGATCTATTTTAATTTAAAGGAATTAACCAGTTTTATTTTACTGGTAATTAAGCATCAGTCTCAGCAATCATTCATTGGCCGAACTGTGTACTCCTACTCCATTGTAGGTAGGCTGGAGCCTATGTCAGCCAACACTGGTTGAAGGCATTGAGCACTTTGAACAGCTTGCCATAGTATTACAGGGCTAGCACATCCAGACAACGATTTTCAGTCATCCATTTGGAGGGCCATTTGAAATAGATAGTTATAGTACTATTACAACTCAAATTCTGAAAAAGTTGGTACGTTTTTTAAATTTAAATACAAAATGAAAACTGAAAGACTTTCAAATTGCACAAGCCAGAATTTTATTCATAATAAAACAGATGACATAACTGTTTAAACTTAGAAATTTTACAATTTATGCACAATTCAAATTTGTTCATTTTAAATTTAATGCCTGCTGATGGTCCTAAACGGTTGGCACAGGGCAACAGATAATATTTGCTTTGTTATCTATGTTTTGTTGTGAATTAAATACCTGGGCCGGTGGCGTAGTGGTTAGGGTGCTCAGCTCATGATCAGGAGGTTGTGGGTTCCCCACTGTTGCTAAGACCCCTGGGCAAGATCTTAACCACAAGTGTGCCTCTGTTCACCCAGCAGTATAAATGAGTACCAGTAAAATATACTGGGACAGTAACCCGCAATGGACTAGCATCCCATCCAGGAGGACTTGTACTCCTGGTCACTTCACGCTACGGAAACCGGGGATAAGCACCGGTCTCATGAATCACGATGGCTCGGGTGTAAAAAGCCCAAAGAACTTTACCTTTGCCATGTTATTTGAAGGTCTTTTCATTTTCATTTAATTCAAATTTAAAGAAAGTCCCATCTTTCCCAGAATTTGGGTTGTACCTTCTAATAGTACATTTTATACTGCATAGTTAATTTTAGTTCTTCTTCGTCTAATTCGTCTTCTTTTGAAAATTAATTTTTATTTTCATTCCATTTCAGTGACTTGATTATTTTCTGGTCCCTTTCCTAGTTTTAGTTTCAATTAACTTTATTGTCCTGTACATAGCAGGGTTATTAATGTATCAAATCTTAACTGAGCACATTCTCTGTATGATGTTCATATCAAGAGACAAGTGGAAACATCAGGGTACGAGATTGGAAGCACTTGCTTCGATAACTGCTTTAAAGTGTGAACCTACTCGACCTTTAATTCCTCCTTTTATGGGGGAAAAGTACCACAGGTGGAAGATGGCTGATTTTTACAGACACTGAATAGTACAAAGATGGCATATGTTGTATGAAGAAATATAGCTCCATGACTCAAAATGAATGCAGCGTAAAAAAGCAAAATCTGATATTAATCAAAGTGTACACTTTACTATATTACAATATAGTTTACTGCTATTACTCGATATTGTATGGTTTGGAAACAGTGGCACTGGAGGAGAGACAGGAGGCAGAGCTGGAGATAGCAGAGATGAAAATATTGAGGTTTTCTTTGGGAGTAACAAGTATGGATAGGATCAGCATATGTAAGAGGTTTTGGAGACAAAGTCAGAGAGGCTAGATTGAGATGGTTTGGACATGTACAGAGGAGGGATCGTGAGTATGTTGGTAGTAGGACGCTGAGATTGGAACTACCAGTCAGAAGACCTAGAGGAAGACCAAAGAGAAGATTTATGGATGTGGTGAAGGAGGACATGAAGGTAGTTGGAGTAAGAGTAGAAGATGCAGAGGATAGGGTGAGATGGAGGCAGATGGTTTGCTATGGCGATCCCTGAAGGGAACAGCCGAAAGGAAAAGAAGAAGAAGAAGAAGAAGAAAAAGGAGGAGAGTTTACTACTACTACTACTACTACTACTACTATCACCAATGTGCAGAAATACTAAAAGACCTAGAAAGCCACTTAATTAATCCAAAAATAAAGCCTCTGATTCTATCCTATGCACACATACACTCACCATGTTTAATCCGCAGAAGTGCCTGAGCTTCAATGAGCCATGTTCTGTGCTCAAGCCCCAAGCTACAATCCAGCAGTGCAAAAAAAAACATTAGATTGTTTTCATTTTCTGTTAAACATAGTTATTAAACATAAATAAATATAAGTATGTTAAACATACTATATAAATAAATGAATTTACACAATTAGTTCACCCACTAATCAGACAACATACCATCCAGCCAAGCAACCAGTTTAATACTCAGCCAACCACTCAGTCACTTATGCACTGTGTAAACCAACTAACCAAGCATGCATGAGAATGTACGAACAAGGAAAAGAATAAGAACTATTCATCCGTAGGGGCAGTGGTAGCCTAGTGGTATAGGGTGCTGGATCGCTGATCCTAAGGTTGGGGGTTCGAGTTCCACTCGCCACAAGATTGTCACTGTCCCCCCCCCCCAGTGAAGCAAACTGGGTTATCAAAGGCCGGCCATGTCTGTCACGGTCTATGGTGTGAGGCTATAAAAGAACCATTGCTGACTTTCGACAAGAGTAGGCTGCAAAGCCGTCAACGTGTTCCGACCCTGCGATGGCCTGGCGAGCTGTCCAGGGTGTACTCTGCCCTCACCCAGAGTCAGCTGGGATGGGTGCCAGCCTCCCAGCAACCCTAATTAGGATTAAGCGCTTATGGAAAATGAACTGAACTATTCATTATTGTGTATATCCAAACAATATATCATTCATTCTCTGAACAGCTTAATCCTAATTAGGGTTTCAGAGAGGCTGGCACCCATCTCAGCCTACTCTGGGCAAGAGCAGAGTACACCCTGGACATCTCGCCAGGCCATCGCAGGGCAGAAACATGACAGCTATGCAGCCTACTCTTGTTGAGAGTCTGCAATGCTTCTTATAGATGGCTCACACCACAGACAATGAGAGACATGGCCAGCCTGTGATCACCCAGTTAGCTGCACTGGAGGGGACAGCAATGTCAACAGTTGACGGTGGGGCTTGAACCCCCAATTTTAGGCTTAGCAATACAGCACCTTACCACAGGGCCACCACTGCCTCACAATATATCATTTAGCCAACAAATCAATTACTTATTTGCCGAATTAGCTGATTAACCACTTCAACAAGTACAACAAACACATATACATATAAATACCCTATCAGCCAAGTCAACTCATCACTAATCAACCAATCAGCCAAGAAACCAACCACACCTTAATTTAATTGAGTATCCAGCCATTATCTTATCCACTCAATCAATCTAGCAACTGACCAGACACCCCACCAACATTCTAGCCAGTCACTTCTTTATCAATTAACCCACCAGCCATTATGTCACGGAGTCACCAAGCAGATTAACAAACAAATAGTTATTCCACACATTAAATAAGTCTATCAAACACATATCTAATAAATAAACAACCCAGTGCATCATCAAACTAGTTAAAAATCCACAGTATTAAATCTTACAATCTATTCCCCAATTCAGAGCAGTAGTGGCCTGGTGGTAAGGTGTTGGATCAATGATCCCAAGGTTGGGGGTTCAAGCCCCACCATCAACGGGTTGTCACCCCCCCACACACACCCAGTGTACAGCTAATTGAGTTAGCAAAGGCTGGCCATGTCCTTGACTGTCCATGGTGAGAGGCCTGTAAAAGAACCATTGGTGGCTTTTGTCAAGACTTGGCTACATTGACGTCAGTGTGTTTCTGCCCTGTGTTGGTCTGGTGAGCTATCCAGGCTGTACCCCACCCTCACTCAGAGTCGGCTGAGAGAGGTGCCAGCCTCCCCGCAACACTAATTAGCATTAAGCAGTTCAGAATATGAATGAATGAATGTATTCCTGAATTCACCAAACTAAATTAAACCACGAGTCTGCCAACCAAGCCAACAATGAGCAACTCATAAAGCCATCCAACCAACAAACCAAAAATCCAATAATTTTCTCAGTTATTTAAAGAATCCATTTTTATTATTATAATATTGTTAAAGTTTCATTTTATTCTGAAGCCCTAACGAATACTATTATGTTGAATTCAATACAGCCTAGAAAGCTAGGTATCACACATATAAAGAGTGACAGACTGTTAGTCACATTACAGACTAGGTTCAGACTTTTAACTAATAGTACAGCTGTGATAGCCTTCCACTCCGGCACAAACACCACCTCGTTTACCTGAAATAGCCCGTTAGAGAGCCTTTAAAATTCATTAGTGTATCATTATAATCTTTGTGATCACTTTTAGACAGGAGATCTTTAAGTAGTATTGGATGTATTACTGCCTTTTTATGGCCTGTAAGGAAGCCCAGAAGGGCCATTTAGAAAATCAGCAAAAGAGACAACGCTACAGAGTACCACTGCAGAGATACTGCACTCCAGGCGTTTTCACAGACAGATTTTTATTCAGAACAACAGACTGTGCTTCTGTTGTTATACATCAAAGTCATTTAATACATTTACTCATTTATTCCTTTTTCATACTGTCCACAGGTATGATGACAGAAGATGTGTAAATTTAGGGTGCCCTTGTAAAAGACCCACTTAATGGCTTACGTCTTGAACTAATAATATTATGAAAAAATATACTTGATATGGCCCTGCGATGGACTGATGAGCTGTCCAGGGTGTCCCCCGCCCTCGCTGAGAGTCAGCTGAGATGGGCGCCAGTCTCCCCATGAACCTAATTAGGATTAAGCAGTTCAGAAAATGAAGGAATAAATGAATACACTTGATATGGATACATATCAAGTATTACGAGTATTGTTTCAGCACCCGTTTCAGCATGTTAAGGGTGTTAGTCCATCACATGCCCTCCCCTGGTGCAAGGAATCTGAATCTTCTCACATGGATTCCTAGTGTATGTCTATACACAGTATGCCAATTGTTCTCAAATTCTATTTTCCCATGCGCGTCCATGACCTGTGGGTTATGCAAGCCGAGTTCGGATATGAATGCCATATTGTGAAATATGCTAAGCTTTCATAATTTCAAGACCGTCTGCCAAATTTCAAGAAAAGAACTACCGATAATATCTGTCAGTATGTATGCACTATATACTATTATATATCATGTATTTGTGTTTCTGAAAGAGTTATTTACACAGATACTGACATTAGAGTAATGACAGCAATGTGGTATGCTATTTTGTGGGGAAGGAAGTCATCCCTTGGCCAAGCTCGAGGCAATCCTACACTGCCTCATGACCAAAAGGTTTAGTGATAACCTTGACCTTGCAGTCTCATCCACTGAGCACGTGCAGCAGCTTCGGCCAACGGTCAGTCACAAGCAGTGATGCGGATGTGCAAAATAATAGACAACAAGACATGAGATGAAAACAAAGTCAGCCATAAATGCTAAAACAAGAACTTGTAATTTTTCATGACATTATTATTACACTCACTAAAATTAAGACCAAATAACAATTAGTAAAACAGGACAAAAAAGGGCGGCATAGTGGCGCATGTCCTGGATTTGTGTCCCAGACTCAGTGAGAGCAGTTCCTTATAGAACTGCTACGTTGTTCCTGTGTTTGCACTGGTTTCCTCTGGGTACGCTGGTTTCCTCCCACAATCTAAAGACAGGCATATTAGAGGAAATGGATATTCCAAATATCCCAGGTGTGAGTGTGTGCTGCTCTATGACTGGCGAGCTGTTCGGGATGTACCCTGACTTCACTTAGGCTAGGCTGACACAGACTCCAGGATCCTGAAATCCATGCGGTTTGGCTAATGAAAAAAAAATGAGTGAATGAAGGGCACCAGCACAACTGGTGTCAATCTGTCAGGTCGCTGACACAGCAAAGTATTTCAGCAGGCCAAAACCTAAAATTACGAAAGTCAGTCTTCCTTTCGGCTTTTTCCCTTTTACTTGGGAGTCGCCAGAGCGAATCATCTGATTCGCACGTTTGATTTGGCAGAGGTTTTTACGTCGGATGCCCTTCCGGTCACAACCCTTTTTTACAAGGGACAGAAACACGCTGACGACTTTGCAGCTACTCTTTACGAAAGTCAGCAATGGTTCTTTTACATGCCTCTCACCATAGACAGTGAGAGACATGGCCCGCCTTTGATAACCCAGTTAGCTGCACTGGGGAAGACAGTGACAACCTTGTGGAGAGTGGGACTTGAACCCTCAACCTTTGGATCAGCGATCCAGCGCCCTATACCACTAGACCACCACTGCCCCTCTAAAATTACTAAAGTGAAATGGTTAATTCTTCTTCTTCTTTTCATTTCAGCTATTCCCTTCAGGGGTTGCCACAGCGAATCATCTGCCTTCATCTTACCCTATCCTCTGCATCTTCTTCTTTTACATCAACTGCCTTCATGTCCTCCTTCACCACGTCCATGAATCGTCTCTTTGGTCTTCCTCTAGGCCTTCTGCCTGGTAGTTCCAACCTCAGCATCCTACTACAAACATACTCACTATCCATCCTCTGTACATTGTACATGTCCAAACCATCTCAATCGAGCCTCTCTGACTTTGTCTCCAAAACGTCTTACATGTGCTGTCCCTCTGATGTGCTCATTCCTGATCCTATCCATCCTCGTTACTCCCAAAGAGAACCTCAACATTTTCATCTATGCTACCTCCAGCTCTGCCTCCTGTCTTTTCCCCAGGGCCACTGTTTCTAAACCATACAACATCACTGGCCTCAACACCATCTTGTACACTTGTCATCAGTCAATACGTTTACCTCTCTGTCCTTAATCACTCTAACTTGCTGCATGTCCTTCCCATCTCTATTTCTCTGCTGTGCCAACCTGTATAAATCATTTTCTCTCTCTTTACTTTCCAACCGAGCATACAAGTCATCATACGCCCTCTGTTTGGCTTTTGACACCGCTACCTTCGCCTTACGCTGTGTCTCCCTGTACTCCTGTTTACTCTCTTCGGTCCCCTCTATGTCCCACTTCTTCTTAGCTAGCGTCTCCTTTGTACACACTCCTGAACTTCCTCATTCCACCACCAAGTCTCCTTATCTCCTGTCCTTCCAGATGGCACACCAAGTACTCTCCTACCTGTCTCCCTGATCACATTAGCTGTAGTTGTCCAGTCATCTGGAAGTACTTCCTGACCGCCCAAAGCCTGTTTCAACTCCTTGAAGACAACATGACACTCTTCCTTTTTCAGCTTCCACCACTTTGTCTTCTGCTCTGCCTTTGCCTTCTTCTCCTTTCTCACCATCAGCATCATCCTGCACACCACCATCCTATGCTGTTTGGCAACACTCTCACCCACTACTACTTTGCAGTCACTAGCTTCCTTCAAATTACATCGTCTACACAAGATGTAGTCTCCCTGTGTGCCCCTACCTCCACTTTTATAAGTCACCCTATGCTCCTGTCTCTTCTGGAAGAAAGTATTTACCACAGCCATCTCCATCCTTTTTGGATCCTCTCTCTGCCTCTCTCTCGACGTTCACGCAATACGTGAAGTGCGCCACAAGAGACAATAAAACTCTGGACTTGCTGTATGCTAATGTGAAGGGCCGAGGAGACCAACGCGAGGCTTAGGGACTGTTTCCAGACCACAGACTGGAGCATGCTCTGTGACTCCTTTGGTGATGACATCGACGGCCTCACACACTGTATCACTGATTACATGAACTTCTGCGTGGACAGCACTGTGCCAACACGGAGGGTACGGTGCTTCTCCAACAACCACCCGTGGGTCACCCCTGAGCTTAAAGTCCTCCTGAACCAGAAGAAGAGGGCTTTCATCTCAGGGGATAGAGAGGAGCAGAAGAAGGTCCAGTGTGAGCTCCAGTGGAGGATCAGGAGGGCAAAGAAGGACTATGGGAAGAAGATGGAGGAGAAGCTGGCTCAGAACAACGTGCGGGACGTCTGGAGAGGACTAAAAACCATGTCTGGATTCGGGCAGGGTGTCAGAGGGACAGCTGATGGTGACCAGTGCTGGGCGGATGAACTAAACTGTTACTTCAACAGGTTTGATTCTCCCCCCTCCCCCTCTGCCCCCTCCCCGTCCCCGTCCCCCCTCTCTTCACACGTCTCCAGACCAGCAGACACCCCCCCCCCACCCCGGCCCACTTCACTTGGCTGCTACAGCCCGACAGACACATCCCCTCCCTCTGCAGCCCACCCCAGCCCCCCCTCTCCCTCACATCAGACCAGGTGAGGAGACAGCTGAGGCGACTAAATCAGAGGAAATCTGAAGGACCAGATGGCATCAGTCCCAGGCTGCTGAGGACCTGCGCAGACCAGCTCTGTGAAGTACTATGCTACCTGTACAACCTGAGCCTCAGCCTGGAGAAGGTTCCCGTCCTATGGAAGACCTCCTGTGTGGTTCCGGTTCCCAAAACAGCTCAAGCGAACCTGTCGCCCTGACCTCCCACCTTATGAAGACCATGGAAAGGCTCCTCCTCATACACCTCCGCTCTATGGTGAGCACCACCCTAGATCCGCTGCAGTTTGCCTACAGGCCCAACATTGAGGTAGAAGACGCCGTCATCTACCTTCTGCAGCGGGCACTCACCCACCTGGAAATCGCTGGCAGCGCTGTGAGGGTCATGTTCTTTGACTTCTCCAGCGCCTTCAACACCATCAGGCCAGCGCTTCTGCGAGGGAAACTGGAGGACGTGGGAGTGGACTGGCATCTTTCTGCCTGGATCACCGACTACCTTACTAACCGTCCACAGTACGTGCGGCTGCGCGGCTGTAAGTCAAAGGTGGCAGTCTGCAGCACGGGGGCACTGCAGGGCACCGTCCTCTCACCCTTCCTTTTCAACATTTATACCTCGGACTTCAGCTATAGCACAGACAGCTGCCACCTCCAGAAGTTCTCGGACGACTCCGCCATCGTGGGCCGTGTGTCAGAGGGGAACGAGCTGGAGTACCGGTCGGTCATCGTTGACTTCGTGGACTGGTGTGAGCGCAACCACTTGTGCTTGAACACCAGGAAGACGAAGGAGATGATGGTCGACTTCAGAAGAAGCACACTAACAGAGACACACACACTCACTAGTGAACGTCCAGAGACAGAACATTGAGATAGTGAACAGTTTCAAATACCTGGGCGTTCACCTTAACAATAAACTGGACTGGTCCCACAACACCAACAAGAAGGGCCAGAGTCACCTCCACCTTCTGAGGAGACTCAGGTCCTTCGGAGTATGCAGACCTCTGCTCAGGACATTTTATGACTCTGTGGTAGCCTCTGCAATCCTCTACGCTGCCATCTGCTGGGCCCCGGGCATCACAGAGTGGGACAGAAAGAAACTGAACAAGCTGGTCAGGAGGGCCAGCTCTGTCCTCGGCTGCCCACTGGACTCTGTGGAGGAGGTGAGTGAGAGGAGGATGGTAGCAAAGCTCACATCCATCCTGTTCAACAGCTCTCACCCACTGCACCAGACTGTAGAGAAGCTGAGTAGCTCCTTCAGTGGACGACTGAGACATCCTCAGTGCAGGAAGGAGCGCTACCGCAGGTCGTTCATTCCCACCGCTGTCAGACTGTACAACGCCACTTTGTAACTGTCTGTGAAAATACCGGTTATGTGCAATAAAAACCCCGAGCACTTTAATCAACCACATCTACCCCACTGACTGTGAACATCAACCCATCTACTCTGCCCTCAGATACATATACACTTGAATATAGGCCAGTCTACAAAGTCGTTCCCTTCTTTTCTTTTATTGTTTATTAATTTATACTATTTATGTATCTATTTATTTATTTACTTATAATATATATGTATGTGTGTACGTTTGTATCTATTTTTGCACCCCCTACTGATGATACCTCAAGAGCCTGTAACAGTGAATTTCTACATTGTGAGATTAATAAAGATGTATCTTATCTTATCTTATCTTATCTTTTGCAAAATCTATCAAGATCTGTCCTTCTGTGTTCCTGTCCTGGATACCAAATCTGCCCATCACTTCCTCGTCCCTTCTGTTGCCTGCACCAACATGTCCATTGAAGTCTGCACCAATGACCACTCTTTCACCTCTGGGGGTACTCTGCATTACTTCATCTAACTTACTCCTGAATCTCTCCTTCTCTTCTAGCTCACATCCTGCCTGTGGGGCATAAGCACTAACAACATTGAACATCACGCCTTCAATTTCTAACTTGAGACTCATTACTCTGTCTGACACTCTTAACTTCTAGGACATTCCTGGTCTCCTGAACACACAGTATATGAGGTACCACTGAATATATATATATATATATATATATATATATATATATATATATATATATATATATATATATATATATATATAGTATGGAGATAACTCAACTTCAACTACTACAACTCCAGTTAATCTGCAATACATTTAGGTAAAATACATGCATCTTTGTCTTTAAGTGTTCCAAACCAAGGGATAAAACTATACATGAGAATGCAAAGCTCAGTGGCTTTCCTATTATTGTAACTGCAGCTTCTTTAAGCATGATCCTAATGGCATTTTCTTTTGACAAATTTTTCCATTATAGTTACTTGTACCTGCACTGTAGCAGTTTTAAGAAGCATATAAATAGAGGGCGAATGCAGAAGACCTTGGAATGATAATGGCAAATTTTGCACTAAGGACAAACGACAAGCTTAAAAAAGAGTCATAAGGAAAACCGGGTAGCCCATTTGGACACAGGGGATTTGGCCTTCCTAAAATCTGTTTTACAGGATTTGGTGCTTGTTATATTGCTGCTCATCCTGAAAAATATCTCTCCACCTTTTATCACAACTTAGTAATGAGCTACAGAAGATCTTTCATCTCCATCAGTAACACTTGCAATATTTACAGTAATAACAGTCATTATATGGCAATGATGCTACATGCAATCTGATTGGTCAACAGGCAATACATACATTCTTTGAGGAGTTCATTATGGACTGTGAGCCCAAGAAATACAGCAAATGTCAAAAATCTGAAACAAGTATGTATAGCATGTAGCCAGCTAATAAAGTGCAAACAAACAAAACAAAACAAAACAAAACAAAAAGAAATATTCATGAGGCAATGAACACACGAAGAACAAGGAACAAGGAACATACTGCAAGCCCGTTAACAAGAATACAACAAAATTCTGACGTCATGATGGCTGTTACATCAGCAGTGAATGAAGAGGGTTCCATTTCTCAGTTCAGTTCAGTTCATTTTCTGTAACCACTTAATCCTAATTTGGGTCGCGGGGAGGCTGGCGCCCATCCCAGCCAACTTCGGGCGAGGGCAGAGTACACCCTGGACTGCTCGCCAGGCCATCGCAGGGAGGAAACACGCCGACGGCTTTGCAGCCTACTCTTTACGAAAGTCAGCAATGGTTCTTTTACATGCCTCTCACCATAGACAGTGGGAGACATGGCCCGCCTTTGATAACCCAGTTAGCTGCACTGGGGGGGGGGGGGGGGGGGGGGGGACAACCTTGTGGAGAGTGGGACTTGAACCCCCAACCTTTGGATCAGTGATCCAGCGCCCTATACCACTAGACCACCACTGCCCTGGTTCCATTTCTGTTTTCGATATACTGTATAATCCCAGAAGAGAAATTATTTCCTCTGCATTTATCCCATCCTAAAGGAGCACATACACTCAGAGCAGTGGGCTGCCACACACACATTGGGGGCACTTAGAGAGCAGTTGGGTGTTCGGGTACTTCAGCAATTTAAGTGAAGGAAGGGAAGGTGCTGCTCCCTCCCCCACCATCAAACATTTTCCCTGCTGGTTCAGGAACCAAACCAGTGGCCTTGCGGTCCCAAAGCCGCTTCTCTAACAATCTGGCTACTGCTGCCACTGATTGTACCCCAAATTTCCTGCTTGTGCTGGCCTTCAACTTGGTCCAGGATATCAGGCTGAGATTTCTCTGTACATGTTAATAAGCAGTTTCTGACCACACTATAGTTCTACCGTTTTTTTTTTTAATCCAACCCCTTTTTTCTCTTCTCTTTCTTCTTTTTGTAAAATCTCTCAACGCTTGACGATCTCTTTATAACCATCATCTGACACTACAGCCGTTTTATTGACTTGTGTTGAGACTGACCATTTTATTTTTCGTAAATTTGATTTAATTTCTTTTGCTTAGTTCATCTTTGTGCGGGTTCCATCTGTGATCACAGGGTAATCTTTCTGCGGGGTGTGTCCATGTAGCTTTTAATTCCATCACCATCTTTTTTTTTTCCCTCTTAAAGATTAACAAGGTACTCTAAAAATCATCAAAATGTTTAAAGCACAGTTAGCACCGTCACCCTCCCAGAGGGTTCTGGGTTCAAATCTTATATGTGGAGTTTGCATAGTCTCTCTGGCTTGTATGACTGTCCCTTAAGTTTTGTTCTACTGTAGAAAGACATGCACATTAGGTCTGGCTATTCTAAATTGCTCATAGGTGTAAATGTAAGCGATGCTTGTTTGTTTGGGTCTGTGTTAGCCTTGCGATAGATTGGCGGGCTGTTCAAGGTCTTTCCCTACCGCTCACCCAGAATCACCTGAAATTGGCAGATGGATAGATGACAAATGAATGGATAGATAAATGGATTGATGAATGGATGGAATGAAGCATTGCGCAAGTTACAGTAGCAATATGTTCCTGTCCTTGGTATGCTATTGTCCCTAATAATTAATAGCACCCGAAAAATACAGCTGCCAAGACAAAAATGTGAATTTTTTTTTTCTGTCTATTAACAGAAAGGGCCATGGGTGAGAAAACCTCTAAGCAACATTAAAAAAATAATAAAATAAATACATAAATAAATAATTCCTGTCTGGTTCCATCATGACCTCTGCCATAAAGGACAGACAATGTCTGCCCTAGGGCTCATCTTTTTAAAGAGCTATTAGCCTTGCACTGCGGCCGGGTCCTGTCCTTGAAAGTAATGAAAAAAAAGCATTTCCTGCTCAATGTGAGTCCGAGCTTTGTTGAGTACAAAACCTTGGTGCACTTTAATCAAAACCTATGTGCTGAGATGAGGAAATGTTCTGAGGTTTCTAGTGCTTAGGGGGAAGCTGCAAAATGCTAAAATGCTATTCTAGCATTTTCTCTGAAATAATTCTCTTGGTTTTATACTCCAACAACAATTTGAGCTGCAGCTTGTGACGCAGAGGTGTCTCGGATAACTTCGGAAGCTTGGCTCTGATTCTCCCATTTATCCAAGCAGGGGGGAAAAAAATGATACAAAATCTGCTCGGCTGTTAGCGGTGGCAGAGAATATTTTTTTCTGGCAAATATCTCTGCAGTTCATTACACTGCATTTTACCCTCAAGGCCGGCCTATCCGTATATTAACATATTCAGGCAACCTAGATTTCTGATCGCAACACCTTGGTTTGAGTAAACAGGACCCATGATTCAACTTAAGAGTTTAGCTATTAGGAAGACAGAAATCAGTCAGCTGCCGTTCGGGATGTGACCTCTCAGGCACAGCGAGAGATTCAGGACTGCTGCAGAGAGACAGACAGCCAGGTTGGCAGATTTTGACCATGACTACAATCATGCCATCTGACACAGGGATGGAGGACAGCAGTGTGGGCTGGGCATGTACACAGCTAACAGCCTGATGCCATGGCCTCTGCCTCAATCTCAGGAGCCATACTGTGTTTTGAGCAAACCTTAACCCTGAAGCATGCACAATGTTCACTCAAAAAGAGGATACTTTATAGCTCAAGGCCACGACTGCTCACATGGGCATGTCTGACAGGGTGGAGGGTGATGTCAAAGGCCATAAGAGGTTGTCAACTGGCAAACTGTGGTCTGGATAAAAGCCCAACAAAGTTTGTCACCAAACTAAGCATGAGAAAAAAATAGTACAATAGTATACTATAAACCATACTGTCGCTGCAGCCTCTGCTGTTAAACGGAGCCTGTACCGGTCCGTCGTGGTGAAGAAGGAGCTGAGCCGCAAGGCGAAGCTCTCAAGTTACCAGTCGATCTACGTTCCAACCCTCACCTATGGTCACGAGCTTTGGGTAGTGACCAAAAGAACAAGATCACGGATACAAGCGGCTGAAATGAGCTTCCTTCGTCGGGTGGTGGGGCTCTCCCTTAGATATAAGGTGAGAAGCTCGGAGTAGATCCGCTGCTCCTCCGCATTGAGAGGGGCCAATTGAGGTGGCTCGGGCATCTGGTCAGAATGCCTCCCGGACGCCCCCCTGGTGTGGTGTTTCGGGCATGTCCAACCGGGAAGAGACCCCGGGGTCGACCTAGAACACGCTGGAGGGACTATGTCTCTCGGGTTGTCTGGGACCGCTTCGGTGTCCCCCCGGGAAAATTGGAGGAAAACCCACGATGGAAGAGTGTGGTTATGTGTGTTGCCCTACAATGGCTGGGTACAATGGCTTCAACCTCACTGTGATCTTAGTCGTTGAAAAAAGGTTTGGTAAATGAGTGAGTGATATGTTCTTTCACATTTTCCCAACCTAGTCTTATACCAAAGTCTAGTATTTAAAAAACAAAAAAAACACAAAAAAGTCGATTCATTGGGTCTAGACTTGGTTTTCAGACAGAGTGGTGTTGTGATAAACCTTTTCTTTTCGAGGTGAGCAAAACAGTGGCCAGTGTGCAAGTGCGACACCCATCTACCAGCTGCTCAGTGACTGTGAAAAGGAAAAGTGAGAAAAACGACAGACAAATGTTATTCAAGTGACTAAATCTGTATTTATACATCTCAGATGGAGCAAAGATGAGTCACACAAATCCAGACAGAAAAAAAAGAGAAGAAAGAAGCAGAAATTCCCATTTGCAAAGGCAAGCCATAACACCCACAGACTGCCAAGTCCACGCTGTTCATTTAAGATATTACGAATATATATATATATATATATATATATACATATATATATATATATACATATATATATATATATATATATATATATATATATATATATATATATATATACACATATATATATATATATATATATATATATATATATATATATATATATATATATATACATATATATATATATATATATATATATATATATATATATATATATATATATATATATATATATATGCTCTGAACCACACACAAAGAAGCTAACACTACTGAGGAAAGACAATATTAACAGTTGAGTAGATTCGATTTGTGTTGTGGTATACTCGCAAAGTTACTTTTTGCTGACCTAATTGGAATCTGTCACCACAAATACTCCTTAATAGCCATCACCGAGCTTCACTGAGCTCACCTTCCAGCACGCGCACGCGTGTGTGGGTGCATGTGTGTGTGCGTGGGTGTGTGTGTGTGTGTGTGTGTGTGTGTGTGTGTGTGTGTGTGTGTGTGTGTGTGTGTGTGTGTGTGTGTGTGTGTGTGTGTGTGGAGTGAAATTGGGAAACTAAATGATATCAGATCTGGGAAATCTGCAAGCTTATTCATCTCAATGCACGTGTTTCATGTTTGGTTTGTTTCCCCACCACTTTTCTTACTCCAACTTCATAGGTAGCACTGGTTTCTTCTCCAGGGTTTCCTCCAAGTCCCCTGGGGGAGTCTGGGATATCTGAGAGAAACCTGATCCATGACATGCCACTGCATCCCAAAGTCTTAGGTTTAGAATCCATGAGCCTCATCGGAGCAACCAGATAGATCTAGTTTCAACCATATGGAACATATCCAATCCAGAGAAAAAGAAAATGTAAGAGAGAGAGAGAGAGAGAGAGAGCGAGAGAGAGAGAGAGAACGAGAGCAGCTAAGAAGGATTGCGGGTTAAAGGCACAAAACTCTGGAGACTCACTCAGAAGAAGAGTAGAAAATGAAACATAGTGATAGCTGAAGGTTCACAAATATTAAATAAATAAATAAATAAATGTTCAGTTCATTTTCTGTAACCGCTTAATCCTAATGAGGGTCATAGGCTGGAGCCCATCCCAGCCGACTCTGGGCGAGGGCGGAGTTCACCCTGGACAGCTTACCAGGCCATCACAGGGCAATAAATAAATGGAAAAATAAATAAATAATCTGGCATTCGAAGAAAGAGGAGAGTCATCAGACACGACATTATCATTGCTAAGGTATTTACTGATTTTAAATAATATTCATCTGGGGGACAGATGGTAGGGTGTTGGTGTGGGATTACCTCCCTTCCCCAGTATGGTGCGGAATTACTGATACCAAAGTCAAGCCCCACCCACTGTCAATGGGTTGTCCCTGCTATCCCCCCCAGTGCACTTAACTGGGTTATCAAAGGCCAGCCATGTCCCTCGCTATCTGAGGTGAGAGGCTGTAAAAGAAACATTGCTAACTTTTGTACAGAGTAAATTCGTACAGGCTGCACAGTCATCAGAATGTTTCTGCCCTGCGATGGCCTGGCGAGCTGTCCAGGGTGTACTCTGCCTTCGCCCAGAATAGAATGAGATGGACACCAGCCTCCCCACAACCCTAATTAGGACTATGTACTTCAGAAAATGAATGAATAAATAAATAATATTAATCTAAATTAATTAATTATTAAAAATAAATTAATTTATTATTTTTTTATTTTTTATCGGCTTGACCTGGCTGGCTGTCCACGATTGTTTTGTGTATTGATGATGTTACATCATCCATCACTTATGGTTTAGCCTTCTAATCCTCAAGCTACTACACAACGCTGCCGGTGTACTGTATAGTAGTGCGTGCGTAGAAACACGTGTGTACAACTCAGAACTGGCGTAAGGCCGTAACACATACGTGTCATCTGTCAACTCTTGGAACAGCATCTGCCTTGAGTTTTAGCTTCAGTTCTGACCCCAGTATGCTGCGCTCATGATCAGAAGGTTGTGAGTTCGAATCCCACTGGGCAAGGTCTCAACCACAAATGTGCATCTGTTCACCCAGCAGTAAAAATGGGTACCAGTAAAATATACTGGGAAGGTAACCTGCGATGGACTAGTGTCCCACCCAGGAGAAGTTGAACTCCTGGTCGCTTCATGCTTCAGAAACCGGGGATAAGCACCGGCTTGATCAGCCACTAGGCTCGGGTGTAAAAACCCAACAGACTTTACCTTACCTTTGACCTCAATAGTTCTACAGCCAGGTTCTGAATAAATGTGCAAAATGTTCACTGCACACAATGTAATTGCAATTTGGTTAGAACTTTCAGATACCACCAACAACAGTCTCGACTTCCAACAACCATTCGCCCTTCATCCTTTGATTAATTGAAGTAGAGAGCATCTTTGTTACTTCCTTAATTATGTATATATTAATTCCTAAAAAGCCGTTGTCCTTTGTGATCCAACTGTATCATGTGTATTGTACAATGGGTTATGGATGCAATGGGCGGAGCTGCTTATCAGCAATAAAATTCTGAATTACTTTCTTGGTTAAAAAAATAATAATAATAAAAACAATGTAATGGTTAATTTCTTTCCACTGCAATCTTTCACTATTTATGCTTTTATATTATGTATGTATATCCCCCAGTGCAGCTAACTGGGTTATCAAAGGCGGGCCATGTCTCTCACTGTCTATGGTGAGAGGCATGTAAAAGAACCATTGCTGACTTTCGTAAAGAGTAGCTGCAAAGTCGTCAGCGTGTTTCTGTCCCTTGTTAAAAAAAGGGTTGTGACAGGAAGGGCATCCGACGTAAAAACCTCTGCCAAATCAAACGTGCGAATCAGATGATTCGCTGTGGCGACTCCCGAGTAAAAGGGAAAATGCCGAAAGGAAGACAGACATATTATGTGTATATATATATATATATATATATATATATATATATATATATATATATATATATATATATATATATATATGTGTGTGTGTGTGTGTGTGCAGTGATAGACAATGGCCTACTCGGGTCAGATAGAACCCGAATGGCTAGAATGGTGATCAACTCTCAAGAGTTCAATCATCTGAAGCTATGTAATCTATTAATCTATGCTCATCCGTCAGTAATTGTGACATATAGACAATAGACAATAGAAAGTCTTTGTCCTGTCCTTTTATTTTTACTTATATTTGCTCTACGAAAAAGTATTGAGCACTCTCTTACGGAAGGATCTACTCAGAAAATTCTCTCTCTCTCTCTCTCTCTCTCTCTCTCTCTCTCTCTCTCTATATATATATATATATATATATATATATATATATATATATATATATTTATTTATTATTATTTTTTTTTAATCACTATTTTCACTCTGACTGAGATCTCAGAATAGCGATTTTTTTTTTTTTTTTTTTTTTTTTGCTCCTCAGGAAGAGCAGATTTAGCCTGAAGCTGGAAGGAGGGAATATTAGAGGAAAAGGCAAACAGAACACATATTCAGACTCATGAGACTATAAAGGGTGATGTACCTCTGCATTTCTTCCTCCACAGTCTGCATTACTTCTGGTTCAGGGAGTTTTTGTTTGAAGTACAAATAATGAAAAAAAAAAAAAAAAAAACCTATTAGGATCACCAACATGTCAAAAGACAGGGTGGGTTAATAACGTCATACGGATAGTGAAAAGTTCAGACACTTCATTATCCGCACATCATGCAGACAGCTTCAAAGCTATCCAAAGTAGCCAAATAGCAGCCCTAATTATCCAGGCTGGTGACATGCCTGTCATTCAGACTTCCACGCTAAAATAAAGTGGCCACGGATCAAAGTTAGGATAGGATGGGAGTGGCTGAGCCAAACGCAGCACTCTCATACTGGATGACTTTCATCCTCTGATGACTTTGAAAAATCTGAATCGTGGTCATTCGGTCAGTTTTAGGAAGTCCGCTGCTTCGGACGCAAAGCCACAGAAAACGCTGACAACATGCCCACATCACACAGAGCAGAACATCTGGACCATGCTGTCGCAGAAAGTCACCCAATCACATGTAAGAGGAAAAGGACAAAGAATTTAAATGGTATACAAAGGCTAAGTACAAGAGATGTAAGGATTAAAAAATAATGAATTTAACAAGTAATAACGTTACGAAAAGATGGTCAATTCAAACATTCCGATTGGCCAGAAAATGTGCATTACTGCATGTGCACAGCTGGATACCCGCCACATGTCAGATGTGTGCCAGGATGTCTTATAACACCATTTTATCAGTGCACACTACACATTCCCTCATGTACATAAGACAGCTGTGGTGATGGATTGTGAAGAGGTTTATGAGTGTGACCTGTTACTCCTCTCACATACTGACACTTCCTCATAAACTCACTGAAGAGCTGTAGGGTTTTACTGACCTGTCACAACCCTGTGCACTACAGTGCACCGTAAATTTAGGACCATATCCTTGCATTGGGGTCACTAGCCCACACACACACACACACACACACACACACACACACACACACACACACACACACACACACACACACACGAGAGAGAGACAGCGATAGACGGGGGGAGGGGGTGTTAATTATATGTTTGAGTCCTAATTGGACAGTTGTCCCTCTCTGCTTCTGTCTCCGCTCTAAAATAAAATGCTGAGGATGTATGAAGGTCTTCTACACACAGAAAACAAAAGAACAGATCATTGTTGAAAGAGGAGAATAACAACAGAGAAGACAATATCTGCAAGGGGAAAAAAAAAAAGAGTATGCAAGTAAGTGATGGGGAAGAGAAAAAAGAAATGTGAGGGAGAAAAGAGATTTTTTCTGAAGAAGAAAAAGAAGGAAAGGCGAATGATCGGGAAGAAAAAAAATGAGGAAAAATATGCAGTCAGCGAGGGAAAAAAGAACAAAAAAGTGAAGAAATGGAAAGAAAATGAGCAGGAAAGGAAAAAAAGAAAAGATAATATTTGGCACAAGAAGAAAGCAAAATTGAACAAAACAGAAGAAAAGATAAGTGCAGAGAAAAAACATGCTAAAATGATGAGTGACAGGGAACAGAACAGAAAAAAAGTGAGGGAGAAAAGAAAAAAAAAGGAAAGTGGAGAAAAGAGAAAAAACTTTCAGTAACTCGTGGGGAAAGAATATGATAAATAATGGAGAACAGGAGTGAAGAGAAGTGAAGTGACAAGGGGAGAGAAGAAAAGAAATGAGAAGAAAAACATGATGAGAAGAGGAGAGAAGAAAAGGGAAAAAGAAGACGAGATGGGTGAAGAGAAGAGAAAAGTTACAGGAAGAAGACAGAACAGAAGACAGGAAAAGAAAAGAGAAGAGAAGAGAACAATGGAGGGAACTGTGTGGACATGAAGGACTTAGGCGTGGCGGCATATTTAAGACAAGTTGTTCGATGGGTCCGTTTCACTCTTCTGCGGTCCTGTCTCTGTTGATCATGACTGGACTGATTCCACAGAGCAGATGCATTTTCGTTGTTTTTTGTTTTGTTTTATTTTGAACTCGCATCTCTTTATTGATTGCAGATTCTCCAGGTTTGTGGGCGAGGCGTTGCTCAGGATTTACTCTCTTGCCTGCAGGCAATGCTAAGTGAAAGCATCACTCCATCCACCTGCTGGGTTCCTCCACCAGGAGAAGACCCAGAACCACCACCAACAACAGAACACAACAAAAGAAAGCCACCGATCGATTTCCTCCCGGAGCAACAGTACATGCGCCCGTTTATTCCACTTCACACAGCAGAGAAATATAAAAAGGAAGAAATTAAAAAAAAGGAAAACGAGACTCTTCACCTGCACACTCCTACTCAGTTTGTAGGTAGATATAGAGAGGAGACTAGGAACACATGAGTGGGCGAGGTTCATGCATGCACACACACACCACACACACACCACACACACACACACACACACACACACACACACACACAAACCTATACTGTATTTTATACTTCCTTTGAGGATGGACCGTACTCTTAAACAGAAAACTTTTGACCCCTTGTGACCCCGGGGTGTCACACTAGAAATTTAAAAATCGAATAAATTAAAAAAAGTTAGATAAAAATTCAGAAAGCTGATAACGGTGTACTTCCAATCTTTACTACTCACTCATTTTCCAACCCACTTGGTTATACTAGAGCCATAGAGAGGCTGGAGCCTACCTCACTCAACACCGGGCGAAGGCAGGGTATACCCTGAACAGCTCACCAGATGAACACACACACACACACACACACACACACACACACACACACACACACACACAAAACCATTCAAACAGACACCTTTTTCTTTAAAAAGTCAATCTCCTTATTTTTTTATTAATTTATTTTAGATTAATTATTTATTTTATTCAAGTTTATGGCCTGGCGAGCTATCCGGGTTGTACTCTGTCCTCGCCCAGGCAGAGTGGTCCCCCGTCTCGCCTCATAGCAAGCAGATCTTGTGTTTGAGCCTCATTGTCTGTGAGGGCGTCTCTTTGTGGATTCGACATGTTCTCTCTCCTTCTTAGTCTCATGTACGATTGTCCTTCTGGTGCTTCCTGATTTACGCTGCACTGTGGAAGAGCACAGAACATGAAAGGTGCCTTCTGGAGGCTTATCCATTCCGGGATACTGTAACGGCTCAAAATGGCATCTCTGTGGAAGAGGACACGCCCCCTTTGTTGACATAAAGGGAGTTTTCTAAGCTAATAAAAAGACGGAGATTTTTATCATTCCAGGTAGATTAACCACTAATAAAAAGCAAACTTATTTTATTGTTGCTAACAGATCGTCCTAAACCTCACATAAACCACCTTTAAATACAGAGAAGCTGGTACACATTTTACTTCTTTGTTTTTTCTTCTTTTAAGCCATATATGAACTCTGAGAGGGGATTTTTGATTCTTGATGATCTGGCTTAGGTGTACCGAGAGCTGAAATACAGCAAAAATCCCACAACCTTGGAGCTTGTGACCTCCGTGACACTCAATAATGTGTTGATCTGAACTCATATCTCCCTGAACAAAAAAAGAACATATTTCTGCCAGTCCTTTTCTTTGTGAGAATTAAAAAAAAAAAATGAAATGAGAAAAGAGATGGGGAATGACGTAAGTGTGTGTGTGTGTGTGTGTGTGTGTGTGTGTGTGTGTGTGTGTGTGTGAGTGGGAGGGAGTGGGTGTAAGATGTAGGACTATTACAGAGACAGAAGGAAAAGAAACAGAAAGAAGAATGAGAGGAGACTGGTGTTAGTACAGCAAGGCATCCCGTACACTGAGATGGCGCTTAAGCCCTCGCAGCAGATGGCTCCACAGCCGTCCAAGTGCAGGAGAAGAGACGGAGTGTGTATCGGTGAACCAGGCCTCCTGCAGCTCCCACAAATGGCAACAGAAGCATCATAAGAAAGACTTAACAGGCTAACTGGGGGGCTTTCCAAAAGATGATCTCATTGTATCCTCGGGTCAACAAGCAAAATAAAGTCCAGAATATTGAAGAGACTTCAAGGATATTACAGAAAGAAATTATGTGCTAAATTTAGAGTTGAGTGATGTGTGAATTATGGGAAATATAGAATTTAGAACTTAGACACAAGCTAGGCAGTCAGAACAAAAAAGAGGTGTGTTCATCAAGTTAAAGGGAAGAGGTTCTGCGAAAAGAGATTCTTAATCCTTTTGGTCAGAAAGCTGCGAAAGCATGTGTGCAACCTGACTTTGATTTGTTTGGGTTTTATTTTAACATACTGTCATGATCCCATAAGGGAAATTATTTCCTTTGTATTTAGGGCAGTGGTGGTCTAGTGGTATAGGGCGCTGGATTGCTGATCCTAAGGTTAGGGGGGTTCAAGTCCCCACAAGGTTGTCACTGTCCCTCCCAGTGCAGCTAACTGGGTTATCAAAGGCCGGCCATGTCTCTCATTGTCTATGGTGAGAACCGTTGCTGACTTTCGTAAAGAGTAGCTGCAAAACCGTCAGCGTGTTTCTGTCCCTTGCTAAAGGGTTGTGTCAGGAAGGGCATCCGATGTCAAAACCTATGACAAATAAAAACGTGCGAATCATTCGCTGTGGCGACCCCTGAAAAAGGGAAAAGGCCAAAAGGAAATCTCATCTCATTTCCTCGGTATTTACGATTCAAATTGAGCACGCGCGCGCACACACACACACATAAACAATGTGCACTCACACTTGGAGCAGTGGGCTGCCACACACACACACACACATACATATATATATATATATATATATATATATATATATATATATATATATATATATATATATATATATATATATATTTTTTTTTCCTCCTGCTGGTTCAGTAATTGAATCAGCGACTTTTTGGTTCCAAAGCTGCTACTCTAACCATTAGGCTATCCCTAACTTTCCCAGGGACAGTGACTGTGTTGCATTACCCTGTGATGCAGCAAGAGCAACACTTCCCTGATTTACATGTCTCTGAGGCATTGACACACTGATACATAGCTGTTGTATGATAGCTTAGCGATCGCTCATGTGAATGGGAATAAGGCAGGTGATCAAATTAAGGAGAAATGAGGAGGTGGGGGGTTTTGACGTAATTATTGGAGCTGTGAATACAGCTTCCCCTAGGAGTTGTAGTGAAAATACTATCTGTCAATATCACTGTGAGATCCACTGCTCGGCTCCTGTCCCTTTTGGCATTTGTAAAGGGCATGGTGAGGAACCTGCACCTCCATCTACATACATCAGTGTTCAGTTTGTGTACGGAACCCATCACATTCTCCTCGCACAAGTTTAAGGTTAAGAGAAGTCATTTGTAGCTTGTGGTTCGCAAGCGTGGCCTTCTGTTACACAATGAAGGTTATCAAAGGGGAGGGAATACTTTGAGTGTACTATAAAAAGCTGTCAACATGACCACACGCACTCGGCACTCATCACACAGCATGCTAGCACATAAACAAGATAACAGCTGGCTGTGGTGTGTACCAGAGAGCATGAAATAACTATTGCTATTCGTTTACTGTGCCTAGAGTAGTGTGCATTCTCTGGAGCCAGACTCGCTGCCTGCCAAGCGGAGCAGCAACAGTGTGTGTGTGTGTGTGTGTGTGTGTGTGTGTGTGTGTGTGTGTGTGTAAGCTGATATTAATGATATGATATTAAGGTCCCATGGCTCGGGCAGTGTGTTCTCACTGCAGGAGTTTGGCATGCACTCTCAGCACTACGTAATCCAATGCACAGTGCAACAGGGAGCACACCTGTCCAAGGTACATAAACAAATGTGCACACACACACACACACACACACACACACACACACACACTTACAAAATCGGCGCAATATGGCACACCATGAGGCAGAAATGAAGAGAAACAGAAGGCTAGCTGTATGATGCATAGATAAAACAAATTTTAAAATCATAATGCTCCTCCTCATCCCCCTCCTCCTCCTTATCATCATTATCCTTGGGTCATGCCTCCAACTCCACCAATGTGACCAAAGGAGTGCTGTTGGATGGACTGTTTTATGTGGCACCACACTAATTACACACCCATCTCAGGCTTAAGCCACTTCTGACTCAAAGTGAGCTGGGATTATCGTCAGCTTCCCCATGTCTCCCTGAAGACAAACCAGTACAGATGATAGAAGCATTGATGGATAGAAATAATTCTCCAAGACATCTTCTGGATGTGGTGAAGGAGGACATGAAGGCAGTTGGTGTAAGAGAAAAAGATGCAGAGGATAGGGTGAGATGGAGGCAGATGATTCGCCGTGGTGACCCCTGAAGGGAAAAGCCGAAAGGACAAGAAGAAGATCTTCTAACATCTCAATTTTGCCCATTGCTGAGGGATGGCAATACCATTTGTTCTGACTTCTTGACTAGACACTGTGTTCCTCTGTCCCTTTTTCCCCTGTCTCTTTGATACAATAGCCTGCTCGTTTGTCACATGACTTACAGAATCTGCGACGTCATAATGCACTGACTGATTGGCATACTATATGATGATGTGACTGATAAGGGCAGTACTACCCTGGGATATCCCACATCAGAGCCATCTGCACCGCTTCGAATTTGATTTTAGTTATTGGGGGGGGGCAAAAGGTGAAAGAGACAGCGTTGTATTCCCATTGAGAAAATTTGTGGATGCTATGTCTTGTGCAGTCAAATTGAACTCTTCACCACACTGATGATCAATAGCCAATTAGAGGAGGGATGTGGATAAATGAGCGTTTGGATGAGTAGGTAAGCAGTTTAGTGCCGCTACTTACACAAAATATTAGATCAAAATCTGATCAGAACAATGCAGTAACAACGAGCAACTCAATCCTTATACGTAGTGCCTTTTACACAGTCAAGGTTAGTGGGGAATTACAGAAGTACAGTGCAAGCATGTAATCAAAATTACAAATTACAGTACACAAGGTCAGAAACTGCTGAAATGTAGAATGTTATGGCCTTCAAATACTTTGAGGAATCTCACTGTGCAGGTCCACTGTATTCCAACTGAAAATAAGTTAAATTTCTGGACAGCATGTGTGCACTCCCGAGATAGAGCATGTAAAATGTACTTTTAAAACATGATTAAACATCCTCAGTGAAAGCAAGCTAGTTCTCTAGACAGTGCAGTGAACTATATTCCACTTTAGGGTGACCTGGTGGCATAGTCATTAGCATCTTCTTCCAGTCTTGTTGAGAGTATTTCTGTGTACAGCTGGCAAGTTCTCTCTGTGCTTTTGTGGGTTTCCTCTGGCGACTCTGGTCTCCTTCCATAGTCCAAAGGCATGCACATTAGGCTAATTAGCTATTCAAACTTGCCCATAAGTGTGAATGTGAATGGCTATGTATGTGCGTGTGTGTGTGTGTGTGTGTGTGTGTGTGTATGTGTCTGGTGTTGGCACAGTGATGTTCTGTCAGGCTGCTTGAGGTGCATCTTGCCTGCTTCTAGTGTTGGCTGAGATAGGATTCAGTCTATCCCTTCACCCTAACAGAATTAAGAAGTTTGGAAAATGAGTGAGTGAGTGAGTGAGTGAGTGAATTCCAGACTCAATAGAGTAACCTACATTATCTATTTTTGTTGTTGTTCTGTAGCACTCAGGTATCATACGATAGCCTCGCAGCTTATTCGTCTGCGTAACTGTCTAATTGGTAGCTTACTTGTTAGGCTTACTTAGGTGTTCATTGCTGAAAGTTTGAACATCAGATGAGTTAATAAGCACGACCTCAAAAGCTGGACTATGTGTACCAAAAATGTAGGTAATTAAAGTATCAATATGCTCCTTCGTTTTCAGTAATTGTTCGGTGTCAAGACAGCAGGCAGCAGTTAGCGGTAGAGAGGCTTGCATTTTAACCTTACAGCAAGAAGGTCCTGGGTTTGAGCCCTGTGGCTAGTGAGACTTTCTGTTGGAATTTGCATGTTCTACCCATGCTTGTGTGGGTTTACTCCAGCTCCTCAAGTTTCCTCCCACAATCCAAATACATATACATAAAGCTCATTTAATTATTCATTCATTTGCTGGATCCTTTCTCAGTTGACCCTGAGCAAAGGAAGGGTACACCCTGAAAGGCATCAAAAGGCCAACATACACATGCCCAAAATGGCACCTAGGGACAAGTTGGAACAGCCAATGAGCCGAATGTGCATGTCTTTGGACCGTACAAGGAAACCGGAGTACTCATGCAAGCACTGGGAAAGCATGCACCAGGGCTTGTACCCAGAACTCAGGAGCAAAGGGGTGGGAGCTACTCCCTAGATAGGATAAAAACCATACACTTTTTCACACTTTATGGCAGAAAAAAAAAAAATAATAATTCATCTCCTGTAGAATCTTAAGAATTGGCAGGAATCCAGAGAAAACCAAAGTTCAGGATCAAATAATAGACTCAAGGAACCTTTTTTTTTTTTTTTTGCAACACTTGGGCACCAACATTACAGCCATAATGATGATTGTAAATAGATATTAGAATGAGGAAGAAAAGGAAAGGACACTGAGTGGAGATTGATGCAGTACAGTGTGTTAGGGATTTAAGAGTATACAAGTCTAAGAAAGATACGAAAGAGTCCAGACGTTAGAGTGGACTGTTGTCTGATTATCAGGAAGGCAATGCAATGGTGGCCTAGCAATTTGGGCTCTGGCCTACCCATCAGAAGGTTGCAAGAGTAAATGTTTATTCCAGTAACCATTGAGTCCTTGAGCAACCATCACTTGCTTGGTGAGACCAGAAGATGGATTTCCTAGGGATTGCAGGGGTAGTAGGGGTAGAAGAGGCAGGGTAGGGGTGAAAAGATCGGGTACAGAATTCTGTGCGATGGAGTGAGTGTGGTTGAAAGGATATGGGGCAGATGGGCACTGCTAATGTGCCATCTGGGAAAGCAGCTCAGCCAGAAGGCTAATCAGACCATCCATCACTCAGATACCTGACAGGGGCAATTAGTCCACCTTTCTGCTCTCTGCTGCACTGCCCTCCCTCATCCGTTTCTCTTTTTTTCACATCGCTCACCTTTTGCTCTTCCCTGAATTTTACTACTCTCTGCTTTTTCTCCTTTTTCATGCTATATATATTCCCTTATTTCTTCTGTCTTCTTCCTTAGCATGCTTTCCTTGTACAAGTCTACCTCCGATCCCTGACTTCACATCATTTTTTCTGTTCACTTCGACCTCTTCTCTTTTTAAATTTAATTATCTTGCTCTCCTCCCCTTCAGCATTTTTTCTTTCTCCGTATCTACATCATCTTGTCTAGCTTCTTTTTCTTTTCTCTTAAACATTCATAGCAGCTCCCATTCCACTCATTTCCTCTTTAGCTAGTGTATCCTTTCTCAGCTCCTTTTCCAAACTTTAACCTTTCCTCTTTCCCTCCCGCATTTCTTCTTGCTGTCCACCATAATGTGTTTTTTACTAAATGTCTTTTATGCGAGCCAGTCAAGTCTGAGTATATCAAAGTCACGTATTTGTTACTTGCAAAACCTAAACTTTAACTATGGTGAAACATCTACTCTGAAGAATAGACCACATTATGAGACTTTATTATTCAGGACCGAAGACAACGTGGGTGGACAAATATTCATCCTCCTTTCCCTACAGGACAGCAAATACAACACAAATCTTAAGAATACGCTCTTTCCAAGGAGAACTGGAATAATGCTATAGAGAAAAAAGAAAAATAAAACAGACTGAGGAAAAGACTGAGGTCGGAGAGAAGTATGTGAGTATGAAAGTCTGAATGTGGCACTTTATTTTCAGGAGTAAATATGAAGCATGTAATTATGCATACACATATCAGAAGGCCCGATTATTAATGCTGTAGGGTGCATAATGGAGACAGTGCACTTTTTATGAAGGGGTAGATGGAGAAGTCTGATCCACTGCATCAACCATTCCTCAAAAAAAGTCTGTTCAGTAGAACGGGAGAACATATCATACGCTTAGTTTTCTATCACTCCACTTTATTATTACTTTTGAATTTGGATGGAACCTAACTAAGTGTCAGGCAACAGTTTGCTTAATGTACAAATATCCATTTGTACAATATGTGATCATCCAGCACCAAACCAGTCACAAGTTGCAGGTTGTATTTTTGGATATAGCAGAATAGTTAATTATTGACTTTAAGGTTTTAGCATTAAAAACGCTAGAAACATGTCTAGGTGTTAAAATTGGTCATTCATCTATTCTTTCTGTCAAACCAAATAGAGTCTGAGGGAGACTAGAGTCCGTCTCTGCCGACTTTATCAAAAACAGGGTGCACTCTGAACAGCTTGCCGGTTCGGGCCAAAATACAAGGAACCATATTCTCTCTCTCTCTCTCGCTCTCTCTCTCTCTCTCTCTCTCTCTCTCTGTCTCTCTCTCACACACACACACACACACACACACACACACACACACACACACACACACACACACACACACACACACACGCTTAAGGGCAATTTGGAACAATCAGTTAGCATTATGCGGGAATAAAGGAATAGGACCATTTTTTGGAGAAATATTACAAACATGTCACGAAGCCAGGGATTCCCATCATGGTTCATGCCAATGACCAGCTCAGAAATCCTAAAATCATTTAATATAAAAGTATATGATGTACACAGTAAACTAATAAAAATGCCTTGTGCAAACCCGTTCAGTTAAAAAAAATATAGAACCACTTAGTTCATTCAATATTCAAGATTCAAAAGTCTATATTATCATTATGTTCACAAATTTTGTACAAGGCTCTCAGCATCAAAAGGTGCAAACTCCATACCCTTTGAGATAAACAAAGACAATCTGGTAATAATACAATGCTGCAACTTGTGGAAAAATGTTTTAGTGCTGGAGAATTGCATGCCAAGTACATATGTTTCTGTCGACTAAGTAGTTTAAAATACATGTATTTTCCTTTATAGAAAGGAGCTGATTCAAAATTCTTGTTTTTGTTTCTTTTGTGAACTAAAATATGTCTGTTTTGAGAACAGCAGTTTGGAGAAAAAGAAATACAATGCAGCCTACAAAATCTGCTAACCCACGTTATGGTGACAGTGGTAAGGTGCTGGTTTACTGATCTGAAGGTCAGTAGTTCAAGCCCCAATATCACGGAGTGCAGCTAACTGGGTGATCAACGGCCAGTCGCGTCTCTCATTGTTTGTGATGAGACGCATGCAAAAGAACCATTGTTGTCATTTGTGACGAGTAGGCCATTGGGTTGTTATCAGCACGTTATGCCCTCACGACTGCTTGGTAGCTGTCCAGGGTGTACTCGGCCCTAGCCCAGAGTTGGCTGGGATGGGTGCCAGCCCCTAAGTAGGATTAAGCAGTTCAGAAAATTAATCAATTAATAATATGCAAACCTTAAAATAAAATACAAAGCAAACCTTCTAAACTCTCCTTCCGGACTTACATATATTTTCATCATCAGGTGATTTTTGTTTGCATTTTTTTTTTCACATTTCAAAATAAATAAATAAAGTTTGCATTAGCCATTCAGAAAAGACTGCTGGCTGTTTCACACTCAGAAATGCACAAAATTGTGAGAATAGGACATGAATTCCTCAGATCATATAAGGAAAGTGAATGGCAATAATAACGGCATAGAAACATTATGTACATGTTAATTTTATTATCAGTGTCACAGAGTTTGCATGTAATGTATTATTATTTTTTTTTTTTAATGACAACTAGGCGGCATGGTGGCGTAGTGGTTAGCACGTCTGCCTCACAGCAAGAAGGCCTGGGTTCGATTCCCAGCTTGGGTGTTTCTGTGTGGAGTTTGCATGTTCTCCCCGTGCTTGTGTGGGTTTCCTCCGGGTGCCCCGGTTTCCTCCCGCAGTCCAAAGACATGCACAGTAGGTTAATTGGCAGTTCTAAATTGCCCGTAGGTTTGCATCGTGCAGAAGGCAATGGCAAAAAATTGCACGTGATGCAGGGCCCCTTGGCAGAGCAGTTCCGAGTGAGCTGAAAGGGCTACCCTGCTAAAAAGAAAACTGAATAAAACTAGTTGGACCTAGCTGGTGCATGCTATCTCGCTAACTAGCCAGGAACCACCATCATATCGTCACACTTTTCAACAAACTACAAGAACAATGCAAACTCTTAAATACAATACAGAGCTTATTCTTATCTTTTAATTGAGGCGTACACAGCGTACTCTAAATTATTTTTAGATAATTTAGCTGGTTATCAAACAGTCTTTCTTAGCTAAGAGGAAATTTTAGTAGATTAGCAGATTGTATTGTTGTATAGTTGACTGGTACGGTTGTTAGATGCAGTCTTTTGACTTATTTGACCAATAGACTTTTGAGATCATCTGATTATATGTTAATTCTCTACTATTATTATCCTTGTTAATTTACAGTTATTCTAACAATGCCACATTTTTCTTGTTTAAATAAGGAATTGTGTTGTGAGTTTATTACAATCAACAGTACGTTGATGGTTAATACATCATAGCCTAAATGTCAAAAAGTTCTACATTCTCAAACAATTTTTGTTTAAAAACAGTTTAATCGGGGCCAAAGCACTGTGTTTTCTCTCCAGCTTCCCCTCTTGTTAGAATTAAAAAAAAAAAAAAAACTTGACACATACAAATATACAAATACACATTTTTGAGAATCTGAAGGTCAGATGGGAAGGCAGGCAGCATGATATAAGAGGAGAAAGACCTAAGTGTTTGAAAGGTTGGCATGGAAGAGCAAAGCCAGAATAGTAGCAAGGACAGAAGTTATTAAAAAAAAAAGCTTTTAAAAATTAGGAGGATTTTGAATCTGTTTTGAATGCTTTAATGTTCAACCACAATGAATTTAAAAGTGTTAGTGTAATATAGGGACAGACAGGTGAACTACTGTGAAACGGATCAGCATACCGTATCCGATGTGATAAGCGCCCAGGGCGCTTAAAGAGTTGGAGTGGGTAGGCGCTTCTTAAAATGTTACCAGCGGAGTGGAACTTATAAGTGCTTATTACCATTGAGTTGGAAAACATGAATAATAACAGAACAATAAAAAAGTTTTACTGGGATTTGTATTATTCATTTTGTGATATCAACAAAACTACTTACATGAAAGCTGAAAATAAACAGCAAAAAGCATAAATAATCAAAAAAGACTTTTCTTTCCCTTACTTTTCCTTACCAGTGTTTTTCCTTTAAACATTTTATTTAAACATTTCCTTTAAACATTTTCCAGAAAGTAAAATGAGCCAATCAAGAATGTCAACTTTAGCACATGGCAAGTTGAGCCAATCAACATGAACACAAACAAAAGCACATGACCAGGAACGTCTTTAAATTTATGAAGTTAGTGATCAGGAGAATCGGGTGAAAATACTCGTCATCACTTTCTGTTAGGTCCATATCTGGTCATCGCTCCATTCATTCAGAGCATCCGATAGTTTTGCCGTAACAGTTTCTAATGGTTCATCTTGTTGGACATTTACCAAGAGAACACAGCAAAATATTTTCCTGTTTTTTAAAGCACAGCGGAACAATCAAATGTGTTGTTACTGATGAACGTTATAGACATTCCCCAGTGGCAAGGGGTCTTAAAATACGGTGTAAAGTCACTTTTACAGGCATTTTACGGTTACACAGACTGAGCGAATAAAATTGGTAAGTTTGATCTTCGATTTTGCTCCCAATACACATGGGCAGTAATTAGACGTAAGATAAAAAAAAACAAAACTGGGGGATGGGCTTATTGGAACAGGGCGCTTATTACGTCAAATACGGTATATAATAAAATAGGCATTTAAAATAGTGTGGATATAGAAGAAATATCTGGTGGTGACAGCTGGACAATATCCACAGTCAGAAACTACTAGATGGGCTGAACAAAGGTGGTGGGATTTTGTGTGCCCCGGTAGTGCCATGTTAGCTATTTGGAAAGCCCATATGGAACTCTGATATGGTGTGGTTAACAGAGCTATTGTTGCAAGTCTCTCAGATACTGCCACTGGAGCATGTCTGGAGGCCCAAAGGGAGTGCAGTTATAACACCTAAATCAATCCTTTATGAATACTACCCAAATCTCTCTCCTCCTTAAGGACTCTTTGTGCAAAATAGGATTCACGAGAGATGAGAAAGGAAATACTAATATCAGGGTAATGACAGAAGCATGCAATCAATAATCTACTCACTAAAGATGAACAATATAAAGATGAAAAGGATGAAACAAACTAATTTTGACAGGTATGAAGAACATGTAAAGCCTACATACGACCGAGAAGGAGCATGGAAGAAATTAAATGTCTCTGGTATTATGAAATAATTGTGGGTTATTACTTTCATCAAGAAGATCATGATTTTAGTGCAGCTAGACTGTCTGACCTTATACAGAATTGTGTAAAATCAACCAACTCAATTTCCATGAAACTTGGTGGAAGGGGGCAGCAAATTAAGATTACATGGAAGACCTGACCACTTATTTCCACTTTTGCTATTATTGTGAGATACTGCCTTGGTGGGAGTCTGCACTCAACAACGAGCTCAAAACAGCTTAAAATCCAGTAGATGGCAGCCAAGTTTACTGACTTATTTAGTCACCAAGGTGCTTAATCTCATTAGGGTCACCAAAGCCTATATCAGCCCAGCACACACCTGCCACTATACACTCATACCTAGGAGCAGTTTGGAACTTTCAATTAGCCTAATGCGCATGTCTTTGGATTGTGGGTTTTGTTTTACAGTTTGTATGTTTTTTTGTTTGTTTGTTTTTGTTTTTTTCAGCAGGATTACATAGAAATGTGGGGACTTTCATCATCTTTTTCCCAGATGTGAGATTTTGAACATTAAAGCATACATTAAATGTTGAAAATGGTTTTGATTAAATTCTGGATCCAATTTTTTGAGAGCTCTTTAAACATGAATTTTTAATTTTTATTTATTTATTTATTTTTTGGAACTATGATTTTTCAGCACATCCAGCAGGGAGAACAATTCCTTTGTTAAATTTAAATTTTAATTTATTTTAAGTTTAGTTTTTGCGTAATAATAGTGATCTTCTTTTAGTATTATATTATGTCCTGATATTAAAAGTGGCTGTTATTATAAATCTGTGTGCCATTGCACAGTCATTTATTTACACAACAGATGTATGTTCTTTCCCTATTTCACTGTTTTTTTTTAAGTTTTTATTTTGATGTTTTTGCAACTGTGAAATGAATAACCTTACATTATACAAGTAATAACATGCAGATAAGTGATAAAATAATTTACATAGGATCATCAATGACACTGGAAACAGAGTCAATCAAATTCAAACTAAAGTGCTAGATGTCAGCTTTATATTTATGTCAAAGTTCTACATTCTCATTTATATTTTTCCTTCCACTCATGAAGCTGAAACGATGGACTAAAAACAGTGGCAAGAAAAATTATTTTATAATTTACTTGAACCAAATCCATTCTCAGCTGCAGCTCCTCATTAGCAATCGATGAGTAGAGCTCAGACTTCAAACCAATACAGACTAACAGCAGTCACAGCGATAGTGTGATTAGCAGCGGTGCGGTCACAGGCAGGAGCCATTAGCATGATTATCACTCATTAGTGTCAGAGAAGAGAAGACTAAAGCATAATCTACTCAACCACTGATCCTCCACATTGACACAAGGAGAAAAAAAACTCAGCAAAATAGCTTTTTACAGGGTCATGTAAAGGTGTGTTTTCTTTTAAAACTAGGTTATTCAATGGTCCTCAATAGCAGATCAAAAAAGCATAACTTTTACTTTAATAGTGCTCCAGGAGAACAATGCAACAAGAGTACAATACAGATTGGCTTCTACTGTATTGAAAAATGTTATCATTGCATTTCTAAATATTCCTGAATATTGGTCTGGTAAAAAAAAAATATGGAAAAAAGGAGGAAATTTGAGAAATGTCTAAGTATAAATTCAGAGGAAAAAAAAAACCCACATTTTTTTTCAAAAGGAAAGTACTGTATATACCATATTTTTCGAAATATAAGTCACACTTTTTTTTCATACTTTGGCTGAAGGTGTGATTAATACTCCAGAGCAATTTATATGTGAAATTATGACATATACTGTAATTCTGTTCGTCATCATAACAAACATAATTTCACATCTTTGTTATTTTTACACTCACAACCACAAGAGGGCACTCCAGGCTTGGGTACCAGTACCTGCTCATTCACCACTGAAGAAATGTCCCCAAAAAGAAAATCCTATTCTGTAGACTGCAAGCTGCAAGTAGTAAAATATGCAGCAGAAAATGCTAACCAGGCAGCAGAAAGAAATTTTGGAGTGAACAAGAAACTTGTGAAGGACTGGAGAAAAGGGTAGATTATTATTACTGCAATGAAGAAAACAAAAAAGCTAATTGCGGGCTCAAATCAAGATGGCCACAGCTAGAGGAACAAGCTCGCATATGGATGCTTGAGCAATGTTCTGCAGGGAGAGGCTTGTCAACAGTGCAGTTGCAACTCCACATCCAGGTGGTTGTCAAGGAGATGAAGAGAAATGACTTTGCGTGAGAACTTTCTTGGTGTTACCGCTTCATGCAACACAACCCCCTCTCTATCAGAGCGAGGCCCAAAATGTAACATAAACTGCCATCAGATTTCCAAGCCAAGGTAGACAGTTTCCATGAGTTTGCGAATTATACTCCAGTGTGACTCATCCATGTTTTTTCTTCTTTATTCTGCATTTTTTGGCCAAAGCGACTTGTACTCCGGAGAAAATACGGTATATATACAGGGATCACTCACTTTCCGCGATTCATGGGGACCAAGACACCCCCCGGGGCTGCCAATTTCCATGAAGTTGGATCGACCCGCCTGACTGATGTATACGTACATGTATATGTGTATATAATATTAATTAATACATATTCAATGCTATAAATGATTATAATAACAATTGAACATTACAAAAATAATGCACAAGATGGAAATACAATATAAATACACTCATACACATACACACACACACACACACACACACACACACACACCTCACAAAGATATAACTACTTTTGATAGAAGGTTTTGGGTTGTTTTTTGTTTTTGTTTGTTTTGGGTTTTATTTGCACAATTGGCCTTGTTTTTGCAGCATTTTCCTTAAGTTTTCCCCCTATTCTTCTTTAATTTCCTTATTTTTTAATTCGATGAAAATTAAAAAAAAAAACAAACAAAAAAAAAACCTCAATGCACTGAAGCCACATGAATTAAAGAGCAGTAGCAAGGTAAAGTAGCATGGGGTCCCTGCGTGTGTGTGTGTGTGTGTGTGTGTGTGTGTGTGTGTGTGCGTGCGCACTATATATATATATATATATATATATATACTAGTCCTTCTCATATTGTGATAAAGTTCATTATTTTCTGTAATGTACTGATAAACATTAGACTTTCATATATTTTAGATTTATTACACACAACTGAAGTAGTTCAAGCCTTTTATTGTTTTAATATTGATAATTTTGGCAAAAAAGGAAAGAAAAAACAAAAATCTCTATCTCAAAAAATTAGCATATTTCATCCGACCAATAAAAAAAAGTGCTTTTAATCCAAAAAAGTCAACCTTCAAATAATTATGTTCAGTTATGCACTCAATACTTGGTTGGGAATCCTTTTGCAGAAATGACTGCTTCAATGCGGTGTGGCATGGAGGAAATCAGCCTGTGGCACTGCTGAGGTGTTACGGAGGCCCAGGATGCTTCGATAGCGGCCTTAAGCTCATCCACAGTGTTGGGTCTGGTGTCTCTCAACTTTCTCTCCACAATATCCCACAGATTCTCTATGGGGTTCAGGTCAGGAGAGTTGGTCGGCCAATTGAGCACAGTAATGCCATCGTCAGTAAACCATTTAGCAGTGGTTTTGGCACTGTGAGCAGGTGCCAGGTCGTGCTGAAAAATGAAATCTTCATCTCCATAAAGCTTTTCAGCAGATGGAAGCATGAAGTGCTCCAAAATCTCCTGATAGCTAACTGCATTGACCCTGCCCTTGATAAAACACAGTGGACCAACCCAGACCATGACTGACTGTAGGAACTTGACACTGGACTTCAGGCATTTTGGCATTTCCTTGTCCCCAGTCTTCCTCCAGACTCTGGCACCTTGATTTCCGAATGACATGCAAAATTTGCTTTCATCCAAAACAAGTACTTTGGACCACTGAGCAACAGTCCAGTGCTGCTTCTCTGTAGCCCAGGTCAGGCGCTTCTGCCGCTGTTTCTGGTTCAAAAGTGGCTTGGCGTTGGGAATACGGCACCTGTAGCCCATTTCCTGCACACGCCTGTGCACGGTGGCTCTGGATGTTTCTACTCCAGACTCAGTCCACTGCTTCCACAGGTCCCCCAAGGTCTGGAATCGGACCTTCTTTCACTTTTTCCTTCCCACAGACGTCCCACTGAGGTGGCTTGATACAGCACTCTGGGAACAGCCTATTCACTCAGAGATTTCTTTCTGTGTCTTACCCTCTTGCTTGAGGGTGTCAATGATGGCCTTCTGGACAGCAGTCAGGTCGGCAGTCTTACCCATGATTGCGGTTTTGAGAAATGAACCAGGCTGGGAGTTTTTAAAAGCCTCAGGAATCTTTTGTAGGTGTTTAGACTTAACTCGTTGATTCCGATGATTAGGTTAATAGCTCATTTAAAGTACCTTTTCATGATATGCTAATTTTTTGAGATAGGAATTTTGGGTTTTTATGAGCTGTATGCCAAAATCATCAGTATTAAAACAATAAAAGACCTGAAATATTTCAATTGGTGTGCAATGAATCTAAAACATATGAAAGTTTAATTTTTATCAGTACATTACAGAAAATAATGAACTTTATCACATATGCTAATTTTTTTGGGAAGACTAGTATATATTATATATATTGTTGACTTACGAATGTTTTTTTATAACAAATTTTCCATGATACGAGTTTCAATCCCACAAAAAAATCCAAGCAGAATTTTGATTTACGAGCTCTAATGTAACTGCGCATCCTCTACAATAGGTTGCAGTGACACTCTCATTGTGTTCCCGACACCATAGGGATGTATATAATTTTTTTTCCCCGGCTTTTTCCCTTGTTTTATGGTTCGCCACAGCGAATCATCTGATTCACGCATCTTTGATTTGGCATTGGTTTTTATGTCGGATGCCCTTTCTGACACAACCCTTGAGCAATGGACAGAAACACACCGATGGCTTTTCAGCTCCACTTTCGTAAAGACTCACCATAACTATTTTCATAACTGTCTCACTACAGACAGTGAGAGACATGGCCAGAGTTTAATAACCCAGTTCGCTGCACTGGGGGGGACAGTGACAACCCTGCGGAGAGTGGGACTCAAACCCTCAAACCTAGGATCAGCGATCCAGCGCCCTCTAGCACTCGACCACGTTAAAGAATCATTTAAAAAGACCCTTAATTCCTAAAATTCTGGATGCAGAATTTAATATAAAAAAATTCTAGTGTTGATACAACGTTACGCATTGCATCATTTGTAGACTTCCAAAAGTGTTGCTAAAATATTACAGTTCATCTTTTCAATAAAGGTATCAAAAACATTGTAAGAAGATGACACAGTGACATTAATTTAAAAGAAATAGGTGCATGTAAACTGTGGTTTCTTTTTGAGTACATGGATGATTTAATTAAAAGGAAATCCTAGTATGATTGTGTGCTGTCCTTGTTTCACAATAGATAGTGGTCTGCTGGGTAGCCTGGATGTGTGTGACATTCTGGCAACATCAAAGCAATGTTTTGCATAAAAGACATGTCTATATTCTCTGTAAATCTCCTCATTAAACATTATCACAATGTTCACATAACATTTTGTGCAACCAACTAAATTATCATTTTTATGCAACATCACTATAAATTATACAAAATGTGTTAACTTGGGATCCTAATTGTCTCCAAAATCTAATGAAGCCTTTCTTGTCCAAAGCACTGACTCTGGTAGGAAAGTCCTAAAAATATGAACACAAGTTTTTACACAATTCTGCGAACAAACACACAAACATTCACTCACTCATGTGCCAAACTGCTTAAGCTTAATAGGGTCGTGGGGACACTGGGCGAATGTGGGGTACACCATGAAAAAAGTCACCAGACTTTGCAGGGAAAAGCATGTAGACAACTATTCATACCACACCCAGGGACAATTTATAGCAGGCATTTAGCCTACTGTGCATGGCTTTGAGATGAAAATGGAATACACAGAGGAACCTCAAGCAAGGATGGGAAGAATATGCGTACTCCACACTGAAATGCTGAAGGCTGGGACTGAAACCCTTCTTAGGCAGATGTGCTAACTACTGTAGCACTGTACTGCTTGCACACAAAACATTCCAATGGTAAAATATAACCCTCCTGCTCAGAGCTAATTAATTTGACTTTGTAAAAATATAACAAGAATAAATAAATAAATAAAAGAACGCGCTGATCCCCTTCACTTAGGTAGGGGTGATGAAGAGCGTGGGATGAGAACGGGACAGTGTGTGTGAGTGTATGTGTGTGTGTGTGTGTGTGTGTGTGTGTGTGTGTGTGTGTGTGTGAGAGAGAGAGAGAGAGAGAGAGAGAGAGAGAGAGAGAGAGAGAGTATCCCTGAAGCGCTCAACCCTGCAGACACAACTGAGCATGTAAAGCTTTTAATCTTCGGCTTCCCAGCATCTTCGCTACTGCTCTCAAAGCTTTGCCAACTTTGACTGTTAAATGCCATTCGTGATCTACCTTTCTGATTTGAAATAACTCAACTCGTATGTGCTGGAAAATCCCAATACAATTTAGAGACACTCTGTTAATTTCAGGTAACAGGAAGTTTAAAATAAATAAATAAATAAAATAAAAATAAAAGGGGTGAAGAGGTTTCTTAAAATCAAGCAGAATCTCACAATAAACTAAACATCTGTGTGTTTGGGGGTGTGCGTGTGGCAACAGCACATTTACAGCATTTGGCAGACACTCTTATCCAGAGCAACTTACAATTAATATATATACAGTAAAACCTCCGCTGACGAACGCTTAAGCTCACGAACTTTTCGCCTCAAGAACATTAAATTTGCGAGCATATTGTCTCTGCTGACGAACTAGTTTTCGGCGGACAAATCAAACCACGCGGTCGAACAGCGCCACGGTGGCGGCCACGAGAAGCTGATGCACGCTCATGGCGTCACAGTTCGTCACCCCCTTTCTTTGAATGCGGAAGTGGTTTGTGTTTGATAGACATTTTGGACCATATCGAGTGTACTTTTGCTATTATGGGACCGAAAAAGACCCCACCACAGGCGGAGATCATTGAAAAACACGAACGAGGTGTGCGTTTGTGTGACTCAGCGTCCCAGTACCAGTACGCTAAGTCTACCATTGCTCCCATCCTTAAGAACAAGGAAGCTATTAAGGGTGCGTGTGTGGCTAAGGGTGTTTCCAAACAGTAGGCGTTTCCAAACTCTCCTTCCAAACAGTAAGTCCCTCCCTCCCTCCTCCTCCCACTCCATTCCATCAAGCCATCAACTACCATCACAAAGGTAAATAAAACGACTTTATTATACAGTACAGTTTATTTCTTTAATTACAATACAATAGCACATTTATTATACATAAAATAAGGTATATTTTTGTGTAGTTTTAAGGCTTATTTAGTAGAAAATTATGTTTTATGGGGACCTGGGAACGGATTATTCTCATTTTAATGGTTTCTTATGGAAAATAAATGTTCGGAAGACGAACTTTTCGCCTTACACACACTTTCTGGGAAACAATTATGTTCGTGAGCAGAGGTATCACTGTATATATATATATAGAGGATTTTCTGAGTAGATCCTTCCGTAGGAGAGTGCTCAATACTTTTTGGTAGAGCAAATAACAATAAAAATAAAAGGACAGCACAAAGACTTTCTATTGAAACTCCATTTATCACTACAGATCTGTTTCGAGGGCTGGTGAAACCATCCTCTCTCTTCAGGTGATTATAGAAGAATAAATGGAGTTTATTGGAGTTAGAAAGTCCTTGTCCTGTCCTTTTATTTTTATTATATATATCTATATCTATCTTATATATATATATATATATATATATATATATATATATATATATATATATATATATATATATATATATTATAATTAATATATAATTGCTTCAGGGATATCATATCCAATGTGGCAGGTGTGAGTGGGTCAAGCACATGCTTAGCACCACCCCATATTTCCAATTGGTACTGTACAGTACTTCTTTATACAGTGGTACACTTGTGATTCATACCATACTGAGGGGTCTTAGCACTGTGAGGCTGAACTAGGATATGAACACAACCTCTCGATCATGACCCCAGCACCCCAACCACAATACCACCGGTCCCATGAATGTTGTGAGTGATGTAAGTAAGATGGCACTGGGAGTGACTGCACCACTGCTTTGTGCCAGTGTGTGTGTGTGTGTGTGTGTGTGTGTGTGTGTGTGTGTGTGTGTGTGTGTGTGTGTGTGTGTGTAAAGAGCTGAGCTTTGAAGCATCTGAAGCATACATGTATTAAATAAATGTATTGGCAATAAAGTGTCGAGTGAGATGTAATGTGTGACGTTTCGCATGACAACACACTGTTCTTTAAAAAACTGTGGACGGGGCAAATCATTCCACAATTATATTCATCCCAGAAGATATGAATTAGTTTGTTTCACTACAGGCAGCATGGTAGCACAGTGGTTCGCAGCACATCCACCTGATGACAAGAAGGTTCCGGGTTCTAAACCTGGGCTCATTGTTTCTGTGTTAGGTTTGCATCTTCTCCATATAGTTGTGTCTTTCCTTCAGGTGCTCCTGTTTCCACTCACGGTCAAAACAAATACGTGTCAGGCAAATTGGCTGTTTCAAATTGCCAATTGTTTCCCTGTGATGGTCTGGGGAACTGTTTAGGGTGTACCCCACATTTGCCCAGTGTTGGCTGAGAGCCAGCATCCCTGAGACTCTAATAGGATGAAGCTGTTTGGCAGTGAGTGAGTGTTTCCAGGTTTCACAGGTGCTTTTTTAAAGAGTTTTCATTCTCTTTAACGTTGACACATTTCATGATGTAAGATTAATATATGTTTTCATATGGCAATGCTCGATTGGTCAGAAACTGTTCATGCATTTTATAGAAACGCAGCTTTGACAGTAGTAGTGCACAAATAAATATTTAGTACATTTTTTCTTTCCTTCTAATACAGGGATCCCTTGCGACTTCACGCTTCAATTCATGCGGCTTTAGTGTATCGCATTTTTTTTTTTTTTTTATATATATTCATCAAAAAAGAATGGGAAAGGGTTTAGGAAAATGAAACAAAAAAAGGCCAATTATGCAAAAAAAAACAAAAAACAAAAAAAAAAAAACCTCAAACCCCCATCAAAACTACTTACATTTTTATGTGAGGTGTGCATCTGTGTGCGTGCACGCGCCGTCTGTATGTGTGTGTATTTATATGTTATTTCCATCTTATGCATTATTTTTTTAATGTTTAATTGTTATTATTTGGCAGACCGAAGTGTAGATAGAGAGACGAAATCAAGCACAAAGCCAGAACTAGATGGATGCAGTTGGCAGAAGATCGCCGGAATTGGAAATGTATGCGGAGGCCATCCGCCAGCAGTGGCGCGACAAGCTGAGAGAAGAAGAAGAAGAAGAAGAAGAAGAAATTGTTATTCTTAGCATTTATAGTGTTGAATATGTATTTATTGATAGTATATACACACACATAAATAAACATATAGGGCACTGGATCGCTGATCCAAAAGGTTGGGGGTTCGAGTCCCACTCTCCACAAGGTTGTCACTGTCCCCCCCAGTGCAGCTAACTGGGTTATCAAAGACGGGCCATGTCTGTCACTGTCTATGGTGAGAGGCATGTAAAAGAACCATTGCTAACTTTCGTAAAGAGGAGCTGCAAAGCCGTCAGCGTGTTTCTGTCCCTTGCTAAAAGGGTTGTGACAGGAAGGGCATCCGACGTAAAAACCTCTGCCAAATCAAAAAAACGTGCGAATCAGATGATTCGCTGTGGTGACTCCCGAGTAAAAGGGAAAAAGCCGAAAGGAAGACAGACAGTATGTATCCATCAGTCAGGGGGGGTTGATCCTACTTCGTGGAATTTAGCGGTCGCGGGGGGGATTCCGGTCCCAATTAACCACGGAAAGTGAGGGATCCCTGTACTTCAATTTTACTAGACTATCAGTCAATCAGTCATCAGACGTTTATCAGTGTGTCTGTATGTGTTTGTGTGTGTGTGTATATGTGTACATGTGTGTGTGTGTGTGTGTGTGTGTGTGTGTGTGTATACGGCAGACAGTAATTTCTTTGAAAAGTTTTTCTTTAACCTTTTTTGTAAGAACTTTACATTATGATTTTCTACATTCCTGCTTGACATAGGGTCCTGATTTCATCGACAGTGTGACAAGTGGCATTTAAATTGAGATGGTTTCAAATCCTGGCAAATGAGGTAAAATAATGTGCGAAGGCACACGGCCGTGCACTCCCCCCCTTCCACACACACACACACACACACACACACACACACACACACACTCAAGTTGAAGGACACCTTCCCTCAGGTGGCATGGCTTCATAGCAGGTGGTAACTGATATTATATTAAAGAATTAATATTAAAAAAACACACACACATACTGTTAGCATATGCAGCTGCTAATCTGCCTTGAAAGCTCGTAGCGGACTTAACATTTCAAACAATTAGTCATATTAGATGTTTCAGTGTTTTTGTTTCTTCTAGAACCTCAGATGTTACACTGTGTGTGTGTGTGTGTGTGTGTGTGTGTGTGTGTGTGTGTGTGTGTGTGTGTGTGTTTAACTAGTTAGCATTAAAAGCGATTCAATAGTTAAACCACAAGCTTATCAGTATATTCATATATCGATAGATGCCACTGAGGACTGGAAGCCTTTTCCTCGCTGTGAGTTGATAAAGTCATGTTTTGTAACAAAAAATAAAAAAAAAAAAAAAAAAAAAAAAAGGCTAATTCTCTAACTCAATCATCACTACACCACTTAATCCTACTAAGGTTGCAGGGAGGCTGGAGCCTATCTCAACTGATACTGTAGGCTTAGTACAACCTCAATAGCTCACAATTCCATCAAAGCCCCAAAATACACTTTCATTTACACTTGCACCTAGGGCGGTGGTTCTCAAATAGTGCCGCACGCCCCTTGGGAACATTTTTTTTTCCCGTATTCGGATAAAGTGTAATTCTACATCCACTGCAGCAGGTGGCAGTGGCTTCCTCACTGTTACAGTGTGCCCAGAGGTAAAATATAAAGTCATGGTAATAAACCCACCATTGAATTTTTTAACAGTGACAGAAAGAGAGGTGGAGAGAGACAGAGACAGTGAGAGAAATGAAATTCCCGAAAGTTAAGTTGAGGAAGTATGAAGAAGGGGATGTAGCACTCGGCTTCACTGTGCTGCGGTAAGAAACGTGGAAAGACCGCTGTGTTTACAGTGTCTGAAAACATTGTCAGCGGACAGGATGAACCCAAATAAATTCAGGCATCACTTAAAGATGTCACACCCCGATCACGTGATGAGCCGTGTGAGTTTTTTGCACTGACCTAGGGGCAATGTGGAAGTCAATTAGCCCAATGAGCATATCCTCTCAATATACAAGCATCCATAATAATAATCTTTGGACTGTGGGAGGAAACTGGGGTGCCCAGAGAAAACCTACAAAAGCTGGGGGGAGAATATGCAAAGTGTTCACAGAAACATGATAGGCAAGCCCAGCACCTTCTTGCTGTGTGTCGGCCAGGCTAACCAAGACATTACCATGCTGCCTTAGTGTGTTTATCACCATGGAATATCGAATAATTGGGTATAATCACTCACCAAGTGGCTAAAAGTGTGTGTGTGTGTGTGTGTGTGTGTGTGTTGGGAAGGGAAAGATGCATTTATCGTGTCTCTCTTTATGCTAGGAGAGCCTTTTCTGAGATTAGAAACCAGGGCGTGTATGTTCTCGCATGCAAATTAGAGAGCTTGTTAGGCTAATGAGGTGATGAGCATGCACTCTTCCTTGAAGCCAAAGGGCCAGAGAGAGGGAGAAGGAGAGAGAGAATGAGGGCCGTCTCTATAATAAAGTCGGATGATATGCCTGGGTCCACATCAGAAGCCGCGGCTAACAGATCATCCTCTCACCTGTCACTCATCGCATCGGGGGTTGCGAGGCTAATCCAGCACTGTGCCTCTTATTCACCCCCACACACCGGAGTGTTAATTGCATTTTGGGTGGGATTAGCCATCAATGGTCTGAACTTGAGGCACCGAGTTTTCTGATGCACATACATACGTACATACACACATGAGTGTGCGGCCCAAGTAGTTTTGGTTTCAAGTGCATATTGAAGTAGATAACTGCCTGAACCAATTTCTCAACGGTGATTTGATTGGATAGAGAAAGCAAAGTGAAGTGGATTGATTTGCTAGTCAGGGAGAGGACAGCTCATTTCAGATAAGACACCAAGACAGAGACAATGTTAACATCTGGAAGAATTCATATGTATTCAAATGTACTTAAGTAATAGATAAGGATCAGAGATCTTTATTGTCAACTGTTGCGTGAACAATGAAACTCAGTTCAGCAGCTCTTTGTTAAGCATCAATTATAAGAAAGAAGAACATGCAGAAAAGACAACTAACAAACTACACTAAGCTATACGTGTGCATCTACCTTCATACACATATAGCGGAATCCCTCACTTTCCACAGTTAATTGGGACCGAGATCCCCCGCGACCACCGAATTACACGAAGTAGGATCAACCTTCCCAAATACGTGTATAGGTAAGTCTGTTGGGTTTTTACACCAGAGCCTAGTGGCTCATCAGGCCGGTGCTTATCCCCAGTTTCCGTAGCGTGAAGCGACCAGAAGTTCAACTCCTCCTGGATGGGACGCTAGTCCATCACAGGTTACCTTCCCAGTATATTTTACTGGTACCCATTTATACTGCAGGGTGAACAGAGGCACACTTGTGGTTGAGACCTTGCCCAGGGGTCTTAGCACAGTGAGGTTCTCGGTGGGATTTGAACTCACAACCTCCCAATCATGAGCCTAGCACTCTAACCACTACACCTCCGGCCCCACTAAATACGTGTATACGTACATGTATATGTGTATATAATATCAATAAATAGATATTCAATACTATAAATGCTTATAATAACAATTAAACAATAAAAAAATAAGATGTAAATACAATACAAATACACACACATACAGATTCGCGTGCACAAACGCAGATGCACACTTCACAAAAATGTAACTAGTTTTGATGGGAGGTTTTGGGTTGTTTTTGTTTTGTGTTTGTTTAGGGGTTTGGTTGCATAATTGGCCTTGTTTTTGTGGCATTTTCCTTAACTTTCCCCCCTATTCTTCCTTAATTTCCTTTTTTTTTTTTAAATTCGATGAATATTTAAAAAAAAAAAAAAAAAAAAAAAAAAAAAACACGATGCACTGAAGCCGCATGAATTGAAGCACGAAGTAGCGAGGGATCCCTGTATACACATTCCTACAGATATATGTATAGACACATGTACATGCATACTGTATATACCAAGGGTCACTAACCTTTCTGAAACTAAGAGCTACTTCTTGGGTACTGATTAATCTGGAGAGCTACCAGTTTGACACAGACTTCAAAAATAGCAAATTTGCTCCATTTACCTTTAAGTATATGTTATTATTAATAATTAATGATATTCATCTGTGTGAGGACACTGAAAGTTAAAACTGGTTATTAGCATGGTAGCTTGCATGACACTTTCTGAAATATCTCTCAACATTATGCTGCTTTGCCGTCGCCACAGCCGTTGACGCACGCACACACACACACACACACACACACACACACACACACACACACGCACTTTCAGTGGGGAGAAAAAAGAACTCTTCTTCCCACCACTGTGAAAATTGTTTCCTTTCTCTTTCCTGCCATATTTTCAGGGGTAAATCACCTCCTTACCTTCACTGCACCTGCTAGCATGTCACGCAAACTACCATGCTAACTACTCACAAACAGCACACTATAAGTGGAAAAAGTACAAAAGTTAAAAACAGCAGTCGTTTTTCATAAAACTGGTGAAAAACTCCCAAAAAGCAACCAGTTGCCATGAAGACCAACTAGCTGTAATATAACATGAATATAAAATTTTTTAAGTTTTTTTTTTTTTTTTTTTTTTTTAATTGTCATTTTTAATTTCACACCAAATGCAAGTGTGATTTCAAAATCAATATAAAAATAAATAAATAAATAATAGATGCAACTCACTGGTAAGTGGCACTACGGTGATCTATTTTTAGAACCAGCCAAGGGCCACTCATGTGGTCTTTGTGGGTGACCTGATGCCTGTGGGCACCATGTTGGTGACCCCTGGTCAATACTATACACACCTATATATCTATTCACATATTCAGACCTGCACAGAAGAATACATGACAGTCAAAGGTGCATAATCTGCACAGGGTAAGATGTAGTGTTTTTAATTATAAGGTGTAGAGTGCTAAAATGTAATGTTGTTCAAGACCTGCTCTAAACATCAGTGTGTGATGGTGGTGTGACACGTTTAACAGCTTGTAGATAAAGGCTATTCTTGAGTCTTTTCGTTTTTGTTTTTAGTGTTCTGTACCTTTTTTGTGAGGGGAGAAGGGAGAAAATGGGGTGTCTAGAGTGTGTGGGATCCCTGATAATTCCACTGGCTCGCCTCTGAAGTTGGTCAGTGTAAATGTCACCGAGGGAAGGTAGCGGTCCACTCCCCTGCTCTGCCATCCTCACCACCCGCTGCAAGCACTTCCTGTCCTCTGCAGTACAGATGCTGAACCACGCTGTACAGCAGCAGGTTAGAAGGCACTTCATGTTCAATTAAAAGTTCATCAGTGGGGATCGGGGAGGCAGGCTTGTCAATACTTCCTGAGGAAGTACAGTAAAACCTCCGCTGACGAACGCTTAAGATCACGAACTTTTCGCCTCAAGAACATTAAATTTGCGAGCATATAGTCTCTGCTGACGAACTAGTTTTCGGCGGACGAACCAAACCACGCGGTCGAACAGCGCCACGGTGGAGGCCACGAGAAGCTGACGCATGCTCACGGCGTCACAGTTCGTCACCCCCTTTCTTTGAGTGCGGAAGTGGTTTGTGTTTGATAGACATTTTGGACCATATCGAGTGTACTTTTGCTATTATGGGACCGAAAAAGACCCCACCACAGGCGGAGATCATTGAAAAACACGAACGAGGTGTGCGTTTGTGTGACTCAGCGTCCCAGTACCAGTACGCCAAGTCTACCATTGCTCCCATCCTTAAGAACAAGGAAGCTATTAAGGGTGCGTGTGTGGCTAAGGGTGTTTCCAAACAGTAGGCGTTTCCAAACTCTCCTTCCAAACAGTAAGTCCCTCCCTCCCTCCTCCTCCCACTCCATTCCATCAAGCCATCAACTACCATCACAAAGGTAAATAAAACGACTTTATTATACAGTACAGTTTATTTCTTTAATTACAATACAATAGCACATTTATTATACATAAAATAAGGTATATTTTTGTGTAGTTTTAAGGCTTATTTAGTAGAAAATTATGTTTTATGGGGACCTGGGAACGGATTATTCTCATTTTAATGGTTTCTTATGGGAAATAAATGTTCGGAAGACGAACTTTTCGCCTTACACACACTTTCTGGGAACCAATTATGTTCGTGAGCTGAGGTATCACTGAATATACTTTCTTGTACTAGAAGTAAACGCAGTAGCACAGGTTTTGATTTTATTTATTTATTTATTTTTATTTTTTTCCCTGACTTTAAATCAGGCACACAGACAGAATATTGATAATAGAAACCAATTCCTGCTGAATGGAAAAGATGTACATAATGTATAATCCCAAAAATCTTGCTCCACTCATCATTTTTTAAGAAAAGTTATATATGTAGAAAAATATGAAAATAGGACAACATTTTGCGATTTTGAGATAAAATTATACATCACAATTTTGAAACATTTCCAGTATGTATAAGTTAGGTAGGTTAATCTTATTTAGGGTTGCAGGGAGGCTGACGCCTATTTCAGCCGACTCTGGGCGAGGGTAGAGTACACTTTGAACAGCTGCTAGCCTACCGCAGGGCAGAAACACACTGACAGCTATGCAGCTACTCTTGACAGAAGTCAGCAATGGTTATTTTACACCTCACAACATAGACAGTGAGACACATTGTCGGCCTTTGATAGCCCAGTTAGCTGCACATTGGGGGGTGACAACAGTGACAACCTGTTGATAGTGGGACTTCAACACCCAACCTTGGGAGCAGTGATCCAGCACCTTACCACTAGGCCACCACTGCCTGGGATAATTGAAAATAACTTAATTATTTTTAAATTGATTGCCCGGGGTATTTGAACATAAGTTAATTATTTTTAAATCTTCTTCTTCTTCTTCTTTTCCTTTCGGCTTTTCCCTTCAGGGGTCGCCACAGCGAATCATCTGCCTCCATCTCACCCTATCCTTTGCATCTTCTTCTCTTACACCAACGACCTTCATGTCCTCCTTTACCACATCCATGAATCGTCTCTTTGGTCTTCCTCTAGGCCTTTTGCCTGGTAGTTCCAGCCTCAGCATCCTATTACCAATATACTCACTATCCCTCCTCTGTACATGTCCAAACCATCTCAATCTAGCCTCTCTGACTTTGTCTCCAAAACGTCTTACATGTGCTGTCCCTCTGACGTACTCATTCCTAATCCTATCCATCCTCGTTACGCCCAAAGAGAACCTCAACATTTTCATCTCTGCTACCTCCAACTCTGCCTCCTGTCTTTTCCCCAGGGCCACTGTTTCTAACCCATACAGCATCGTTGGCCTCAACACCGTTTGTACACTTTTCCTTTCATTTTTGCCGATACCCTCCTATCACACATCACACCGGACACTTTTCTCCAACCATTCCAACCTGCCTGCACACGCTTCTTGACCTCTTTTCCACACTCGCCATTGCTCTGGATTGTTGAGCCTAAGTACTTAAAATCCTCCACCTTTCTTATCTCTGCTCCCTGTAATCTCACCGTTCCTCTTTGGTCCTTGGCATTCATGCACATGTACTCTGTCTTACTGAGGCTAATCTTCATTCCCCTCCTTTCCAGGGCATACCTCCACCTCTCTAGATTTTCCTGCACTTGTTCTCTGCTCTCACTACAGATTACAATGTCATCTGCAAACATCATAGTCCATGGGGAATCTTGTCTAACCTCGTCTGTCAGCCTGTCCATCACCATAGCGAACAAGAAGGGGCTGAGAGCTGACCCTTGATGCAGTCCCACCTCCACCTTGAACTCTTCTGTCACACCGACAGCACACCTCACCACTGTCTTACATCTCTCATACATGTCCTGCACCACTCTAACATACTTCTCTGCCACTCCAGACTTCCTCATGCAATACCACAGTTCTTCTCTCGGCACCCTATCATATGCTTTCTCCAGATCCACAAAGGCACAATGCAGCTCCGTCTGACCTTCTCTGTACTTCTCCATTAACATCCTCAAGGCAAACACTGCATCTGTGGTGCTCTTTCTGGGCATGAAACCAAACTGTTGTTCACAAATGCTGACTTCTGCCCTTAGTCTAGCTTCCACTATTCTTTCCCATAACTTCATCGTATGGCTCATCAACTTTATCCCTCTGTAGTTGCCACAACTCTGCACGTCTCCCTTGTTCTTAAAAATGGGCACCAGCACACTTCTCCTCCATTCCTCTGGCATCCTCTCACTCTCTAAGACCTTGTTAAATGTTCTTGTCAGAAAATCTACTGCTACCTCTCCTAGACACTTCCATACCTCCACCGGTATGTCATCAGGACCAACTGCCTTTCCATTCTTCATCCTCTTCAATGCCCTCCTCACTTCACCCTTACTAATCTTTGCTAATTCCTGGTCCTCAACAGTCACCTCTTCTACTCTTTTTCTCTCTCATTTTCCTCATTCATCAGCTCTTCAAAGTACTCTTTCCATCTTCCCAGCACACTTCTGTCATCAGTCAATACATTTCCCTCTCTGTCCTTTATCAATCTAACTTGCTGCACGTCCTTCCCATCTCTATTTCTCTGCTGTGCCAACCTGTATAAATCATTTTCTCCTCCTTACTTTCCAGCCGAGCATACAAGTCATCAAACGCACTCTGTTTGGCCTTTGACACTGCTACCTTTGCCTTACGCTGTGTCTCCCTGTACTCCTGTTTACTCTCTTCGGTCCTCTCAATGTCCCACTTCTTCTTGGCTAACCTTTTCCTTTGTACACACTCCTGCACTTCCTCATTCCACCACCAAGTCTCCTTATCTACTTTCCTTCCAGATGACACACCAAATATTCTCCTACCTGTCTCCCTGATCACATTCGCTGTAGTTGTCCAGTCATCTGGAAGCACTTCCTGACCACCCAAAGCCTGTTTCAACTCCTCCTTGAAGACAACCCGACACTCTTCCTTTTTCAACTTCCACCACTTTGTCTTCTGCTCTGCCTTTGCCTTCTTCACCTTCCTCACCATCAGCATCATCCTGCACACCACCATCCTATGCTGTTTGGCAACACTCTCACCCGCTACTACTTTGCAGTCACTGACTTCCTTTAAATTACATCGCCTGCACAAGATGTAGTCTACCTGTGTGCTCCTACCTCCGCTTTTATAAGTCACCCTATGCTCCTCTCTCTTCTGGAAGAAAGTATTCACCACAGCCATTTCCATCCTTTTTGCAAAATCTACCAACATCTGTCCTTCTGCGTTCCTGTCCTGGATACCAAACCTACCCATCACTTCCTCGTCCCCTCTGTTTCCTGCACCAACATGTCCATTGAAGTCTGCCCCAATGACCACTCTTTCACCTCTGGGGGTACTCTGCATCTCTTCATCTAACTCCCTCCAGAATCTCTCCTTCTCTTCTCGCTCACATCCTGTCTGTGGGGCATAAGCACTAACAACATTGACCATCACACCTTTAATTTCTAACTTGAGACTCATCACTCTGTCTGACACTCTTTTCACTTCTAGAACATTCCTGGCAAACTCCTCCTTCAAGATGACTCCGACTCCATTTCTCTTCCCATCCACACCGTGATAAAACAGCTTAAACCCTGCTCCTATGCTTCTAGCCTTGCGACCTTTCCACCTGGTCTCCTGAACACACAGTATGTCCACCTTCCTCCTCTGCATCATGTCAGCCAGCTCTCTACCTTTTCCTGTCATAGTTCCAATATTCAAAGTCCCTACTTTCAGTCCTAGACTCATGCCTTTCCTCTTCTCTCTCTGGCAACGGACACGCCTCCCGCCTCTCCTTCTTCGGCGTCTTCGACCAACAGTAGTCCAATTTCCATCAGCACCCTGTTGGTTGACGGCACTGATGGCGGTCGTTGTTAACCCGGGCCTCGACCGATCCGGTATGTCATTCTTTCTTGTGATTCGCATAGTTTATTTGGCATTTGTTTTACGCCGGATGCCCTTCCTGACGCAACCCTCTGCATTTATCCGGGCTTGGGACCGGCGTGAGGGAGAGACACTGGTTTGTGCCCCCCCCTCACGGCTGCATAAGTTAATTATTTTTAAATGATTTTAAGATATTAAGACAATGTATCTTATTTTTTATGTATTTTTCTTTTCAAGGAAAGTTAAACCTTTGGCGGCACGGTGGAGTAGTGGTGAGCATGTCTGCCTCACAGCAAGAAGGTCCTGAATGATTACCAGCTTAGGCATTTCTGTGTGGAGTGTGTATGTTCTTCCCGTGCTTGTGTGGGTTTCCACCAGTACTCCGGTTTCCTCCCTCAGTCCAAAAACATGCACAGTAGGTTAACTGGCTGTTCCAAATCTCCCCAAGATGCGAGTGTGAGTATGAATAGTTGTGTGAGTGTTGGCCCTGCGATGGCCGGGCGAGCTGTCCAGGGCATACCCTGCCCCTGCCCAGAGCCGGCTGAGATGGGCACCAGCCTCCCTGAGACCCAAATTAGGGTTAAACAGTTCAGAAAATGAATTACTTAATTAAACCTCTGACATAAATCATTATTTAGTCTGGGTGCAGGTTTTCACTTCAACCAAGCAGAAGCCACATCTTCCACCAGAATTAACCACTGATTTCAGAAAATGACTGGATCATCCTATTGTTTGCATGCGGAAACACCCGAAGCAGCGTGGCACCGTTTTGGTGGAACTAATTTACTGTTGAAAGTTAGACTTGAATAGCAGACAAAAAGATGGGGAAATGGAAATATTGTACAACAGAAATGTACATTTCTTTGTTGTTCTTGTTTTGAAATTTCCACTTTTCATTCAAACTAATTACAAATATCAGTAACATTATTTGTAAAGTTTTCTGCAGAATTCATTCATTTGTTCATTTTCTAAGCCACTTAATCCTACTTAGGGAGGCAGGGAAGTTGCCCCCATCCCGGCAAAAACAGGGTACACTCTGAAAAGTTAATCAGGCATACAACCATTCACACTCAAACAAGGGCGATTTGGAACAGTCAATTAGACTACATATGTTTTGACTCTGGGAGGAAACCAGAATACCCAGAGCACACAAGCAGCAATGCAAGCTCCACACAGAAATGCCCCAGAAATCGAACCCAGACTTTCTTGCTGTGAGGCAAATGTGCCAGCTACTGTGCCAGCGTGCTGCCTGACTTAAGTATTGAAACACTGACATGAAATTTAGATTTTGTTTTTTTTTCCAAAATTTCTAAAAATAGTCAGAATAATAATAAGAAGCTAAGTTTCTTTAACAATTTGCACAATTTTCGAACAACATTTAGATTTACAGCATTCAGAAGGTAGGTTTATCCAGAGCAACCTACAGACGTGCTTTAAAATCAGTGAGTAAATTCTGATACTGCATTACTCGGACCCAGGCTCAGTAACCATCCGTCAAAATGTTTTTTGTTTCTTTGCTTTTTGTATAACATCTTTTTTCTTCTTCTTCTTTTACTTTCGGCTGTTCCCTTCAGGGGTCGCCACAGCAAATCATCCGCCTCCATCTCACCCTGTCCTCTGCATCTTCTTTTCCGACTCCAACGACCTTCATGTCTTCCTTCACCACATCCATAAATCTCCTCTTTTGTCTTCCTCTAGGTCTTCTGCTTGTTCCAACCTCAGCATCCTACTGCCAATAGAGTCACTATCCCTTCTCTGTACATGTCCAAACCATCTAGCCTCTCTGACTTTGTCTCCAAAACATCTTACATGTGCTGTCCCTCTGATGTACTCATTTCTGATCCTATCCATCCTCGTTACTCCCAGAGAGAACCTCAACATTTTCATCTCCGCTACCTCCAGCTCTGCCTCCTGCCTTTTCCTCAGCGCCACTGTTTCTAAAACCATACAACATCGCTGGCCTCAACACCGTCTTGTACACTTTTCCCTTCATTCTTGCTGACACTCTCCTATCGCACATCACACCGGACACTTTTCTCCAACCATTCCAACCTGCCTGCACACGCTTCTTCACCTCTTTTCCACACTCTCCATTGCTCTGGATTGTTGAGCCTAAGTACTTAAAATCCTCCACCTTCGTTATCTCTGCTCCCTGTAACATCACCGTTCCTCCTGGGTCCTTCTCATTCACCCACATGTATTCTGATTTTCTGAGGCTAACCTTCATTCCTCTCCTTTCCAGGGCATACCTCCACCTCTCTAGATTTTCCTCCACTTGTTCTCTGCTCTCACTACAGATCACAATGTCAAAATGCAGCCATGAGGTGTGTGTGTGTGTGTGTGTGTGGGGGGGGGGGGGGGGCATAACCAGAGTCTCTTCCCCTCATGCCGGTCCCAAGCCTGGAGAAATGCAGAGGGTTGTGTCAGGAAGGGCATCCGACGTAAAACCAATGGCAAACTTTTATGATGCTTTTTGTATAACATCCAACTGAAATACTTCTGTTAGGTAAGGAATATTCAGTACAGTGGTACCTTGACTTATAAAATTAATCCGTTCTGAGGGCAAAGTCATCAGTCAAAATGTCGGTTAGATAAAACAAAAATTTCCCCCAAAAAACCTATGCCAAATCAAATGTGCAAATCAGATGATTCGCTGTAGCGACTCCTGAGAAAGGGGAAAAAGCCGAAAGGAAGAAAGAAAGAATCCTTGAATGATCATCTACACTTTCTAAAAATTTCAGATTTATTTGACAGACAGACAGACAGACAGATGGGGCAGTGGTGGTCTAGGGCGCTGGATCGCTGATCCAAAGGTTGGGGGTTCGAGTCCCACTCTCCAAAAGGTTTTCACTGCTGCCCCCCGGTGCAGCTAACTGGGTTATCAAAGGCGGGCCATGTCTGTCACTGTCTATGGTGAGATGCATGTAAAAGAACCATTGCTGACTTTCGTAAAGAGTAGCTGCAAAGTCATCAGCGTGTTTCTGTCCCTTGCTAAAAAGGTTGTGACAGGAAGGGCATCTGACGTAAAAAAAACCTCTGTCAAATCAAACGTGCGAGTCAGATGATTCGCTGTGGCGACTCCCGAAAAAAGGGAAAAAGCCGAAAGGAAGACAGACAGACAGACAGACAGACAGAAAATTAAACATGATGTGTATAACTGCTCTGGTAAAGGTAAACAGGTAATCAGAAAGTCTTTACTTTTGTCTGGGAATCAAAGACACTCTCACATAGAAAGCTTTTAGATTCTATTGAACATGTTTAGAATGTTAAAAGTTAACCCTGTGTTTTTAAATTGCATGGATTTAAGGATAAACTTTATTCCAGGAAGATTTTAAACAAAGAAGATTTGGCAGAACTATGCATCTTTTTAATTATTTTAATTTAAACACACTTTGAATATTTAATGTGTTGAGTTAATTGAAATTTACAGGAATTTAATTAGCAGCTTGTGTGCCTCCCAATGTTATCACCACATGTTAACCGAATGTTAACACTGAATACAGACGACTGTGGATAGGATTCATTTTGTCTGGATTATTTATTTTCCCCTTTGCAAATCGATGCCATAGTGTAAACGGTGACTGCTACACCTGATGTGACCGATTGACTAATCAGCTGTTGCTCATGGAAGCGAATCAAAGTGGCTGATGGCTTTAGCTTTATCCCCATGCCAGATTGAAATGATTGATTGAACTGTCCTCTTTGCTGCGAGTAAATGGGAGTGATTGACTGGTGTGGGATTGGTGGAAGAGATATGACTGAGCGATTGATCGATGGGCTGCTAAGAGTGGGACAAACTGCTGGAGAGAAATTGAGACACAGCAGACATTGTGTAGAGCTATTTGTAAACATTTCGTTTCATCTGTAATTAGCATGATGGGCCATTATTTTAACAAAACAGAAAAAGTGTTGCCTCGATAAAAATTTCCCTTCTGAATAATAGACGATTTTAAACTCTTCATATACATTGTACACGCATCCATTCACTCATTTTCTGAAGTGCTTAATCCTAATTAGGGTCACGGGGAGGCTGGTGCCCATCTCAGCCGACTCTGGGTGAGGGTTGGGTACAGCCTGGACAGCTCGCCAGGCCATCGCAGGGCCAAGACTCACACAGCCATTTACACCTAATGGGAGATTTGAAACAGCCAATTAACATACTGTGAATATTTTTGAAGTGCTGGAGGAAACCGGAATACCCAGATGAAACCCGCAAGCACAAGGAGAACATGGAAACTCCACACAGAAACACCCAGGCTGGGAATTGAACCCAGGCCTTCTTGCTGTGTGGCCGGAGTGCTAATCACCACACTATACTGTCGCCTATACTGTATCTTCTTCTTTTCCTTTCCCCTTTTCCCTTCAGGGGTCGCCACAGCGAATCATCTGTCTCCATCTCACCCTATCCTTTGTATCTTCTTCTCTTACACCAACGATCTTCACGTCCTCCTTCACCACATCCATGAATCGTCTCTTTGGTCTTCCTCTAGGCCTTCTGCCTGGTAGTTCCAGCCTCAGCATCCTATTACCAATATACTCACTATCCCTCCTCTGTACATGTCCAAACCATCTCAATCTAGCCTCTCTGACTTTGTCTCCAAAACATCTTACATGTGTTGTCCCTCTGATGTGCTCATTCCTGATCCTATCCATCCTTGTTACTCCCAAAGAGAACCTCAACATTTTCATCTCTGCTACCTCCAGCTCTGCCTCCTGTCTTTTCCCCAGATATATATATATATATATATATATATATATATATATATATATATATATATATATATATATATATGTGTGTGTGCGTGTGTGTGTGTGTGTGTGTGTGTGTGTGTGTGTGTGTGTGTGTGTGCAAACTGAGTGCACTTATACTTTACAAAAAAATATATATATTCTTTAGTTGTTTTTTTTTGTTTGTTTCTTTTCTAGAGGAGAAATAAGTTATTAAATACCATTGACAGTAATGTATATTATTATGGCTGTTTCTTTACTTAAAACAACTAAAACATTTTCAGCTCTCTGCTTTTGGGCAGTGCCTACATATTTACATTGTTAGCAGTTACACAACAAAAGAAAGCTTTCATTTTGAAAATCTAATGAGTTATCACTTCTTTTATTTCTTAATATCCTTGCCACTTTTTCTCTATTATGTGCATTTGATAAAAAAATATTTTTCACATCTACACGTGATGAATTATCTGAAACATAGTTGTTAGCATGTGTAGTAAATATGCTAGTAGCATTTTCATTACAATTTAGTACTCGAACTGCAGTTCCTTTCTCACTATGTATAGGTGCACATGTCAGAACAAGTCCATGAGACAAGTCACTTCCTGCTAACTTTTAGCAGCTCTAAACCTGTTAACCCATATCCAGCTGCTCTTTTTTTCATTTATCATACAAACAAGATAAAATAAGTTATAGGTAGAGGTATGAGCATCTTTTTTTGTGTTTGTTATAGGGTTCTATACTACATAGTAATCAATTAGAACATATTTTACTGACTAATAAACAGTGCTGCATTTAATAATACTTATTCCAATGATTGAGCAACATTCGAAACAGCTAGTTACCTAATATTCACTAGCAATATACCATAGATAACTAAGGTAAGGTAAAGTCCGTTGGGCTTTTTAAACCCGAGCCATAGTTGCTCATCAGGCTGGTGCTTATCCCCGGTTTCTGTAGCGTGAAGCGACCAGGAGTACACCTCTTCCTGGATGGGACGCGAGTCCATCGCAGGTTACCTTCCCAGTATATTTTTACTGGTACCCATTTATACTGCTGGGTGAACAGAGGCACACTTCTGGTTCAGACCTTGCCCATGGGTCTTAGTACAGTGGGGGTCTAACTGGGATTTGAACACACAACCTCCTGATCATGAGCGCAGCACCCTAACCACTACACCACTGGCTTCACTCCATAGATAACAAAACTACAAAATTATTCCATCTGTTCGGTTTTACCATTTGTATTTTTTATAACTTGATGATAAAAAATGTTTGTAATAAACAAATAGCCAGAGAACTGTAATTGCTGATTAATTAGTCATCTAATTGGAGTTCTCGCTGGCATCCTTCCTTCAACAAGGAGAATGTGGCCCGGTGGCTTGGTTCCATCTCATTAAAAAGTTTTCGGTCAGGCAATGCCCGAGGAAACCACGTGGCCTGATAGCCACAGGTATTTTCTGGACAAACCTCACACTAATGATCACAAATACATGCATAGCTCAGCATTAGCACGAAGAACAAAACCGTTATTATTTGTACTCGGCACTGCTCGATGATCATACCAAAGAAAGAGTTAGAACTACATGAAAAGATAAAGCAGGAAAACTCTCCAAAATCATCAGTAGCACTCATCAAAGTAGTCTGATTTTCCGAGGCACACTGTGATGACATCACAGGAACACAAAAAAATAAGATTCCTTTTAAGGATGGATTGTGTGAGTCAATCTTTCAAGAACCTCTTCATTACAAAGAAAATGGAGAAACACTGACAACTTACTTTCCTATTACCCAATTATCCATTACATCCTTACTTCCCCTTAGCTGGGGCCATCCATCAGCAAGCATGTCCATGCAGATCTCCCGATAATCAGTCAACAAAGTGATCAAACAATCAATCAATTACTTATTCAATCTCCAATAAAACAGGGTAGGGTACTGCGAGGTGGATAGTATTGCATCCCAAGGTCAGGGCTTCAGGCCCCACACTCAACAGATTGGCACCGTCTCCCCAGTGCAGTTAACTGGGTTATCAAAGGCCGACCATGTCTCCAACTGTCTATGGTGAGAGGTGTATAAGAACCATTACTGACTCGTCAACAGTAGGCTGCATAGCCATCAGTGTATTTCGGTCTTGCGATGGCCTGGTGAGCTGTCCAGGGTGTACTTTGCCATAATTAGGATTAAGTGGTTCAGAGAGAGAGAGAGAGAGAGAGAGAGAGAGAGAGAGAGAGAGAGAGAGAGAGAGAGAAACAAAGAAAGAGATGTTGGATGGAGAAATTTGCAGATGGATGGACAGAGAGATAAAAGATGAAATACATAATAAAAGAAACAAAAAACTTAGACAAAAATCCAAAGGCAAAAATGGGACAGCATGAACAGAAAAAGAAAGAAAGAAGGAAGAAAGAAAAAAAAACATGAGGAGGAATGAAAGATGGATATAAAGAAAGGAATGAAGGCTATCTAAACACAAAGAAGCAAACAAAGAAATAAACAGATATTGTAGATAGATAGATAGACAGACAGACAGACAGACGAACAGATGGATGGATGGATGCCCAAAACCAGAGTAAAAAGTGATAGAGCATTTACACAGATATGTGAAAAGGAAGGTCTGTCTGTCTGTCTTCCTTTCGGCTTTTTCCTTTTTACTCGGGAGTCGCCAGAGCGAATCATCTGATTCGCACGTTTGATTTGGCAGAGGTTTTTTTTTACGTCGGATGCCCTTCCTGTCACAACCCTTTTTTAGCAAGGGACAGAAACACGCTGACGACTTTGCAGCCTACTTTCGTGAAAAGGAAGGTATGTCTGTGTAATTACTGGTGTTATTGTAGAAAAGTGTCTTTACCTCTGATGAAGTATTCGGGATCGGGACAGAAAGAGGAATCAATGGATTAATGGAAAGGATTTTGGGTAGATCCTAGTGCAGGACCAGGTCAAGGCCTGTACGCGGTCAGAGCTAATGAGCAAAGATACTATCATCATCTGACCTGCCTTTATTATCTACATCCTCAGGTACCAGAGCACAGTGGGATCACTGAGACAGGAGGAGAATGAGAAAGATTAAGAGCGGGAATGGTGAGGATCACTCCCTGAGACGTTCCTCCCTGAAACGGCGTAACCAGCTCTGCGATTTCGCCTTTGAAGCTGAAATTCTTCCTCTATGAAATAACCGACATCAAACAGAATAAACACGATGTGCTGTTTAACCGCGCACAGGCCTCAGACCAGGAGACGTCTATCAAAGACTACAGAAATATTCACACCCCACATGATGAAGAGAGAACCAGTTTTAAATTGATCTCTGAGGTTTTTCTCTCTTTCGTTCTTCCTTTATTTACTTCTTTCTTTCTTCTCTTCTTATTTCCTTTACCGTTCTCCTTGTTTTTAAGCTTTCATCTTTTCAGCAAATCATTCTTTCATCCTTCCTTCTTCTGCTTTCCGACCTTCCATCAGTTTGCTTGCTTACTAACTTCTTTCCTTCTTCCTTTTTTTTTGCTCACTTTTTACTTTCTTGCCCTCGTTTTTATTTTTATAGTGCAGTTTTATAATTATTTTCATCCTCTCAAGAATTATTTTTTCTTTCTTTTTCCCTTTACACCTTTCTTATTTCTCGATGGATTCTTCTCGTATTTATTTCTCCCTTTTCTGTTTTCCTTTTTTCCAACTTTTTTATTTCACTTTTTAAATACTCTGACTTGAAGATTCTATCGTTATTCTGTTATGGGTAGAGCCCGGCTACTTCATGAGTGTAATAATATTTTACCAGAGTTGTTTTAAACAGTCTGTCCGATGTGATGACCTTCTCGCGTCTCAGTAATAAATGTACAGGATGGGTGTTAACACGCTGCCGGCAGTTCAGGGTTAGAGATTCTGCTCAAGGCTTGAAATCACTCCAGGGATTTAAACTCACAACGTTTTGCTCATTAGGAGTAAAGAATGAGTGCAGTGCTCACAGTCTGTTCATCACTATTACACTGTTGTCCCTGTAATGCAGTTGGTGTGTGTGTGTGTGTGTGTGTGTGTGTGTGTGTGTGTGTGTGTGTGTGTGAGAGAGAGAGAGAGAGAGAGCTTCTGACCAGTCACCAAACTGGTTTCTTGCCTCAACCAGCATCAGAAAATTTGCTCCGCACCCTGCTCATACCTGCTCTACAAATCTTCGTCTTGTATTGTAGCTCAACTTGTTCCTCATAAGTCAACACAAACAGACAGACAGACGCGCACACACACACACACACACACACACACACACACACACACAAACACACACACCTGGACTCTATCCATGGCATTGCATTTGTTATGTATGACTTAAAGGAAAGCTTATGAAAAAATTAAAAACACAACTCGATCAGCCAGCACAGATCAAAGCTACTCTTGCTAGCGCAGTGCGAGGTACTGAAGTGCTAGAATCTCTAAACACAAGCATAATTACACTGCAACAACATATCTGTGGAGCTGATGCTGATCTTGACTGCATTAACAGGAGGGAATAAGAAACCAAACACACCATACACTCAATATTCAAGTGTTTCAGGGTGTAAGAACACAGAAACATGGCTACCAAGTGTACGATAGTTGCTTACAAGGGCTAATACATTTTGAGTGTGTGTGTGTGTGTGTGTGTGTGTGTGTGTGTGTGTGTGTGTGTGTGTGTGTGTGTGTGTAAATCGTTATCTTCTGTCTTTGAAGTATTTTCATTCATGAGTTACTGTACCCCACCTTAAGCCCTAACCTTGACCTTGATACCAAAACTTTTATCGCTATTTATTTCACTGTGTTATTATGATTATTATTATGATTATTATGATTATTATTATTATTAATTTATTTATTTTATATTCTTTTAACACTAGCTTTATCCAGCATCCTGAGTCTTCAGGTTGAATTCAAATTTATGCTTATAGAGTTATACACGTTTCCCCCAGTGCGGCTAACTGGGTTATCAAAGGCGGGCCATGTCTCTCACTGTCTATGGTGAGAGGCACGTAAAAGAACCATTGCAGACTTTCGTAAAGAGTAGCTGCAAAGTCGTCAGCGTGTTTCTATCCCTTGCTAAAAGGGTTGTGACAGGAAGGGCATCCGACGTAAAAACCTCTGCCAAATTAAACGTGCGAATCAAAAAGATTCGCTGTGGCTACTCCCGAGTAAAAGGGAAAAAGCCGAAAGGAAGACAGACAGACAGAGTTATACACGTTTCTTGGAGTTTGCCTAAACAAAGGCACATCTAGGTTACACCAACACGCAATATTAGCCTGAGTAAGGAGCAGTAATCAATCTTGCACCACTGTCAGACACTGTAATCCGGCCACAATATTTCACTTTGAAATGTATGAAATGGCTGTAAATCCACGTAAAAGCAACATCAAATGCCATTTTAGGGCAGTATTGAATATATAAACTTTCATTCAATCATCATAATTTCATATTAATGTCAGTCTTTTTATTTTGTAATCAAATCGCATCATGATTCCATAACCCTAACTTAATATCACACCATGTAATGAATTGAGAGTGTAATTAACTGTTGGCACACTATATTATACAAAGGTTGTAAAACAGTAGGATGTGCTGAATTAAGTGCTATTTTATGCTCTCCTGAATAAACAGTGGAAGCAATATTTCTAAATTAAACCATATTTTTAGTAATAATTACAACCAGGGCTATTCATACAGGTACTGCTGTACTGCTGCCGACACCCATTCACTCACTTGCAGAAATGATTCGTCTTATTAGGGTTACGGGGAGGCTGAAGCCTATCATCAGCCAATACTGGGTGAAGGCAGGTACACACAGAACAGCTCACCAGCCCATCGCATGGCCAACACACACACACACACACACACACACACACACACACAAAACCATTCACACTAAAACTCACACCTCGGGGCAAATTGGAACAGCCAATTAACCTAACATGAATAAAAACCCAATAAGTGGAATGTGAAGTATTGATTGGGAGTGTATATTACATATTTTTATATTTCCTAACGTTGAATAAGAAAGCAGCTTTGCTCTTCAGTTACCTTTTCCAGCCATGTGGTAAACATACCGATATCCCTACCAGTCAAAAACTTTTGGAGCACCTCCAGTTTTTCAGGGTTTGACTAAAATATATACAGTTTAGTATTTTGGTGTCATATGAAATTAAATAATAAAACTAAAAATATTCATAAGTAAATAAGATTTGCTTTGTTTAACAATGTAATCGCAAATTTTGACTCATCGCTATCGCCTCCTTTTGCAGATATTCCAGCTGTGTGCATTTGCGATATTCTTTCCATGATGGAAATCAATTTTTTGTGGAAGTTTCTTCTCAATGCTGTCGTAAAAGTTTCTATAAATTTGTTACACTTGTTGGTTGCTTTTGCTCCTTCTGTTACTTCATCCCAAATCAGCTCAACCAGGTTTAAGTCTGGAGACCGTGCCGGGGCCGTTCTGTACTTGAATCCGAACACCCTCTTCTCGGGTAGTTCTGATATACCGCTCACCTTTAGTCCTTTTCAAGTCATTCACTGGACTTCAACTACTTATATTTCAATAAAACTGAAAATAAAATGTGGGTGTTTTAAAACTTTTGTTTTGACTGTTTTGTGTGTGTGTGTGTGTGTGTGTGTGTGTGTGTGTGTGTGTGTGTGTGTGTGTGTGTGTAAAAATTAAATGTCCTTAAACACAGTAACTTAATACTAAAGTTTGGAAAAACCCTAAGTGTTGTTTTAACATTTCCTTTATGGATATAATCAATTCCAATCGTTTATATTACAGCCTATCCATCCATTCATTCCTTCATTCCTTCATTCATTCATTCATTTTTTTGAACCACTTAAGCCTACTTAAAATTGCGGCATGCTGGCACCCATTTCAGTCGAGTCAGGGCAAGGGCACACCCTGTTCCGCTCGCCAGGCCATCGCAACAGTCAAAGTAAAAAAATGTGCACGCACGCTCGCGCACACGCGCGCTCACACACACACACACACACACACACACACACACACACACACACACACACACACACACAGAGTAAAATATTTTAGTTTGTCTCCAGGAAAATAAAGTAACAGTTAGCACTTGCAGTTCTTTTCACAGCAGCATCTGATACTGCCAAACAGTGGCTCATTAAAATCCAGAGCTTGTGTGTGAGGGCATGTGGGGATCACAGAAATATCTCCATGTTACTTCTGACTTCTAGAGCTTATCTTTGGACAACACTGAGACTGCAGCAAGAAGGTCACCATCTTACCTGCAAAATACAGAGTGAAAGAGAGAGAAAAAGAGAGACAGATGTTAGATCCCTCCTGAAACCCATCCATCACTGTCCAGGTCCTTAACATTACTCTGCTAACACTGTTCAATTTATGTTCCAACAAAAACAATCTCCGAGTTTAGAGTGAGAGAGATCTATCATATGTGTGTTTTCAGTGGGTGGAGTCTGTAGTGTGTCCTGGGGACTCGCTCTGACATTCATGAACACCTGCTATTTCAGCTCACCATCTTTTTTTTTCACTCAAAGCAATCAGTTGCTTTGTAAAGCAATCGTTCCTAATCCTGGAGCAGAGGCTGTGATGCAAACCCCAATGCGGGTTTCGCTCAACACATGGATGTGTTGCGTATTTGACTTGGCAGTGATGGGTAAATGCAATCTTGTTCCTCAGCTCTCCAGAGAGACAGCTTTGGCATTTAACACATCTGGACTTTCCAAAACACACTTGGGCATGGAGGCAAGTCATGATGGAAAACATCTTGAATATTAGTTCTCCCCAGTACGTCCGAACCAGCAGTGAGTCAAAATGGTATTATTATTATTATTATTATTATTATTATATTGATGAAATACAATGTGATTCAGTATTATCATCCTTTTTATTTTTTATTGTTTTTTTTTAGACATGCACACAGGCCATGTCTTCAATAAGAATAAAATGCTAGTGGTCACACCTCTATAGCAGCTGTAACTATTGTTCTGGGATTGAAATTGGCCAGAGTAAGCCGAAAGGCTAAAGCTCTTTTTTTCTGGAACTGGAATGTACAATATGTTAGTGGCAATAGCAAATAAATGGACCATATCTTCTTTACTAGGTCTGATAGGCACAAAGGCCACACTTCTTTAACTGGCCTTGAACTGTACAAAGGCCCAGGTTACTTTCCTAGACTTGACAGATAGACCATGCTTTTTTCTGTGTACAATGTTTGTCCCTATAGCCCTACGATGGCCTGACGAGCTGTTCAGGGTGTACCCCACCCTTGCCCAGAGTCAGCTTAGATGGGTGTCAGCCTCTTCATGACTCTAATTAAGATTTAGCAGTTAATCAAATGAATGAATGAATGTTTGTGCCTACATAAGTGGCATTAAAAGAGACTATGTCTACTTCGTTGGGCATGTCAAGCGCATTGGCCAAACTTATTTTGCTGTATTGGGCAGGTACAATGTTGATACTTACTTCAGGCTCGGAAGCTGCGAGTTGGCCACACCTGCATTAGAGGATAGATAACCCAGGCCTCCTTTATTGAGCTTGGCAAGCAAGGAGGCCAGGCTTCTTTAAATAGCACTGTATGGTACAGAGGCCATGTGTACTTTACAAGGTCTGATTGGTACCATAAGCCACAACTCTTTTAAAGAACTGGAAGATACCATGTTCATGTCAACTGTAGTGGCACTAAGATTGAGAGGCCATGTCTTCTTTACTGGGCCTGACACGCAGAAAGCCTCAAAGCCTTTAACTGGCAGTGGAATATACAAAGACCATGCATAATTTAATTGATCAGGGTTTGAGAGGTACATTGGCAGCACCTCCTTTTGCCAGCACTAAATGGTACACTGACCATGCCTACATTGGTGGCACTGCAAGGTAGATGGGCCATGATTTTTTTTTTTTTACACAAAGTATGACAGGCACACAGGTCAGAACTATTTTGTCAACCTGGACGCGAAAGTGGTCATGCCTATTTTAGTGTTCATAAAAGATAGAGATGCCATGACATCTTAACTTGGTCTCACAAGCACAAAGACCACAGCTCTTTGGTGAAACGGAAACGTACAGAGGTCAGCCTACTTTAATGATACAAGATGGAAGATGGAGCCTGCTTTCTTCACTGGGTTTGACGGGCACACAGGCCACACTTCTTGAATTATCACTGGAAGGTAGAAAGGCCATGCCTTGTATACTAGCTCTGCATAAAGTCCATACCTCTTTTTGCTGAAAGTGGGAGGATCCCTGACCACCTGACCATGTGTCATTTGGTAGCACTAGAAAGTACAGCAGTCATGCATTGTTTACTGGGTCTTACAGGCACAGAGGCCATGACCTTTTAATGAAACTGGAAGATACAGAGATCATGACCTGTATATGATCTGTAGAAGGTCTTTTATTGTTTTAATACTGATGATTTTGGCATACAGCTCATGAAAACCCAAAATTCCTATCTCAAAAAATTAGCATATCATGAAAATGTACTCTAAACGATCAATTAACCTAATCATCTGAATCAACCAATTAACTCTAAACACCTGCAAAAGATTCCTGAGGCTTTTAAAAACTCCCAGCCTGGTTCATTACACAAAACCACAATCATGGGTAAGACTGCCGACCTGACTGCTGGCCAGAAGGCCATCAATGACACCCTCAAGCAAGAGGTTAAGACACAGAAACAGATCTCTGAGCGAATAGGCTGTTCCCAGAGTGCTCTATCAAGGCACCTCAGTGGGACGTCTGTGGGAAGGAAAAAGTGAAAGAAGGTCCGATTCCAGACCTTGGGGGACCTGTGGAAGCAGTAGACTGCGTCTGGTGTAGAAACATCCAGAGCCACCGTGCACAGGCGTGTGCAGAAAATGGGCTACAGGTGCCGCATTCCCCAGGCCAAGCCATTTTTGAACCAGAAACAGCGGCAGAAGCACCTGACCTGGGCTACAGAGAAGCAGCACTGGACTGTTGCTCAGTGGTCCAAAGTACTTTTTTCGAATGAAAGCAAATTTTGCATGTCATTCGGAAATCAAGGTGCCAGAGTCTGGAGGAAGACTGGGGAGAAGGAAATGCCAAAATGCCTGAAGTCCAGTGTCAAGAACCCTCAGTCAGTGATGGTCTGGGGTGCCATGTCAGCTGCTGGTGTTGGTCCACTGTGTTTTATCAAGGGCGGGGTCAATTCAGCTAGCTATCAGGAGATTTTGGAGCACTTCATGCTTCCATCTGCTGAAAAGCTTTATGGAGATTTCATTTTTCAGCACGACCTGCACCTGCTCACAGTGCCAAAACCACTGCTAAATGGTTTACTGACCATGGTATGACTGTGCTCAATTGGCCTTCCATCTCTCCTGACCTGAACCCCATAGAGGATCTGTGGGATATTGTGTAGAGAAAGTTGAGAGACACCAGACCCAACACTGTGGATGAGCTTAAGGCCGCTATTGAAAACATCCTGGGCCTCCATAACACCTCAGCAGTGCCACAGACTGATTGCCTCCATGCCACGCTGCATTGAAGCAGTCATTTCTGTAAAAGGATTCCTGACCAAGTATTCAGTGCGTAACTGAACATAATTATTTGAAGGTTGACTTTTTTTGTATTAAAATCACTTTTTATTGGTCGGATAAAATATGCTAATTTTTTGAGATAGGGATTTTTGTTTTTTCTTTACTTTGTTTGCCAAAATTGCCATGACTGACGTCATGGTCACGAACAGGTATCAAGGCCCTACCTCCTTCACTGGATATTACAACTACAGAGATCACGCATCACTGACTGGCTCTGACAGGTACAGAGGTTAAGCCTTTTTTTTTTTTTTTTGAATTAAATGATACAAAGGCTGGACCTCATTCAATGTGTTAGACCAAGTCAGAGAGCAAACCTCTATCACAGAGCTTGGTAGGCATAAAGACTATGTTTAGTTCATTGGAACTAAAAATTATAGAGGTCACATCTACATCACTGAAACTGACAGGCAAAAAGGAATGACTTCTTCACCAGAAGTGACAGACCCTAAGGCCAATTCTATTTCTGTGGGACCAACAGATAAAGAGGCCACACCTTCTTTTTCAGGAAGACCACAGATCATACCCTGTGTATGTATTGACTCGGGCTAAAGTTAATATTCCATCATCTGTGTATTGGATCTGCTGTCATCATGATGAATGAGTGAGCAGATGAGATGTGTGAGAAAGAAAACACAAATGAGTAGCCCTACATACAAAAGAATAACACTGAGATACAGTTTACACCTGTTCCATTTATATTGAGCATGAAAACTTATACCTTTGTAAAAAAAAAAATATCCACATAAAATTGGATGAGTTTCATATTCAAAACAGATTTCTAATGATTTAATGCTTACCAGACCCACTTCTGTAGACACAACAGAGCAGATATATGCCATACATTGTAGATAAGAGCAGCCAACATGTTTTAATAATCTGTATTCCATCATAGCTCATGTGCTTTAATAATGTTAGTGCAGCTTATAAAATTGATCATTTCTGATGCTAAAATCAGTATTTCTACAATACAAATGCAAGCAAAGAATAACAGGAAATTAGACAAACAGGTTTCTATATCACATCTGAGTCACTATACTTAACCAGGGATTTTACTTTACAGGGATGGATACTTTACACGCATCCTCCAGCAGAAGTTTCGTTTTCTTATAAAAGCTAGAACCATTAATCATTCAAAGGACCCCTGACAAACCCTTTTAATCTCGGCAGGTAGATGTCACCTGAAGCATGGTTTAAAATGGCTCCCAAGTGGTATCAATGAAAGATCGGGTGTCCAAATGCAGGCAATAGCCACAGTAATACCTGACTGGAAATACAAGAGGGCAAGACTGCCTGTGCTTTCTGGGTGGAAAGGATGGCAGATTCAATCAGTACAAAACTAGCATATGTGAAAACATCAATGCACAATAATCTGATGTGTAACAGTTGGAAATATGTATGTTGTCAGAGAAAGTGCATGCTTGCCTTTACCTTTCCTGGTAATTAGCTATCAAGTGAGCTGGCACCTTTGAGCTGCTGATACTGAACAAATAAACATTTATTGATACTCAGTACTGAACATTAACTGAGAAATATACCAACTACAAGAATCCGTCACTTTCCGCGGTTAATTGTGACCGAGATCCCCCCGCGACCACCGAATTCCGCAAATTAGGATCAGCCCCGATTGATGTATATGCAGATGTATATGTGTATATAATATCGATAAATACATATTCAATGTGAAAATGCTTTTAATAAAAATTAAATAGTAAAAAATAATGCATAATATGTAAATAAAATATAAACGCATACACATACACACACGCACTCAGATGTGCACCTCACAAAAATGTAACTAGTTTTGATGAGTTTTTAGGTTCTTCTTGTTTAGTGTTTGTTGAATTTTTTTTTTTTTTTTTTTTTTTTTTGGCATAATTGGCCTTGTTTTTGTGGCATTTTCCTTAACTTTTCCACTATTCTTCCTTCGTGTCCTTTCGGCTTTTCCCTTCAGGGGTCGCCACAGCGAATCATCTGCCTCCATCTCACCCTATCCTCTGCATCTTTTTCTCTTACACCAACTGCCTTCATGTCCTCCTTCACCACATCCATGAATCGTCTCTTTGGTCTTCCTCTTGGCCTTCTGCCTGGTAGTTCCAACCTCAACATCCTTCTACCAATATACTCACTATCCCTCCTCTGGACATATCCAAACCATCTCAATCTAGCCTCTCTGACTTTGTCTCCAAAACGTCATACATGTGCTGTCCCTCTGATGTGCTCATTCCTGATCCTATCCATCCTTGTTACTCCCAAAGAGAACCTCAACATTTTCATCTCTGCTACCTCCAGCTCTGCCTCCTCTCTTGTCCCCAGGGCCACTGTTTCTAAACCATACAACATCATTGGCATCAACACCGTCTTGTACACTTTTCCATTCATTTTTGCCGATACCTTCCTATCACACATCACACCGGACACTTTTCTCCAACCATTCCAACCAGCCTGCACACGCTTCTTCACCTCTTTTCCACACTTTCCATTGCTCTGGATTGTTGAGCCTAAGTACTTAAAATCCTCCACCTTCCTTATCTCTGCTCCTTGTAACCTCACCGTTCCTGTTGGGTCCTTGTCATTCATACACATGTATTCTGTCTTACTGAGGCTAACCTTCATTCCCCTCCTTTCCAGGGCATACTTCCACCTCTCTAGATTTTCCTGCACTTGTTCTCTGCTCTCACTGCAGATCACAATGTCATCTGCAAACATCATAGTCCATGGGGAATCTTGTCTAACCTCGTCTGTCAGCCTGTCCATCACCATAGCAAACAAGAAGGGGCTCAGAGCTGACCTTTGATGCAGTCCCGCCTCCACCTTGAACTCTTCTGTCACACCGACAGCACACCTCACCACTGTCTTACATCTCTCATACATGTCCTGCACCACTCTAACATACTTCTCTGCCACTCCAGAATTTCTCATGCAATACCACAGTTCCTCTCTCGGCACCCTGTCATATGCTTTCTCCAGATCCACAAAGGCACAATGCAGCTCCTTCTGACCTTCACTGGACTTCTATATTAACATCTTCAAGGCAAACACTGCATCTGTGGTGCTCTTTCTTGGCATGAAACCAAACTGTTGTTTACAAATGCTGACCTCTACCCTTAGTCTTGCTTCTACTATTCTTTCCCATAACTTCATCGTATGGCTCATCAATTTTATCCCTCTGTAGTTGCCACAACTCTGCACGTCTCCCTTATTCTTAAAAATAGGCACCAGCACACTTCTCCTCCATTCCTCTGGCATCCTCTCCCTCTCTAAAACCCTGTTGAATGTTCTTGTCAGGAAATCTACTGCTTCCTCTCCTAGACACTTCCATACCTCCACTGGTATGTCATCAGGGCCAACTGCCTTTCCATTCTTCATCCTCTTCAATGCCCTCCTCACTTCACCTTTACTCATCTTTGCTACTTCCTGGTCCTCAACAGTCACCTCTTCTACTCTTTTTTTCTCTCTCATTTTCCTCCTTCATCAGCTCTTCAAAGTACTCTGTCCATCTTCCCAGTACACTTCTGTCATCAGTCAATACATTTATTTCTCTGTCCTTAATCACTCTAACTTGCTGCACGTCCTTTCCATCTCTATTTATCTGCTGTGCCAACCTGTATAAATCATTTTCTCCCTCTTTACTTTCCAACCAAGCATACAAGTCATCATACGCCCTCTGTTTGGCCTTTGACACCGCTACCTTCGCCTTACGCTGTGTCTCCCTGTACTCCTGTTTACTCTCTTCGGTCCTCTCTATGTCCCACTTCTTCTTAGCTAACCTCTTCTTTTCTACACACTCCTGCACTTCCTCATTCCACCACCAAGTCTCCTTATCTCCTCTCCTTCCAGATGACACACCAAGTATTCTCCTACCTGTCTCCCTGATCACATTTGCTGTCGTTGTCCAGTCATCTGGAAGCACTTCCTGACCGCCCAAAGCCTGTTTCAACTCCTCCTTGAAGACAACACAACACTCCTCCTTTTTCAGCTTCCACCACTTTGTCTTCTGCTCTGCCTTTGCCTTCTTCACCTTCCTCACCATCAGCGTCATCCTTCACACCACCATCCTATGCTGTTTGGCAACACTCTCACCCACTACTACTTTGCAGTCACTGACTTCCTTCAAATGACATCGACTGCACAAGATGTAGTCTACCTGTGTGCTCCTACCTCCGCTTTTATAAGTCACTCTATGCTCCTCTCTCTTCTGGAAGAAAGTACTTACCACAGCCATTTCCATCCTTTTTGCAAAATTTACCAACATCTGTCCTTCTGCGTTCCTGTCCTGGATACCAAATCTACCCATCACTTCCTCGTCCCCTCTGTTTTCCTGCACCAACATGTCCATTGAAGTCTGCCCAATGACTACTCTTTCATCTTTGGGGGTATTCTGCATCACTTCATCTAACTCACTCCAGAATCTCTCCTCTTTTAGCTCACATCCTGCCTGTGGGGCATAAGCACTAACAACATTGAACATCATGCCTTCAATTTCTAACTTGAGACTCATCCCTCTGTCTGACCCTCTTTTCACTTCTAGAACATTCCTGACAAACTCCTCCTTCAAGATGACTCCTACTCCATTTCTCTTCCCAGCCACACCATGATAAAACAGCTTAAACCCTGCTCCTATGCTTCTAGCCTTGCTACCTTTCCACCTGGTCTCCTGAACACACAGTATGTCCACCTTCCTCCTCTGCATCATGTCAGCCAGCTCTCTACCTTTTCCTGTCATAGTTCCAACATTCAAAGTCCCTATTTTCAGTTCTAGACTCCTGCCTTTCCTCTTCTCTCTCTGCCTACGGACATGCCTCCCGCCTCTCCTTCTTTGATGTCTTCGACCAACAGTAGTCCAATTTCCACCAGCAACCTGTTGGTTAACAGCACTGATGGCGGTCGTTGTTAACCCGGCCCTCGACCGATCCGGTATGAATTTTCTTGATATGACTCGCATGTTTTATTTGGCATTTGTTTTCTGCCGGATGCCCTTCCTGACGCAACCCTCTGCATTTATCCGGGCTTGGGACCGGCGTGAGGGAGAGACACTGGCTTGTGTCCCTCCCTCACGGCTGCATTTTTCCACTATTCTTCTTCAATTTCCTTATTTTTTTAATTCGATGAATATTTAAAAAGAAAAAAAAATGCTATGCACCGAAACCGCATGAATTGAAGCGTGAAGTAGGGAACGATCCCTGTATTTGTCAAGGAATCTGCAGAATAATGCTGAACAGTGCAAATTGGACCCTACTGTGAACAGAGGCTAAGACAGTAAAGAGTCAATGAAACCCTATCAATGGAACAATTAATTGTGTAATAAAACTGAAGACATGCATAATCTTCAAGCTAAAGATCACCTGTCTGATGTGAGCTCACGGTGGCTTAATTGTCCACCAACACAAAATCAAGTTGTATTACAATTAACAAATGGTAACCATAAAGGCACCACGAATGGTCCTGCTTTAAAGAATATGTTTAATCATGGTGTTGTAGGGAAGGGATATTTACGTTTATTCGACAGAGCCATTGTGGGTTTGTGGTTTCATTCAACCAAACAGAAGCCATATCTTTCATCTATTTAAATCAATTGATCTTCAATTTCAATAAACTCTTCGGTGTGACTTTTCCACTGTTCAGATGAAACACGGTTTGCGCTTTGTGGACAAGGTTGAATACCTCTGATTTCGGTCCAGCATGGTGGTGTAATGTCATTACCTCTGGGTTAATCTTGGGTTCAAGTCTGGTCAGGGTATCTCTGTGTTGAATTCTTTCCATTGGTATCGTCCATGTCTTTTAGTTTCCTCTCACAGTCTAAACACTTGCATGTTAGGCTAACTGAATATTCTTGAATGATCCTTAGGGTGAATGTGAGTGAAGTCTGTGTTTCACTGTGATGGTCTCATAAGCTATTCGGTGTGTACCCTACCATCACCAAAAGTCAGCAGGAATGGGCTACAGCCACCCTGTGACCCTAATAAAACATAAAGTGCTTCAGAAAATGAAATTTGTTGTGATGATAGTGTAAGGGTAGCATGGCAGAAAAGAGGATGCTGCTGCTGCCGCCTAACAGGATTAGATGTCCCAGTTCGATCATAAGCTTGCTTTAATAGGTTCACTGGTTTCCCAAGGTTCTCTGGTTTCCTCCCATCTCTATGAACTTCAACTGATGACTCAAAACTACTTATAGATATAAAAATGTGAGTTATGTGTTCTGGCCTCCCATCTTGGGTTTATTCCAGCTTTGTACCTATCCCAGGGTAGATCCTCAGTCCATCATGGCTCTAACCAGGATAAAGCATTTAATGATAGGACTAAAGGTGACATTTACTGACAAAGCCTTATTGTGGAAATAATAGGATCTATACTGTGGTCCAACAATCCACGGCACAGCATCAACACCCACCAAAAATCAAATCTCCTCATTTAGGAGTAGAGTAAAAACATACAAGATATTGAAATTATTTGTGGCAAAAAAAAAAAAAAAAAAACTTTCCATTAAGCTATGACTACCAGAGACACATCAGACTGCAGATCATTACAATACAATTTGATGCAGGTCAAGGTTTATAAGAGGAAGCACAAAACATAAATAAAAGAGAAAAAGAGAAGGAGGTGGAGTAGAAAGCAGCCATCCTCTACAGTTCCTATTGATTCTCCATTAGCTCACACCAGCCTTGTTTAAATCAGTCCACTTTGTGTTCTCTACATCTCTGCCCATGCAATCTTAATTAATTCTGATCCAAGGCCAAAGAAGTAAATTACTCGCTCTGCTCAATGACCGACACTTAATTTGTATAGCGCAGCTTGGTTTTAATGTCAACTCAAACTCCCATTCCATAAAGTATCTCATATTGTCTGTTTATCACCAATTTTAAACTGAAGGATAATCTGTTTCAAATCTGATGCCAGTGTTAAAGTTACGCATATGATTCTTGTCTGGTATCCAGTGAGTGATGACTGAATGATTTGAGCTGCATAGACAATTCACCCCCACCACACTCCACCCTTTTCTCATACAAATTTAGCAGAGCTACTCCAGAAGGGACTAACATAAGTTTGGGTGAGGAGGATTTGAAAGTTATTTAGAGAGTTGTATTGATTTATCAAAAAACTTTGCGGGGATAAAGTCAAGTCTGTAAGTCAAATCGTTTAATTGTTTATAAGAGAGTGACACGACTGTTTTGATAGAAAAAAAAAAAAGTCTTCGATTGATATTCCTGATAGTTGACCTAAGACCACTGTACAGGTAAACTTAAGACTGTCACAAATGTATTGTACAGTATAATGAGCATGGCTATATACAAGGATGTGTTGTGGATTCAATATAGAGCAGCTCCTGGACAACTGCAAGAAACCTTTACGATCCTGAGACATGCATAACATGTCCCAAAATAATCACAAAGTTCATATGTATATTAGCCATAGAACATCACATCATCATAGGACATCACACACGAGTCCAAAAAAATGAACCTGATACCAAGAATCATCTAAAAGACAGAAAAAATAGTTGAACATGCTTAAAACTCCACAACACCAGTTAACAATGGTATTTTTCATCAGGTATACCGTATTTTGTACAACAGACCCACAATTATCTGAGGACTTTGAACAGATTTTTTTGTTGTGGAATTCCTTGGCGTTAACATCTATAACACTGACCAGAAACTTTACAGTCCTCTCCATCTCACTACGTCCTTTCGAACAAGTCTTCTCTTACATGAAGCCTGTTTCACTAGGGTTTTAATACTTACAATTCTGGTTAGGAGTAAGCCAGGCCTCCCAAACTTGGCAGCCTTCTCTGTTTCATCGCTTATTCTTGAACAGTCCTGCCCACGAGTGGCGAACCTTTCTAGGGGCCGAGAGAGTTAATTGGCGATTTTTGCTTACTGCTTTAAATATCTGTACCTGAATCCAGATTTTTTTTTTTTTTTTTTTTTTTTTTTTGTGTTAGTGGTCAGCGTGTCTGCCTCACAGAAAGAAGGCCTGGGCTCAATTCCTGGGCTTGGACACATCTGTGTGCTCCTTCCTATCCGTGTGTGGGTTTCCTCAGCCTCCTCGTGACCCTAATGACAATTAAACAACTTAAACCATGAATGAATTCAAACTTAATTCTTTTATATATTTGTTCTATGTAAAAATGACTGGGGACAAAATCAGATGTAGCAAAAGCACCATGAACTATGATTTCCATTATTCTATTGCAGTATTATTACTTTTGTTTGTTTTGTTTGTACCACCTTATGATACTTTTTTCAGTTGCACCCAATTTCCCCCATGGGAATCCATACTTCCAACCTTATTAAATTCAGTTCCATCTCTTTTTTTATTCCATATACTGAAAGTCATATAATATGGAGAATAATCAAACTCTTAAAATAACCCCCTATTTAAACTAGAAACAAGAAACGATACCAGTGTCGACATTCCTGAAGAGCTTGATGCTTTGGTACTCTGTTTCTTATTGTATGACCTCGAGGGGCACTGATGCTTAGCACAGCCACTCTATCTGGCATGACAAAGGCAGCAGGAAGAAGGAGGCCGCCCCAACAGTGATAAACCAGGGTAATAACTCCTGCTGTGTGGGCTGCAAAGAGCAAGCCTTCACCCCTCACCAGGAACACAGCCAATATCACCCAGTGCTGTGCATCCCTCCCGCTCCTAATGGAATTGGCTGGCTGCAATAATAATTTGAATTTTACGCTCCGGTGCTCTGGCCAGGATGAGAAGGCTGAGAATGGGCATAAATTAGTCAGGTCATACCCACAGATCAATGAGGGATTCATTCAAGACCTATTGATCTGCCATTTGCAGCAGGTAATCAAGGTAATAATGTACCATGCACACCTCAATAGGTGGACCAAACGCATGGGATGAAGAGCTTTTTAGTTATTACACTAAAATTCAGTAATAAGTGGTTTCATTTCTTCAATTTTGTACCACGCCCATGGCCCAAGTCAGCAGCACTTGGCTTCAGCTTTCCCTATGACCCTGATGCTAAATAATGAATTCATGAATGCATTCTATTTTTTAGACTTTTGTATTTTATTGCACTATCTTGTATTCATGTGCTGTATTATCTCTGCCAAAGAAGTTACGCTATGTTCCAAAATCATCTTTATTTCCTAAATTAAAAGTTTCTCTTCTCATCTCTAAAAATGTTTACATGCTGATTCTCTCAATGGTTGCTGCATCTGAAATAGGCCATGCTTGGTGAATCCCTGAACATGCTGTAAAGGAGAAAAATATTTTCAAGTATCCAAGTTCAAAGAGTAACTCAAGCATGATGCAGGTTTGGAGCATTGGCTTCTTGTCCACAGTTTTTGACAGATCAATCTGATATTTGTATAATGGGTAGGCGTTCACCCAGACATGTTCTTATTAAATTTTCAGAAATATCTATGCGATGATGTCACACACAAAAAAATCCTTATATTTTATCATGAGCAAAAGTTTTGGAGATCATATTTTTGCAAAATACATCTGATTTGAATAAACTTGGGTATATGCATGCAAAATTAGATGCTTTAATGCTATACCAAATGCCTGATACAGACTGTGCATTTCACATAGGAAATCCTATTTAACCATTTCACATCTTCTTTTCCTTTTGGTTTTTTCCTTTTTCAGGGGTCGCCACAGCGAATCATCTGATTCGCATGTTTGATTTGGCATAGGTTTTTACATGAGATGCCCTTCCTGACACAACCCCCTTAACAAGGGACAGAAACACGCTGACGACTTTGCAGCTACTCTTTACGAAAGTCAGTAATGGTTCTTTTACAAGAACCTCTCACCCTAGACAGTTAGAGACATGGCCAGCCTTTGATAACACAGTTAGCTGTCCAGGGAAGGGGTGAAATGACGGCAGTGGCAACCTTGTGGAGAGTGGGACTCAAACCCCCAACCTTTGGATCAGCGATCCAACTCCCTTTACCACCAGGCCACCACTTCCCCATTTAACCATTTAATATAGCTCCGCAAAATTTAATCAGATCAGCACAAAAGTTGGAGGGGTATGTTTTCATGGTCAGGGAATTCAAATATACAACAGTCAAAGCTGTTTACTCATTGAGTTCACAAGTGACAGAATATTAAAATATTGGAGGAGGTGAAGACTCTGTTTTTATGTTTCTTTTCATTTTCAGTGTAAATCATAGTGCCATCTTTACATTAGACATATTCTGCATCCAGCTGCTTTAAAACAGCAAAGAGACACACATTTTTCAATGGAAACAATAAAACTACACATCTGCTGCTGACAAAACACTTCAGAAGTGCTACAATCTGAGCACTATGATCATTACTATCAAACGAATAGCTTTTATTCAGAATTTCAGCATAAATCACAGCCCTACTTCACAAATTTCAAAGCAAGACACCCCGAGGCTCTTCAAGACAGCAGTGCCTTGAGGCAAGAACACCAGAGCTGCATGTCTCATGGTAGAATGAGGCCAGCTTGGAGGATAAAGAGAGCAAGAAAGAGAGAGAGAGAGAGAGAGAGAGAGAGAGAGAGAGAGAGAGAGAGAGAGAGAGAGAGTGAACGTGGGGGGGGGTATAGACGGCATGGCGTGGTGTGATGCGTGACTCTCAGTGCCTGGAGATTCCATTACACACTAAAACAAGAGGCATGTGTGCACACACTAATTAACTAAGTTTCCCCAAACGAACCAGTGCGCAGAAATAAGTGTCTGGGAGCTCATTCAAAGCAGCAATGGCACAGAAGCACACCGGGGAGCGCTGAATGCAAATGGGGGACAATGAGATTTGCCAAGAGGTATAGTGCTAAAAACGGAAAAGCTGGGGAGCAAAACACAACTCAAGTGGAATTACAGAAACATTGTTAAAAAAAAAAAGAGTAAAAAAGAGTAAACCAAGAGAATGACCTTTGACCTGTAGCTCTGACGAAAGGTATTTGTGAATCATAATAAAACTGATTGATGCAGAGAGCATATGAAAAGACAAAACAAAACAAAACAAAAAAAAACCTGCAGATCCGTGAGAGTTACAGAAAAAGTGCGAACGACAACACATGCATAATTCCTGTGAGACACAACTGAATTAAGACAGGATTCAGTGTTAAGCTGTATCTTAACGAGCATGGCTCATTGTGAATTCACAGCAGCATGAAGCATGTGACCTGATACTAATGCATCTGATTTTAGATTCTAAAGGAGCTATTATGAATACATTACTGGAAGCAAACAAATACAGATAGTCTGTGTGCCATCTTTAGGTCACATGAAACCAGGGTTAAAAATTAAAGGAGTGCATTAAGAAATTGATAGAAGTAGAGGTTGAGGGATGAAAAATTAAAAAAAAAAAAAAAAAAGTTAATCTGGAATTGTATGCAACAAGAAGAAAAAAGATGCATAGAGAGAACGAGAGATGTGATGATAAGATGGAGTGGTGCATCAGGAGAAACAGAAGGAGAAGAAGAACAAGGGAGATCAATGGTGTGGATGAGTGTAAGTGTGTGTGTGTGTGCGTGTGTGTGTGTGTGTGTGTGAGAGTGTGGGGTGGGGTGGGGGGGGTTCAGATCACAGAACAGGAGAAGGCGAGAGATGTAGCAACAGAGTGAGCAAGAGGGAATGAGAAATCAAACAATGAGTGTGTTCTCCCCTGAAAATGCCCGGCACCAAATCAAGAGGGAGGAATCCCGGCTGTCGTGCTTCTTTGTGTTAATGATTCTGATCTCAGCCCAGTTTCCCTCCATCTGCTGTCTTCACTCAGCTACATCTAACACGCCGCCCCAAACCCGGCTCTCCTCCATCAATTATTCACTGTGGCCTGACTTCTTTGTGAAAATCTCCTTGGGGCTGAAATCTCCTACAGCCTCATGCTCTCATCTCTTCGCCTGCTTGGTGCCCACTCAGGCCTCGTAAAAGGTTCTTGGCTCAACAAGCAGACACACCAAAAGATCTGCCCAGGCTCCAGATTCTTACTTCATGCTTACCCTGGGTTTACACTGGAGCACAAAGTTCGCAATCGCCATGATTCAAAAGAATCTTGAGGAGCTGGGGGGTTTGGAAGATCATGAAGATCTTGAAGGAACATGGTGAATTTCTAATGATCTTGAGGGAACTTTGCGATGATTTGTGATGATTGCACTGTTTGTGGCAAAATATTGTCTATCAAATAGTTTGTCACAATTGATAAGATGTATTACAATTTGACACTATTCATGACAGAACATGGGAACCGTAGTAGAGCACAGTAGACCTTAACAGATCTTAACAGAGCATAGCATGCCTTGATGCACCATCGTAGGTGATCTTGATGAACTTTAAAGCACGATTCCTTCAAGTTTGATCTTTTTGATGCACGCTACCTGTTTTTTATACCCCAATCATGCTTCAGGCATGTTCATAAATTGTTGGGTCATAAGCAGATATGCAGGACAAAATGTGGAATACAATTTTGTTTAATCACGTTTTTAACATTTTTCTTTTTTTATTTATTAAAGCACAGTGCAGGGTAGAAATTCAGCTGAATTTGCCTTAAATTAAGTTCCAATATTATGTTGCAAGATTTTTTAAACTGCATTTACTTTCCCTGCTATTGGCTAAACTTCAATTTTGCAAATTTCCAGTTTATTCCCATTAATTCCTATGTATGCCCCTAAATTCTGATATTTTTATTCATTCATATATATCAATATTCATATTCTCAATTTTCCATATATTTGTGTTAATTCCAAATACTCTCAATAATTCCCATATATTCATGTTTATTTCCAATATGTTAGTATGTGCATTGGCGCTGCGATGACCTAGTAACCTGTTCAAGGTGTACTCCACCTTCGCCCAGAATCTGCAGAGATACGTGCCAGATTCTCAGCAACCTTAATTAGGATTAAGTGACTTAGAAAATGTATGAATTAAAGAATTTTCACGTTAATTCCCAAGTATTCATGTTAATTCCAATATATGTTACCTACCTAATGTTAATTCCTAAATATTTCTGTGAATGACCAAAAATTCTTATTATTTCCTATGAAAAAGTTTCAAATGTAAAAATTCTGAAAAATTACAATCTGGATTGTTCCACATTCTGAATTGTCAACTTCCTTAAAGGAACAGAAAAAGGAGTTCTATTAGTGGAAATACTCAACCACATGGTGATGCGGAAAAACTCATAAAAGCACACCCCTCCTGTACCTTGGTGAATAACTGTTTTTGTCTGATCTTGAAAGCAACATGGATTCGTGCTTGGGTGGAAGACCACCTGGGAATACATAATGCAGTGGATGGTCAGGAAAAGACCTGGCAATGTGAATACCCTATAAAGGTCAGTGGTACCTTGACTTACAAAATTAATCCATTCCGAGGGCAAGCTCGATAGTCAAAATGTTCGTTTGATAAAACAAAAATTCCCAGGAAAAAATAGAAAACCAATTAATCCGTTAGAACCCCCTCCCAAACTCATATAACCTGACACAAACACATATATTTGACCTAATATATTAAAGATAAACTTGTAAAAACAATAAATATTTCATAATAATACATGTGTTTTTTTCCATACACCATAGGGAACACAATGATAGCACAACTGCCACCTACTGTATAGGATGCACAATTACACTCTATGCTAGTACACTATGGCAAAAAAAGCACATTCCCCACGGTCAAACACCCCACCCCCCCCCCCCACCCGCCCACCCCCACCCCCCACCCCAGCATTACATGCTCAATATAACTTGCCACAAACACATATATTTGACATAATATATTAAAGATCTTCTTTTCCTTTCGGGTTTTCTCTCTTTTTCAGGGGTCGCCACAGCGAATCATCTGATTCACACATTGGATTTGGCATAGGTTTTTACATCAGATTAATTGTCGGGGGTTGGGGGGTGGGGAGGGTTCCTATAAGGGGCGTCACAGAAAGTAATTGAGAAGCACTGCACAAGGCATTCTCGGAGCACGGAGGAATACATACAGAGGAATACAAGGCTAATCAGCGAGCCATTTTCCCCAGCAAAGCTCGTAAGTCAAAAATTTGCTCGTTGGATAGGGCAAAATTCATTATGAAAGACACTCGTAAGTCAAGGTACCACTGTATCTGCGAATAAAACTCTTTGAGAGAAAGGTCACATAGAGTTCGATTCAACTGAAAGTGATACGACAAGAAAGACAGAAACAATTAATTATCTTGAAATTGATTACTTTCCAATATCACATCCTGAAGCATATTATTCATGGACAATCATCCACTTCATCCATATTGTTAATACCTGTAGAACAGCAACTTTTTTTTTTTTTAATAAAAATAACAAGTCATCATCTTCATCTTCTTCCGTTTTCAGCTCGGGGGCAGCAGCCTAAGCATTGAGGTCCATATGTTATTCTCCCCAGCCACTTCCTCCAGCTTGTTCCAAGGAGACACCAAGGCATTCCAAGACAAGCTGAGAGACATAGTCCCCCCAGCATGTTCTGGGTCAACCCCAGGGTCTTTTCCTGATTGGACATGGAAACATCACACTAGGGAGGCATTCGGGAGGCATTCTAATCAGTTGCCCGAGGCACTTCAACTGGCACCTCTCAATGCGGAGAAGCAGCAGTTCTACTCTGAGTTCCTTCCAGAAGGCTGAGCTTCTCACCCTATCTCTAAGGAAGAGCCCCACCACCCTGTAAAGGAGGCTCATTCCAGCCACTTGTATGTTGTTCCTAAAGCTTGAGACGATAAATGAGGGTTGCGACATAGATCGACTGATGAATTGGGGGTTTCCCTTACGGCTCAGCTCCCTCTTCACCACAATGGACCGTTACAAGGCTGCACTGATCTGCTTGTCAAACTTCCACTCCATCTTCCCTCACTTGCGAATAAGACCCTGATATACATGAACTCCTCCAATTGGGACAGGACCTCATTCCAATCTGGGTGGATGCATTTCACCCTTTTCAGCTGAAAACCATGACCTCCAAATGAGAGGTGCTGATTCTCATCCCAGCCAATTCACACTCAGCTGCGACTTGCTTCAACGAGAGCTGAAGGTTCCAGCTTGATGAAACCAAAGGGACAATGCCATCCACAAAAAACAGAGACAAGATACTGTGGCCACCAAACCAGAACCCCTCAATGCCATAGCTGTGTCTAGAAATTATATGCATAAATATCATGAGCAGAACCAAAGACAAATCACAAAGAGCCTTGGCAGAATCTTACCACCCACAAGGAAAGAATTAGACCTGTTTTTGCCAATACGGACCAAACTCTGGGTTTGGTAATACAGAAACTTAAAGGCCTATAGCAATGGGTCTGGTATAACATATTTTCAGAGCGCACCCCACGAGATAGCAAAAGGGACACGGTTGAAAGCCTTCTCCAAGTCCACAAAACAGATATTACACACACCAGGGACAACAAGGAGGCCCACAATGACTCACCGTCTCTACCCTCTACCCGTCGTGAGATCGATAATCCCAGAACTCAAGCTATGTGTTGAGGAGATCCTGACTATATATCTAGTCGGTATCCCTCGACTTTGCGCACCAGCGAAGGCATCTTCCCAGACAGAGAGGTGACATTCCATGTCCCAAAAGTCCGACAGGACACACACCCTTGGCTGCCACCCGGCTCCCACTGCACCTAACCCCAATAGCCCCTCCCACATGTGGTGGGTCCATGGGAGGGTGGACCATTGTATTTTTTTTTTTTTTTTTTTTAAGCCGGGCTCAGCCAGGCTCCGTGGACAGTAGCCCAATGACGTGCTTGCCTTGGGGCCTTTCACCCAGTGCCGGTGAAAGTTATGTAATGCTTCGAGTTTCTATAAGAAATGCACTAAATGCCTATTTCTCTGCAATTCCACATCTTGTTATATTGTGTTTTTGAATATTATTGATGTTTTGTATAATTATGATGTGATAGTGGTGGTATTATTAGGTGGATTAAGTCCCACTAAAAGCCAAGCCCACCACTGACCCACTGACCCACTGACACACACACACACACACACACACACACACACACACACACACACACACACACACACACACACACACACATACACACATACACACACACACATACACACACACACACACTACTGGGACAATTTGAAACAGCCGATTAGCTTAATGTGCATGTCTTTGGGAGTTGGAAGAAACCAGAAAACCCATATGAAACCCACATAGGCATTGGTAGAATATGCAAAGTCTACAGAGAAATAAACTAGTATCTGAGACGAGGATTCAAGCACAGGACCTTATTGCTGTGAGTTAGGCGTGCTGACCACGTGGGCCACCTGCTTCAAAATGAATGCCTGGAAATTGTAAATATTTTTGTTCTGACTGTCTAATGTAAAAGTAATAAAAACAATACACAGCAAAGTTCTACTTAAAAAACGATGAGGGTGAATATGCCTTTTGCACAGTGCTGGATATATATATATATATATATATATATATATATATATATATATATATATATATATATTTTTTTTTTTTTTTTTATTCATGCAAAGTGTGCACAATACAACTGCCATTGAATCAGTTGTTACTATAGAAACAAATAATAAAAACCTGCAGTACATTTTCCAGCTGGTATTATGGCCAAAGCTGCTGTAAGAAAAAAATGAACAAACTTTTTAAAACAGATTTGAGTTGGCTGAGATATAAAATGAAATGTGAATCGGGTTTTGATGGTTGCTAAAGAGAAGCAAGAGTGTCCGAGAAACTTTATACCTATAACACAATATTATGTCTCTCCTTGTTTGTAAGGTGAAACTAATAAGCACTTTGTTGTGCTGGTCTCAGAGCACCACGATAAAGCATTTTAATTCCCCTATTAAATAAGCTGATGAATAAATGGATAAACAACTCTCTCTCTGCTTCTCTTACTCACTGGCCGACAGCCATGAACCGGCCGCGACATCACCACAATTAATGAGTCTGGCTCTTCAAATGAGGACGCAACAAGTGACCCACACATCCAGATGTACGAAACACACACATGCTTTTGGATTGCCTGCCATATTTCACTGATTTTCATCTCCATGAGCTGTAGCCAGAAATTTTTCTTTTACCTTCACACAGAACAAACCCAAATACTATTAAACCATATGAAAACTGTGATCCTAGTTCACCAGATAAATGGGGTTGGACCTGTCCAACTAAAAGGCCGTAGATATTTAGCACATGACTGATGCCAAGCATAGCTTTCTTTCTCATATATTTTTTTAAACCATTCACATAATACACCAGCACTAATAGAAGAATTGAGGTGAAGGAGAGGACGACATGTTGATAAGCCCTGTCTCGATGAGCACGTCCTTGGAGCTAATCGGTTTCAACTGCAGCAGGTTCCTGTTACTCCACGCCAAATGTGAACAAATTAAATGAGGCAATTAAAAGCTGAATAAGCCAGCGTTGATAATTGTGACCTGATATGCCAGGCCCAATTATAATGAAGCCTGTTTTGCTTCGCAGGGTTAGCTATGTTGAGATACACAGACGGCAGTTAGAGAGAGAGAGAGAGAGAGAGAGAGAGAGAGAGAGAGAGAGTGAGGAAGTGATTATTATGGTACCAGATGAGAGAACGAAAGAGAAATATGAATGCAAAAGTGAGAGTAAGAAGTTTAATAACCAGTATCTTAAAGCTGATATACTAAGTGAAATGATTCCAGAGCTTAAGTTACTGAGACATTTGCTATGTTTGCATTGAAAATTATATTAAAAAAAAGCTTTTTGCATTTTGCTAATGTTCCTACTTATATATCTATATTAGTTTCCCAATATTCTGTGAACATGGCCCTATTAAGCCACTATTAAGAAAGATTATCCTACTCTTTAATAGTTCTAGTGTATGATTAAGAATGCAGTGGAACAGCTTGGTTTCCCATGTTCTCCTACATTACGCCACTGCTATGCCCTCTTTCTTGGCTTCCTGTAGCTGCTCGCATAATAAAATACAAAAATAAGGGGGGAAAAAAAAATACTGCGAGCCTTCAAAACCAAAAATGAACCTGCACCTGCCTACCTCAAAGCACTTTTCACAACTCTCGCGTCTCTAGCACTATTCGACTGGTGCCTACTTCTATCAAGAGACAATGAAAACATCAATCAAAACTTTTTGTTTCTGTTCTGGCAATGAGACGGTGAAATGAACTTCCTTTAGATGTCTGGACAGCTGAGTTACTGGATGTCGACATACTGACTGAAAGCCTATTTTTTCAGAGGTACTTGAAATAGTGCTAAATTGAGATCTCAGTGCTACATTATGCACCAAAAAATGAATAAATAAGAACACCTAACCACTGAGTTTTGACTAGTGGTATACTTGGAGTGTGTACTAGTGAAACTATCAGAATGTATTCACTGATAGTATCTTTAAAGCATTTATGTGTTATCGGTCCGCCAAATGCTTTAAATGCAAATATCCTATTGTGTTTGTCCCCAGTGCTTTTTTTTCTAGTTAGATGTTCAATAAATTCATATATTGTTCATATCTTATTTTTCAAAGCCCTTATATTTTTATGGATTAACATTTGCAGGAATCTATATTCTATATTCCCTGGTTTAATATAGTTTCAGAATATTACATTCAAGGGTCCCTCTTCTTAGGGCTCAACCCATCTATTATCACAACTGCTTTCTAGGTCCCACTGTTTGAAATATGCCGATTTTCTTTAGAGGACTAAGGCAAGATGTTACCTGGTTCCTATGTTTCTTAAGCTATAGATTTCTAGAATCCTATGTCATATACATTCAGGCTCCTTTGATATAAGAGTACTGTATTACCAAAGGTATACATTACCAGGTTCCAATGGAGGCTCTGTGGTTAAGGCTTTGGAATACTGATGAGACGGTTGGAGTTCAAGACATAATATGACCAATGTATTGGTGGGTGTTTGAGCAAGACTCTTCACCCTTGACTGCTCATATGTATACTAAATGAAAATAAAATGTACTGCATGTCGTTCTAGGGAGCCAACTATATGAAGTAAATGTATATTACCAGGGCCATATCCTGCCAGATTTTACATTCCAAGTGTCCGGTCAATGTGCGATCAGGTTCACATTGTTTTATTTGCGGTTTTCTTTTGTTAACATGAGCAGGACACTACCATCTATATTATAAAACATGCAAACCCCAGCATTAATTCATGTGTAAGATGTCACCTGAGCTTGCTTTATGGTTTCATTGCTTCATGGTTACCCCATGATCCCAACCCTGATATTCGGGTTAGGTTTAGAATAGGTAACTGTTTTCAATACACGTTCATCTTTGCATGCACACTTTCAGATTGAGCCTGTTTACTGTAAAAGCAACATTCATAATGGCCAAATCGAATTTTTCTTCAGTTCCTTCAGTATACTTAAGGACAGAAAATGCAGCAGTGCTTTAGTATTTAGGTCATCCAGGTTTTCTTCTCAAACAGGTCTTCATCCAATGATTATACTTTCACTGTCACCGTCATCATGACTATCATCTCGTAAAATGCATCGTGGCTGCACTGCGCTTCTGGAGTTCAAGACTTGGACAAACACATCTGAGTGATGAATACATTTAATTTCACTGTTAATATTTGTTGGGCAGCATGGTGGTGTAGTGATTAGTACATCCGCTTCATGCCAAGAAGGTTCTTGGTCTGAGTTCTGGGCTTGGTGAGGACACTTAGGAGTGGAATTTGCAAGTTTCCCCATTCCCGTGCAGTGTGTACGATTTCCTCCCATGTACATTCGGCTAACTGGTTGTTCCAAATTGCTTCAGGTATGAAAGTAATCATGAGTGGTTGCATATGTGTTGATTCCGTGATGGAGTGGCAAGCTGCTCAGGGTGAACCCTGCCTTTTCCCAGAATCAGCTAATATAGGTTCCAGCCTTCCCATGAACCTAGTCGTTAACAAATTTAGCAAATGAATGAATTAAAATATGGCCAGATATCAAAATTCATTACTTATATATTTATTTATATTTAGCTTCATGCAGGCAGTATCATGGCATAGTGGTTAGCATGTCCACCTCACAGCAAGGAGGTCCTGGGTTCGATTCTGGGCATTTCTGTGAAGAGTTTGCATGTTCTCCCAGTGCTCCCAGTGGATTGGTCTCCCCTGGGTATTTTGGTTTCCTCTCACTGTCAAAGACATACGCATTACACTAATTGGGTTTGTCAAATTGCCCCTAGGGTGTGTGTGTGTGTGTGTGTGTGTGTGTGTGTGTGTGTTTTGGACTTCTGATGGTCTGGCAAGCTCTTGAGGGTGTACTCCACCTTTGCCCAGTGCTGTCTGAGATAGGCTTCAACCTCCTAGGCTAATTCTTGTAGGATTAAATGGTTTTGCCATTGAGAGTGCAAGTGAAAAGTTTTGTGCAAAAGTAATTTTTTTTTTTTTTTTTTTTTTTTTTTAAAGAGAGAGTACCAAGAGAACAAAAAAGCTGTTTAAATATTTCATGGTCTGTTGCAGTGATGATCATTTTTACAAAGCCAGCTCAACACTGGGCCTGTAGAATTGTTATTCTATTACCAATTATTTTCTTATAGCTGCCAATGTAAAGCTCTTTTCACCAGAATGCAGATGATTAACATCCATCCCTGAAACAGATCCTGCTGCATAATGGCCGCACTCGGGAGCATGGATTAGATGCCTCCATTTGTTCTAATCACCAATAGATAAAGGAAAACAATTCAACTGTGTGAATAAATGACCACATTCATGGCTGCTTGAAGCAGAACGGCAGTGATTTCTTATAGACTGGAGACCCAAATGCATTAAAAGCTAAACAGGATTTCACACATCCAGAGTAATTCTCATTAAAAAAATAGTCATTGCATATAAAAGCTTTTTTTTTTTCCATTCAGCTCATACACCCTATAAACATATAGCATAACAGTTCTTAAATAAAGTTTAATCATTTTAATAAGGCATGAAAAAAAAAAAATCGAGTCATATAGTATGACCTGTCTGTCTTCCTTTCGGCTTTTTCCCTTTCACTCGGGAGTCGCCACAGCGAATCATCTGATTCGCACGTTTGATTTGGCAGAGGTTTTTACGTCGGATGCCCTTCCTGTCACAACCCTTTTAGCAAGGGACAGAAACACACTGACGACTTTGCAGCTACTCTTTACGAAAGTCAGCAATTGTTCTTTTACATGCCTCTCACCATAGACAGTGAGAGACATGGCCCGCCTTTGATAACCCAGTTAGCTGCACTGGGGGGGACAGTGACAACCTTGTGGAGAGTGGGACTTGAACCCCCAACCTTTGGATCAGCGAGTCATATAGTATGACCATCAAGTAGAAATTCACACACTGAGCAACATGGTGGATTCTCAGTGGTTAGCGCTGTGATTTCACAACAAGACACATCAACGCTTCAGTCTCAAAAAAGTTCTCCCCACCCTTTCATGGACCTCCTCAGGGTACTCCAGTTTCCTCCACCAGCCCAAACTCATGCACATTAGATCAAAGTTTGCACTGATGGTTTCTGACATGATGTAATTACTACATGATGATCAAAACAGTGCCATTAAAAAACAGTAATAATGGGCAGTGGTGTAGTGGTTACCAAGTTGACCTCATGGAAAGAAGATCCTAGGTTCATGCCCCAGGCTCTGCGAGAGTGTTTCTGTGTGAAGTCTGCATGTTCTCCCTTTGATTGTGTGCGTTTCCTCCAGGTATTACAGTTTTTTTTCCTACAACCCGAAGACAGCCCATTAGGCTGACTGACTGTTTCATACTCTCCCTGGGTCTGAGTGTGTGTATGTGTGCTACCCTGTGATGATCTTCACCCAGTGCTGACTGAGATAGGCTCCATCCTCCATGAGGCATTAGTAAAAAATAAGCAGTGAAATTAAGCAAATGAGTGACTGAGTGAAAATGGTAAAAGCTTTCAATAGACTCTGAAAAGGGTGTGGCCCAAAGTTTTGAAAACAGGATTATATATTAGAAGTCATGTTGATTTGTTGAATACACAACCTTTATTGATTTATATCCAATGCTACAGAGGGGCAGTGGTGGTCTAGTGGTATAGGGTGCTGGATCGCTGATCCAAAAGGTTAGTCCCACTCTCCACAAGGTTGTCACTGCCCCCCCCCCAGTGCAGCTAACTGGGTTATCAAAGGCAGGCCATGTCTCTCACTGTCTATGGTGAGAGGCATGTAAAAGAATCATTGCTGACTTTCGTAAAGAGTAGCTGCAAAGTCGTCAGCGTGTTTCTGTCCCTTGGGAAAAGGGTTGTGACAGGAAGGGCATCTGATGTAAAAACCTCTGCCAAATCAAACGTGCGAATCAGATGATTCACTGTGGCGATTTCCGAGTAAAAGGGAAAAATCCGAAAGGAAGACAGACAGACAGACATTCAATGCTACAGAGACGAGGGGCAGTGATGGTCTAGTGGATAGGGCACAGGATCGCTGATCCTAAGGTTGGGGGTTTGAGTTCCCACAGGGTGCTCACTGCCCCCCCAGTGCAGCTAACTGGGTTATCAAAGGCCGGCCATGTCTTTCACTGTCTATGGTGTGAGGCATGTAAAAGAACCATTGCCGACTTTCGTAAGGAGTAGGCTGCAAAGCCGTCAGCGTGTTTCCTCCCTGTGATGGCCTGGCAAGTTGTCCAGGGTGTACTCTGCCCTCGCCTGAAGTTGGCTGGGATGGGCGCCAGCCTCCCCGCGACCCTAATTAGGATTAAGCAGTTACAGAAAATGATGATGATGAACTACAGAGACGATGCTAGCTTCGTAGCTCTAGCACACACGTTTGAAAGCTCAGTTGTCCACATGACGTCTTTTTTGTTGTTTCTCCCCGAGTTTTGTCAACAGAAAAAATTTACAACAGAAAAAAATGGCAACAACTCAAAAGAGACTTCAACAGAGCTGGTCCATTATAGCCTTCGTTTTATCATCACTGTGCCTGCTCTAAGGTTCCATCTGATAAATAAACTTCAGTGCCTTCTCTCTCTCTCTCTCTCTCTCTCTCTCTCTCTCTCTCTCTCTCACATTAGGATTAAACAGTTCAGAAGATGAATAAACGTAATCTGATGGGAAAATATCAAAAAGCGTTTTTTTAAGTTCCTTCCATTTTTGTGTTTTATCATCTTTTTAAACACATTAAATAAAAATTATTAAATCTCGTTTTCAAAATGCAGCACTGCTGTTTTGCAGGAAATATAATGAATGCATTTTATTTATCTGTTTGTTTTTGCACTGTGATCCGAACAATAATCTAATCTAGACTCGTACTAGAACATTTCCCCCCAAGGGTAACTAGGTAATAATTTCACTTCTTCACTGGCTGTGTGCTAAACATTGGGAGTTCGTACTCACTCACTCGTAAACCGAACTGCTTTATTCTATTCGGGTCCCAGGGTGGCTGGAGTCTATCTCAGCCAACACAACACTCGGCAAAAATGTGGTACATCCTGAACAGCTTGCCAGACAATCGAATTGCCAACACACAATCATTCACACTCACCTACAGTCAATTTGGAACAGCCAGTTAGTCTAATGAGAATGTCTTTGGACACTGGGAGAGAAACAAAACCTGGAGAAAATCCAGGCAAGTGCACAGAGAACATAGAAACTCCACACAGCAACGCCTTCTTTGAGCCTGGTACTAAAACCCAAGACCTTTTTGTCCTTGTTCACCCTTTTGTCACCCATTTGCTGAGCTTCTGATTCTAATGCAGTGAGGTGAAGTCCAAGTTCGTTTCTCTTTCCTCTAATCCTGACCTGCTGATTCCTATTAACTCTCAGAGTCTCTCATTCTCTCAGCACACCCTATTTTCTCTGAGACACCTGCTTATATAAATGCTGTTATAAAGTTAACAGAAATCTGCTGTAAGCTCGGAGAGAAACATCAGCTCAGTTACTGTGTAAAGTCTCAGTGTAACTGATGAGGTAGCAGCTCGGGGTCTGTATGGTAAAGTTGGTGTTTATAAAGTCTGAGATCAAGACACAGAAGTCAAGGTAATAAATATCGAGATGAGACGTGGGATGCGCAGGCTCCTCTGATTAGAATAAAACAAACAAAGGAAATCAAACTTATTGTAATGAAATTGTGAGTAAAATTTAATACACAGTAGATGTGCAGAGTGAGTTGAGTCGATTGTGGTGTAAATCATATTTCTATATTCCAAAACAATGAGAGAAAGAAACAAACAGAGGAAAACAGAAAAAAAAAAAAAAAAAGGGTGAATCCCTAAATAGTCAATCATAATCACTAAGGCACATGGGGGGGGGGGGGGGGGGGAGAGTTTCGACTCACATTCTTCCACTGGCTTTCACTCTCTGTCTTACACACACACACACACACACACCATGTCAAATGATGTTATCCCAAAAGAAAGAAAGAAAGCAAAAAAGAAAGACTTCACACTCTCTCACACAAATGCACACATACACACACTCAGTGTCAGATTGAGAGATAGACAGAGAGAGAGAGAGAGAGAGAGAGAGAGAGAGAGAGAGAAAGAAAGAATGGAAAATTATACCAAACTAGGAACTACTGCGGAACTCCACAGCAGAGAGAAGGTTCCATTTAAAATTTAACTTGAACTATTCAAAGAATTTTTCTGCAGGAGAGCAAGTGTGAACAGAGCCGGTGAAATGAAGATGCTGCTATTAAAAACTGATTTATTCAGGAATATTAAATACTGCTGTTCTTTCACTGTAATCTCTCACTCCTTCTGTTACTTTTTCTCATTCTTCTCCGCTAAATTTCATTCGAACGCAAAGTCAAACACAACGCTACATTAATAAAGTTCAAAATAGAAACCATGAATTCCTTCGTTCCTTCTATTCATCCTTTTTCCTTCCATCATCCATAAATCTGTTTTCCTCCTTCTTTCTTTCCTTCCTTTAATATTTCACTTCATCCCTCCTTCCTTCCTTCCTTCCTTCCTTCCTTCTTTTCTCTTTCAATTTTTTTTTACATTTCTGTCACCTGCCACTCCATTATTGCTATTTCTCATTCTTATCCTCACCCTGTACCCCATCTCTCTCTCTCTCTCTATCTCTCTCTCTCTCTCTCTCTCTCTCTCTCTCTCTCTCTCTCTCCCAGGGTCAGACACCACAAACAGTGTAAAATGTGATGAGTTCTGGAGATTAATAACAAACTTGTATGTATTGGGATATAGAATTGACTAAGTCAGTATCAGCGAGTCACTCATTACCAATGCCCCCCCACCCCCCCCACCCCCACCCCCCCACACACACACACACACATACACACTTACACTTCAATGTGACCCCATTAGTGTCAGTGCAGGCAGCAAAGTGTGAAATGATATGTATGTTTGCGTGTGTGGGAATTGCAGGTCTGCATGGAGCATCCTAATAGACATAACGAGCACCGAACACACACACACACACACACACACACACACACACACACACACACACACACACACACAATAAAGAACTTCATCCAACTATTACAAAGAAGAATTATATTACTATTATGAATAAATAATGGCTTGGTCTAATTTCACTCATTATAAATGAGGTGTAGCTTTTGTGTTTTAGTTCCAGGGAAGGAGGTGTGGCCTTTGTGTGATATTATGTATGTGGCCTCTGTGAGCCCGAATAAAAGAGGAGTGGCCTATGTCAGTCCAAGCGTATAAGACGTGGCCTTTATTTGTTAGTCCCAGCACTGGAGGTGTGGCGTCTATCGGGCCTAATAAATGCGATGTGGCCTTTGTCAATCCCTGTAAAGGCGGTGTGAGCTCTGCGTGTTAGTCCCAGTAGTGGAGGTTTGGCCTCTGCCAGTCTGAGTTAAGTATCTGTGGCCTCGATGTGTTTCGTACTCCCAGTAAAGATGGTGTGGCCTCTATCAGTACCAGTGAAGGATGTGTGGCATTTGTGGGTCAGTCTCAGAAGACGAGGTGTGACCTGTGTGTTAGTAAAAGTAGGGGAGGTGTTGCCTCTGTTTGTGGTTCGCAGGGAAGGCGTGAAAGGATCTCTGTGAAATTGTTTGCTTTGAAGGGGGTGTGGCCTATGCAGATATAAGTCGCTGTTAAGGACAAATATCAGTCTCAAGTGTCAAGTTTTGTCATATAAAGGTAGCAATGGAACATTACTACTGGTAATGAAATCCGTGCTCTCAGATACCACCACCCCCCCACACACACACACACGCCGCGCCCCTGCGCAATATTGCACATAGATGAACACTTAGATGAAACATAAAGTAAAAATATATAAATAATACAACAAATAAGTTAAAAGAAGTTGAAAATAAATATAGTGAAACAAATACAGAATACTTAAAAGAAACATTGAAGTGGCTGTAGTGCAGAGATAGTGGTGTGGTGTATGCATGTATAGTGTACAATGTGGGCAACATTTTGTGTGCAAACTGCCCAGTATTTCAGCTGTTCAATAACCTGATGGCTTGTGGGTAGAAACTGTTCCTGAATCTGCTGGTGCAAGTTTGGATGCTCCTGTACTGTCTGCCTGATGGTAGGAATGTGAAGAGTGTGTGGCTGGGGTGGCTGGGACCAGAGGTTATCTGCTGGGCCAGCGCTGTGTGTAGGCATTTCAGAGAAAAGTTAATGAATATTCTGAAATCCGTGCCAAACCTTCTCGGCCGCCAAAGAAAGAAGTTGTCTCGCTGCTTTCATGATCACACCTACGTGATGTGAAAAACACAGATCCTCACTGATATCGATCCCGTGAAGGAAGTGTGCTCTCTCTGTGTGTGTTAGTCCTAGTGAAGTAGGTGTGGCCTTTAAAGCTATCATTCCCAATAGGCCTTTTTGTCTGTCAGTGAAGCAGGTGTGGTTAAACATCACTGCTTACTTGAACTGGCTGCAAATCCTACATGTCTAATGAGCTTTGAATTATTCATGATTTGGGCTGAATTCAGGGTAGAGGTCATTCTCCATAGCATTGAAATGCATCTAATGAAGCTGTGAGCACAAAGTAAACACAACAGCCAGTGTGGGTCTCTGGGGTCAGCACACTGATGCACAGGGTGAAAGCGCATATCCACACACACACACACACACACACACATGTAGCCACAGCAGCTGCTGCTGCTTCATCAAGTCGTGCAGTGAGCGATAAAAACAATTAAAGGCTCTAATTACCTCTGTACATCAGATCTCAATATGCTGCCCATTGGTTTGATAGAGTGCGCATGAGTTACGAGCAGGCATAATCAAACAGCTCCATGCACGAAGAGAAGAAAACGAGTCAATGACCTGCTGTTATGTCTGGCACACACTGGGGAAGGATAAATCTCTCTAGTCTGTGCTCAGCCCAGCAGTTCTCTCATTCTCCATCTCGCACCGTACAGTGAGGCGCTCAGTATTTCACATTGACATGCATGTTTATTTCTGCTGTCTTTCTGAAGGTCTCTCCAAACCTCCAGTCAATAGTGATCAATGCTTTAATGCATCATTTAGTCGATGGCTGTCACTGCAAGAGGTAGCCAACTAATTAATCCATTTTTAATTTGAAATTTACATAAAGACAAAAAAGGCCAACATTGGGTGTGGTTGTTTATACAGATGCTCCCCGACTTATGTTCATCCGTTTTACATTTTTACCCCCCCCCCAAAAAAAAAATCAAATTTTGAGTTTAGGCGTACCTACGTAGTATGCTGACGTAATGACGCTGCATTCATTGTACAAACTACAGACTGAGTAGCAAATCTGGTTGGTCAGAAGTGTAAGCCTACTAGCATGGGTGCAAGTCTCATACACAGAGATGAATTAACTATCTGCTCAGATCGGCACAATCTTTATATTTCTCATCTTTTAGCAGAATCCTAAGAGTGTATACGTATTTTTATATTAATATTCATTAGGATTTGTACTTGTTCTTTGTATGCATATCTTGAATAAAGTTTACTTACTTACACAAAAGAAAGAACTCTCCGCTTTGCTGGGAGACTGCAACAGTGCAGGCTGTGTTCCAAACGAGTTGCACCCTTGTGCACTTGAAAGACAGGAAGTCTGTATAACCCACAGCAAGTACACTACTTTTGCAAGTATACACTACTTTCGGTATTGAGCGTTTCACATTGATTGACTGTTTTAAGCTTCATGTAAAGTGACTCGGTATAAATAAGTGACATATTTGAATTTAATGTTGATATTATTTGATATATTTGATTTAATTTTACAATGTTGTGTTTATAATAATTGATTATGAGATACGGTAATGGTATTTATGGATGTATAGTACAGTATGAGCGTCATACATCACACGTCACACATCACTGTAACAACTTACATTCACTTTCAACTTACGTTCGGCCGTCCGGAACCAATTAAAAACGTAAGTTGGGGAGTGTCTGTATATATTTTCAGTATATGGAGGGGTGGGGGGGGTGTAAGTGGTGGCTCAGTGGTAAGGTGCAAGATTACTGATCCCAAAGTTTTCACTGCTGCCCCCCAAGTGCGGCTAATCAGTTTGTCAACGGCTAGCAATGTCTCTCACTGTCTGTAGTGAGAGGCGTGTAAAAGAGCTGCATTGCGTGCAATGGGTGATTATACCCTGCAATGGCCTGAGGAGCTGTCCAGGGTGCCCCTGCCCGGAAGCGGCTGAGATGGGCACGAGCCTCCCCTCTATTCCACTGGATCATGAAGAACCTTCAGTCAGTACATGCGTGCAGTACAAACAGTTGTGTGTCTGGTTGAAGATGTAAATGTATAAACAGAAATATAATTAATAATCATTGCACGGTGTATGTCAGATCATTTCCATTCAACTGAATGTCATTATGCTGATGAAATGGTTTTACTGAGATCTTTGATGGTGAGACAGACACTCAGTTGTAAGTTACATCTTCCACCCCTTGATCTTTATTCCTGGTTAAAACTGTATTTACAATCCACCATCCTTGACTGCAATAATCCATTGTGATTTATGCAGCCTGGAATCAAACACTCATCAAAGACTTCTCGCTACAAGGTCTCATGACACAAATAGTTTTTCTTCAGTTCTCCAGAGCGAGAGCCGCAAAGCCGATGGCAGTGCGCCGTACAGCTCAGCAGTTCAGTCAAGCATACTTGGGCTTTAGAAATAAGAGGAGGTGTTATATTACACAGATAAGAGGAGGAACAAGATAAAGAGAGGGAATGCCACCAGGTCGGGTCCTTATCATTTAGTGCCTGAACAAAGCCAGAAAGTGAGAGATACCGTAGGTGTGTGCGTATCTGAACTGCTGCTGTTGCTACAATACTGTAAAGTCACTATTCAGAAGTGACAGCATTACTGATTTACTCTTCAACATAGGAATGGAAGCATATCCCCATTTCCATTGTATATACAAATGAGTACTAGAATAAAAACATGTGCATGATAGATGTCTCTGTATCAGATTTACTATTTCAGAATGGCACGAGGTGATGCCACCTACACCAACATGTCCGGACACAATTACTGATAGCATCAGGACCTAGATTCGACTTGAGCATTTACAGCCAGTTGCATAAACACTGTAGAACCTGATCTCCAAAATAAAGAAAGAATACAAAAAGGAGGGACCGGCAAAGCTTTTCTACATCAGTGGAAATTAAGCAACAAAATGAAAAGTCGAAATCTGTCCAGAAACAGAACTGTGATTCTTAGCAGCATAAGTTTCATACATTCATTTCTATCAGAATCAATAAACAACTTCAGCAGTCCACAGTCTATTAAGGTGTGGCATCCAAGTGTAAAAGCGGGTAGTATCGCTGTTTTATAGCCCAAAGTCTCTTGACCCCTGTTTACTGCAAAACAGGGTATATCCCTTTCACCAGATTATTTTTATTATACAAAGGTAAGTCTGTTGGGGTTTTACACTCGAGCCTAGTGGCTCATCAGGCCGGTGCTTATCCCCGGTTTCCGTAGCGTGAATCGACCAGGAGCTCAACTCCTCCTGGATGGGACGCTAGTCCATCGCAGGTTACCTTCCCAGTATATTTTTACTGGTACCCATTTATACTGCTGGGTGAACAGAGGCACACTTGTGGTTGAGACCTTGCCCAGGGGTCTTAGCACAGTGGGGGTCTCAGTGGGATTTGAACTCACGACCTCCCGATCATGAGCCCAGCACTCTAACCACTACACCACCGGCCCCACGTTTATTATACAAAGAATAATCTTTATTCTCTTTATAATTCCTCATCTGTAATGAATGCAATAAAGCTAAGTTCTTACGTAGACAGTGATATGTGAGCGCCAAACCAAGACTACATCTACTATTCCGTGACTGTTTCAGCAGATTTTGGAGGTGGGCACACAAAAATACTGGGCAAAGGAAACATGCACTCGTTTTGAAATGTAAGACTCTCTGCTGCATACAATACTTCACAGCCATCGTGTCGACTAGCACTCAGTGCGATACATACGTGCTAGTCGTTGTAGAGATATATTTACCGGCACAGAAATCTTCAGGGCAGCACAGTCGTATAGTGGCTAGTATGTTAGCTTCACAGCAAAAAGGTCCTGGGTATGAATCCTGTGCTTGAGGGAGGATGTTTCTATGAAGGGTTTTCATGTTGTCCCTGCTCTTGCATGGGTTTCCCCTGGGCGCTTCAGTTTCCTCCCACAATCCAAATATATACACATTAGGCCAGTGATTCGGCCAGTGGTTCTTAACCTTGTTGGAGGTACCGAACCCCACCAGTTTCATATGCACATTCACCGAACCCTTCATCAGTGAAAAATAAAAATATGATTTTTTACAAATTTAACAATAGGTACTGTTGTGTTCTTGTATTCCCCATCTCCATGCAGTTTCACAAAGTGTTCCTTTAGTTTTGCCGGTACGAGACTAGAGTTGCTCAACTTGGCATTGCATATCATTCAGATAGGATGCTGAGTCCCATCACATTCCGTGATGCATGTGAATCCATGTTGTACATATTCGTCCGATCACTTTCTTTTTTGCTCGACATAGTATGGATTAAAATATTCCGAAAAAATCTCACGACTTCACACATTGACTACTGAGCGCGCTAAATTCCCACGGCACTGGGATTGGCCAAGCAATGTAATGTGATCATCTGCAGCCAGTGATGGCCAAGCGGGGCGTGTCATCACTAATTGACATGATGAGTCGGGTGTGTCCTGACCTCCGTGGCAGAGGCTCCGCCGAACCCCTGAGACCGACTCACCGAACCCCTAGGGTTCGATCGAACCCAGGTTAGGAACCACTGCATTAGGCTAACAGTCATTTCCAAATTGAGTCGGTATGAATGGTTGTGTGTGTTGACTCTGTGATGATCTGCTGAGTTGTTCAGAGTGTACCCCACCTTTGACAACAAGTGTTGCATTCTGGCTTTCTGAACCTGAGGCTTAATTAATAAAAACAAGAATGCATCATTACATCAATACTATCATTAAAAAAAATCATTAAATATATTATTGAAATAAATTACATTTTATGTTTGTAAAAAACAAGAAAAAAATCAATTTATGCCACTTATTATAATATCAATGCACCAATCAAACTAAGAATCGGGACATCCATCGTGGATTTGGTATTCATTATCCAAACCATTGATCTTGTTTGGGGTCATAGGAAGCCAATTCTAGATGAAGGTGGGGAAATAGACAATCAGTCTAATGTATATGTTTTTGGACTGGGGGTTGACACTGGAGTCACCAGAGGAGACCTACACAAGCACGGTGAAAAAATGCAAATGGTACACAAACACATCCTTGCTGAGCTCAGGACTCAAACCCAGGCACTTCTTGCTGTGAGTCAGGTGTGCTAACTTCTACGCCACTGTGCTGTCCCAGTTGTCTCTGTTGTCTAAAACCCCAATTTGCACTGCTTTCATATTTATCCACTTGCAATTTTGGGGGCTGTAATAGTTAATTGTAAATGTGGTAATGAGTATTTGATGAAATTCCAGAGTCATTTGAGAGTATAAATGAGATGATCCAGAACTTTTTAAAGTACAGTCAGCCCTCTACTTACAAAAACCTCTGAATACGAAAAATCCAGGTTATGAAAAACATTTTCCTAAATTTTCGTCCTCTGTATATACGAAACAACCTCTTCTTACGAAAAGCGCCAAACGCGCCATTCAAAAATTCAAATACGCATTCAAACATTCAAACAATGCGCAAGTTGATCTCTCATTGGCTGTCTCCCAACATCCTGCCCCACTGGCCTCCCATTGGCCAGGAGGGAGCTGAACTGTACCCATTCCTATACCCATGCCTCCTGTTTGTCACACGCGTGAAGGGGAGTTGAACAGGACTGTTGGCTTGTGAGGTTTTTTGAGAGTGATCATTGCAGCGTTATATTTTGTTATCCATCATGGACCCCAAGAAAGTGATTCCCGGTGACACCGAAAAGAAGAAGCGGGCTCCGTTATCAATCGAAGTGAAGCAGGAGATAATAAAAAAATACAAAAGTGGGATGCGGTTGAGCGAAATCGCAAACGAGTATGGCCGAAACCCCTCTACAATCGGTACGATATTGAAGCAGAAGGAGACCTTAAAAGCGGAGATACCGAGATGGAGGCGATTATTTCAGAAAAAGCAACCGCCATATTTAAGGACCTCGTGAAGGAGGGTGGAGGTGGGGGTGAGGGTTCTTCAGACCAGCAATCCCTGGACTTTATAAGTGTCGCATGGGTGGTTCGAGAGATTTAAAATAGTAAATAATTTTATTTTACTTGAACACATATTTCATACAAAATTGGTGTACTTTTATAATTTTTAAAAGGTTTATGATGTAGTCTTGGGAGCCTTGGAACGAATCACGTGTTTTACATGTAAAATGCACCTGTCTGTCTTCCTTTCGGCTTTTTCCCTTTTACTCAGGAGTCGCCACAGCGAATCATCTGATTCGCACGTTTGATTTGGCAGAGGTTTTTACGTTGGATGCCCTTCCTGTCACAACCCTTTTTTTTTATCAAGGGACAGAAACACGCTGACGGCTTTGCAGCTACTCTTTACGAAAGCCAGCAATGGTTCTTTTACATGCCTCTCGCCATAGACAGTGAGAGACATGGCCCGCCTTTGATAACCCAGTTAGCCGCACTGGGTAGGACAGTGGCAACCTTGTGGAGAGTGGGACTCGAACCCCCAACCTTTGGATCAGCGATCCAGCGCCCTATACCACTAGACCATCACTGCCCACTGTAAAATGCACCTCTACTTATGAAAACTCCAGGTTACGAAAAAGGCACTGGAACGGATTAATTCCATAAGTAGAGGGCCGACTGTATCTTTAAGCAAACAAAGTCTTGAGGCAAGCTTGGATGTAGAGACAATAAGCAGCCTTCAAAGGTCTTGAAGCAAATGGATAGACACGCCGATAATACGGACGGTGCACATGATTAAAATTGGAATAAACAGACAGAGAAGAAGAGAGATGTTTTATGTACCTTACAGTACAAGCATAGCCAGTGTCACTGATATTCTGTAATATCAGCTTTTTGTCTCTAATGCGTCTGAATGGTGATTTTATTAAAGTTTCTTTGAATTAACATGACAGAGTGTCTTCATAAGACTTTCACTCCCCAGAGGCCAAAGAATTGTCTGTGTGTGCATGCACAGGTAATGTGATTAAAAAACCCACCACCAACAACAACAACGAAATGAAGAATTCAATATAAAGATCTAGAGAGAGAGAGACAATGCGCCAGAACTGTCTCCTAACTGGAACCCCACCCACCCACCCCCCCACACACACACACACACACAAGCTAAAGCACAGAGAAAGACCCAGATGATGTCTGTATGTTTGTTTTAGTCTGAATGTGCGCATGCAATGCATCTTAAATTACAGAGCACCGGGAGGTTTTCAAGGCCTGAGTAGATGAAGTGGGTCACTGTTTGTGCTCATTAGGGCCCTGTATTCCTCAGGGTCCCTTGCACTGTGTGAGCTGAGATCTACTCCTGGATGCTTTGATAACGAAGGCTTTTAAAAGATACATCTGAATTAGACGCTGGACACATTCAATTGATTTGGTGCCATCCATCTGACAAATATTAGACACCTTTTAAAGAATCCATCCCATTATTACAACCTCTTTGGATAAATAATATTACATCATTTAATTAATCATATAAGGTAGATAATGACCTTAATAGAATTTAATAGTGTTTTTTAAGTAATACCGCCAAAACAAATGCTAATGCATGGCATGAGGCTTGTTGAATTGACCAACAACAGGATTACAATCTACAATTGTAGGATCTACAAGCCAGTAGAGACACTTTGTGGGTCAAATTAGTGGTTCGATGACACTAAAACTGGGTTATCACTTGACTCAGAGTATCTTAGATATGTTACCGAAGTAAGGGAAACATAAAGAATCATAAAGTAACTACAGGGTGACCTATTAAAACCTCCCAGATTTCAAAGATAAATAAAAAAAGAAAAGAAATAATAACAGTTAAGTAAATTATTATTTGCACACATGAAACTTAGTGAAACGGGGATGATGGTAAGGTCCATTTGTAGCCCAACCTCAACTATTCACAGTAGGCATCATGGTGTGGCTAAGAACACAGCAAGATGAGTGTTTCCAGATTGGGAGAAATCATTGCGTCACGGTGTTGGGTGACTGGCCCATTCCCTTGACCTCGGCCCTTCTGATTTTGCTTTCTCCGGGCTATCATAAATCATGAGCGTACATTCATGGACCCCAAACTCTGGAAATTCATAAGGATGCAAATATGTTTTAACATAACATCATGAAGTTTTAGTAGACACCCTTATAAAGAGCAACTTACATTTTTCACTTGTTTATACAACTGAGCATTTGAGGGATAAGGACAATGCTCAAGAGCCCAACAGTGGTAGCTACATAGTTCAGGGACTCTGGTGCTTGAACCCCTGAGCTTCTGTTCATCAGCCCAAAACCTTAAACACTGAGCCACAACAGCCCATCTATAGGCTCAATCTTCTTTTCCTTTCGGCTGTTCCCTTCAGCGGTCGCCACAGTGAATCATCTGCCTCCATCTTCATGGAAGTCATATTAATGATTTGCATGTTTGATTTGGCATAGGTTTTTACATCGGATGCCCTTCCTGACACAACCCTTTCGTAAGGGACAGTAACACGCTGACGGCTTTGCAGCTACTCTTGTCTAAATTCAGCAATGGTTCTTTTACCTGAACCTCTCACCATAGACAGTGAGAGGCATTGCCGACCTTTGTTAACCCAGTTGGCTGCCCTGGAGGGACAGTGACAACCTTGTGGAGAGTGGGACTCAAACCCCCTACCCTCGGATCACCGATCCAGCGCCTTTACCACCAGGCCACCATTGCCCATCTATAGGCTTTAATGTATAAGTTCAATCACATGTGGGGAAAGTTCTCAACATTTATTCACATTCACACACACGACTATAGGCAATGTGGAATATCAAATTAGCCTAATATGCATGTTTTTGGACTGCCGAAGGAAAACAGAGCACCTGGAGGAAACCCATGCAAGCACAAGGAGAACATGCAAACACCACATAGAAATGCCCGGGCCGACCTCTGAGATTAATCCTGCAACCTTCTTGCTGTGAGGCGAAAGAACAAACTCTTACCATACTCTCTTTTTATTCATTTAGAATAGGGAACCCTTCAGCATGGCTCACCATGTTGACAATACATCTGATGTAAGTCACATAACAGCAATTTTTTTTCACATCAAAGATTCCTCTGTCCAGCACACTAAAGATTTTTGGGGTTTTCATCCATAAGATTACATGCTTTTATCTTTAAATGTCTCCATCAGATCTTTATGAGAACATACTCTTTCAGACTGTAATTGAAGCAGATAAATGAAGTGCCTCTCATTTTACAGAGGACTGGAAAGTCTTTCAGCTCGGTTTGCCATGCAACAATCACGTTCAGATCCAAAAAGCTGGAATTGGTGAGGTGAACAGCCAGACAGACTGGCCTGAAAGCTCGCTGATCTACAGCCAGAGCTGAAAGCCTGGCATGGTTTAAAGATAGAGGATCAGAATGAGTATCAACCCAACCCTCCTCCCCATGCTCCTCATTCCTTTCCCCTTTCTCGTCCCTCCACTATTTTTGTTCACGCCATACATGAAAGTCACATGCCCTCTTGGCTCTGCCACGCGCCCCTATATTTAGCCTCGCTGGTGTTTGGCAGGCCTTCCTGTACTGAGACAGGTGGAGGAGAATTCCCCAGCCAAGCGCCAAGGCTCCATTGCTCACAACTGTCTCATATCAACAGCTGGCTCAAGCTATTATAAAGGATTAGAGTGTGTAAAAACACCCACACGCCCTCACTCAAACCCCAGGGATGAGACTTCACGCTTCGAGCCTTTGACCTTGACCAGGACACATTTGTCTGGATTTCTACATGTCTAGAGATGAAGGCATGAAGCCTTGCTCCATCAAGAGAATAGCGAATGAACAAAAGGGTTATAAATATGACTCATAAATTACACCAGCCTTTTTAAAATGAACAACAAAATGTACCGTCTAATTAAATATTATTGTGTTTTGTTTATTTATCTAATAGCAAAATGAGGACTAAATTTATTTAATTATTTCAGTACAAAATAAGGTGAATATTGAATATTATTCATTTATTAATTCATTAGTGCTAGTGTTGGCCTGGTGGTATGGTGCTGAACTACTGATCCCGAGGTTGTGGGTTCAATCTCCACTATCACCGGTTTGTCACCACCGTCTCCCAGTGGAGCTAACTGGGTTATCAAAAGCTGGCCATGTCTCTCACTGTCTATGGTGCGAGGCATGTAAAAGGACCATTGCTGATTTGCATCAAGAGTAGACTGCATTGCCTTGAGCATGCTTTTATCCTGTAATGGCTTAGCGAACTGTCCAGGTTGTACTCTGCTGAGATGGGCACCACCCTTCCCGTGACCCTAATTAGGATGAATGAATAATTGTTTAATTTGCAAACCATTTAATCCTATTACAACTGCACAGAGGCTGCACTCAATCTCAGCCAACTCTTAAGGAAGTACTAGTACACCCTGAACAGCTCACCAGTCCATCGCCGGGCAAACACACCCAAAACCATTCACCATTCTTGCACTCACACCTGGGGAAAATAAACAGCCACTTTTCATTATTGTGCATGTCTGTGTACTGTTGTAGCAAGCCAGAGAAAACTCATGAAAGCACAATAAGAACACGCAAACACCTTTGCTGAGCCCAGGATTCAAGCTCCAGACCTTCTTGCTGTTAGGTGGAAGTGCTAACCTTTATGTCACTGTGCTGCCATTTAGCAACCTAATAAAGACAAAGGTAATGGCACTCTATAACAAGACGAAGTTGTATGTCTGTGGTCTGCTGTACACTGATGGACTGACAGCTCAAGCAAATGTAAAGGCTATGAAACGGCTTCTGTATGGCAAAGGGAGGAGCTCATGAGCCTACCCATCAATTAAATCAACAATCAAAACAATTAAACTGAATAAAGTACTGACAAACATGTCTCGTCTTTGAAGGATTGGACGATCCCTTGTAGAATAGCTGGCGAGAAAATTCATAAGCATCACTGTTCACTGACTGGAAGCCTTTGAATCAGAATAAGAACAGTGACAGTAAAGCTCAGTGGTGTGACTCAAGACAGTCTGCTACAGCTTCACAAGCTTTTTCAATGCTTCACAAAAAAAGTCTGAGGATCCTATCTTAGCTTACTCTGGGTGATGGATGAGTATACCCTGAACAGCTCACCAGTCCATCACAGTCATCTCGTACACACACACACGCACGCACGCACGCACGCACGCACACACACACACACACACACACACACACACACACACACACACACACACACACACACACACACACACACACACACACACACACACACCTAGAGGGAAAATGGAAGAGATAAGGAAGATAATACCCAAGTCTTTGAACTGCAGGAGGAAACCAGAACACCCAGAGGAAACTCACAGAAACATGATAAGAACATTAAAACTCCATATAGGAATACCTCACCCGGAGATGAAAATGTTGAGGTTCTCTTTGGGAGTAACGAGGATGGATAGGATCAGGAATGAGCACATCAGAGGGACAGCACATGTGAGAGGTTTTGGAGACAAAGTGACAAAGTCAGAGAGGCTAGATTGAGATGGTTTGGACATGTACAGAGGAGGGATAGTGAGTATATTGGTAATAGGATGCTAAGGTTGCAACTACCAGGCAGAAGTCCTAGAAGAAGACCAAAGAGAAGATTTATGGATGTGGTGAAGGAGGACATGAAGGTAGTTGGAGTAAGAGAAGAAGATGCAGAGGATAGGGTGAGATGGAAGCAGATGATTCGCTGTGGCGACCCCTGAAGGGAGAAGGCGAATGGAAAAGAGAAGATAGGAATACCTTCACCAAGCCTGGCTCACAAACCCAGGACCTTTTTGCAGTAAGATGGAAGACCACTGCACCACCATGTGGTCCACTAAAAAAAATTGTTTTGTATGATGCCATAGTGCAGGTGTTGGACACTCTGTCTATAATTCTCTAGAGTAATATTTTGAACATTCATATAATTTTCTGGAGCTAAAATAGGACTATAAATTGCCTTGAGCGACCAGAACCGCCTAAAAGACCCTACTCTGATCTTAAGCACTTAAACCACAGCTTAAAAGCAAATCTCAAAAGAGCAATATTCTCATTAAAGCATCAGAAACACCTTGAAATTGACTTTGCGTCTGTACACGTTTATGCAAACATACTAACGTGGTAATCAAAGCCCTATTTGCATAATGCAAGCTGGCCGCTGCCAATTTTAATCCATTATTAGACTGGCATTAAAGTCTACATCCAGCTGTTGGTAAGTTCTTCTAGAGACATGTGCTCATCGTATATACAGCAGATGGAATGATGTCCCAGCCATATACGATAACAATCAGGCTGGTTCTCCATGTGCGGCTCATGCGAACGACACAGAATACAACCAGCCTGTATGGCAGATGTTAGCACTACAGCTGAGAATAAAAACAAATGCTTTTTTCCACCAATATCCCACTTATAAGCCGCAGATTAGGTAATCTAGAACTGTGTTCTTATGGCATGTTGTTAGAAGAAGTCCAGAAGTGCCCAGGCTCAGTCTTAGCCAACTTCTAGACGCTGGAGCTCAGTGTGAGACATCAAATTCATAATATTGACTGTCAGAGCAAGGGATGGTAGAATAAACAGCATGGTGCTGTGTCTTCTGTCACCTTGTCACTCTCAAAACAGGGTTGAGAATGGGAACACTAGTGTTGTGGGCTTTGAAGTTAGATGTAAAGCAGCGCAGCACAGCACTCCTCAGGAGGAGTGTACTGAAGAACCTAGCTATAGAGCGGTATAAAGTGGGACAAAGACAGAGACATACACCAGATACTTATGGGTATTTATACAAAGTGAATAACCACATCTCAACAGGAAAACCAGATTATCAAATTTCCTAAAATTGCTTCATAAATGCCATCAATTTCTTTAAAATGGTGCAGTTAAGCAAGTGTAATAAAACTATTTGTTGAGGCCAGCGATGTTGTATGGTTTAGAAACAGTGGCCCTGAGAAAAGACAGGAGGTAGAGCTGGAGGTAGCAGAGATGAAAATGTTGAGGTTCTCTTTGGGAGTAACAAGGATGGATAGGATCAGGAACGAGCACATCAGAGGAACAGCACAAGTAAAAGGTTTTGGAGACAAGGTCAGCGAGGCTAGATTGAGATGGTTTGGACATGTACAGAGGAGGGATAGTGAGTATATTGGTAGTAGGATGCTGAGGTTGGAACTACCAGGGAGAAGGCCCAGAGGAAGACCAAAGAGAAGATTTATGGATGTGGTGAAGGAGGACATGACGGTAGTTGGTGTAAGAGAAGATGAAGAGGATAGGGTGAGATGGAGGCAGATGATTCGCTGTGGCGACCCCTGAAGGGAACAGCCAAAAGGAAAAGAAGAAGCTTTAAAACTAAGCCATTACTCACAGTAGGATCATTTGGAGATGGGCGGAAACCAATTAACCTGGAAGAAAATTTTGATCCTACAAAACCAACCACAGATTGCCATGCTACCCGTACACCATCATCTCATTTACCAAACAGCTTATCCCTCATTAGGCTTATTTGTATTCTAGAGCCCTTCCCAGTTGACTCCAGGCGAAGGCCAGATACACCCTTAACAGTCCACAAGACCATTGCATGCCAAAACAATCACACAACTATTCCTTCTTACTAGGCAATTGGGAAGATCTCATACGTCTAATGTCTTTGAACTAATGGAGGAAACCAGAGCAGTCTGAGGAAACCCACGCAAGTACAGGGAGAAAAGTATTCAGAGAAGCACTAATAACCCATAGCAACCTGCATAGGCTGCTAAAAAAAGTATAAAACATGTTATGCTTTGTTCTCTTGTCACATCAGTGTGTGTTGAAGAGAATCAGAGATAAAGTGGTCATATTTCAAGACTTTGGCTTCTCATCCAAAGTTTATTCCCACCAAGATTCCAGTATTGCAAGCAGAAGCTTATGAGCCAACACCCCCACCCTGACCAAGCTAATGTGCATATTTAACATGCATGAATGAATGAATGTTAACGAATGTTATTATGAATAATAATGAATAATGAAATACATAATGAATGTTAATGCAGCCATGAGGCGGGGGGGGGGCACTAACCAGTGTCTCTCCCCCTTATGCCGGTCCCAAGCCCGGATAAATGCAGAGGGTTGCGACAGGAAGGGCATCCGGCGTAAAACTTCTGCCACATTTAAAAATGCAAATGATCAAAACAAAATTCATACCGGATCGGTCGAGGCCCGGGTTAACAACGACCGCCATCAGTGCTGTCAACCAACAGGGTGCTGATGGAAATTGGACTACTGTTAATTGGTCGAAGGCATTCCGAAGAAGGAGAGGCGGGAGGCGTGTCTGTAGGCAGAGAGAGAAGAGGAAATGCGTGAGCCTCGGACTGAGAGTAGGGACTTTGAATGTTGGAACTATGCAAGGAAAAGATGGGGAGCTGGCTGACATGATGCAGAGGAGGAGGAAGGTGGACATACTGTGTGTTCAGGAGACAAGGTGGAAAGGTAGAAAGGCTAAAAGCTTAGGAGCAGGGTTTAAACTGTTTTATAATGGTGTGGATGGGAAGAGAAATGGAGTAGGAGTCATCTTGAAGGAGGGGGTTTGTCAGGAATGTTCTAGAAGTGAAAAGAGTGTCAGACAGAGTGATGAGTCTCAAGTTAGAAATTGAAAGGCGTGATAGTCAATGTTGTTAGTGCTTATGCCCCACAGGTAGGATGTAAGCTAGAAGAGAAGGAGAGATTCTGGAGTGAGTTAGATGAAGTGATGCAGAGTACCCCCAGAGGGTGAAAGAGTGGTCATTGGAGCAGACTTCAATGGACATGTTGGTGCAGGCAACAGAGGGGGCGAAGTGATGGGCAGGTTTGGTATCCAGGACAGGAACACAGAAGGACAGATGTTGATCGATTTTACCAAAAGGATGGAAATGGCTGTGGTGAATACTTTCTTCCAGAAGAAACAGAAGCATAGGGTGACTTATGAAAGCGGAGGTAAGAGCACACAGGTAGACTACATCTTGTGTAGGCGAGGTAATTTGAAGGAAGTCAGTGACTGCAAAGTAGTAGTGGGTGAGAGTGTTGCCAAACAGCATAGGATGGTGGTGTGCAGGATGACACTGATGGTGAGAAAGGTGAAAAAGGCAAAGGTAGAGCAGAAGACAAAGTGGTGGAAGCTGAAAAGGAAGAGTGTCGTGTTGTTTTCAAGGAGGAGTTGAAACAGGCTTTGGGTAGTCAGGAAGTGCTTCCAGAGGACTGGACAACCACAGCCAATGTGATCAGGAGACCGGTAGGAGAGTATTTGGTGTGTCCTCTGGAAGGAAAGTAGATAAGGAAACTTGGTGGTGGAATGAGGAAGTGCAGGAGTGTGTACAAAAGAAGAGGTTAGCCAAGAAGAAGTGGGACATTGAGAGGACCGAAGAGAGTAAACAGGAGTACAGGGAGACACAGCGTAAAGGCGAAGGTAGCAGTGTCAAAGGCCAAACAGAGGGCATATGATGACTTGTATGATAGGTTGAACAGTAAGGAGGGAGAAAATGATCTATACAGGTTAGCACAGCAGAGAAATAGAGATGGGAAAGACGTGCAGCAAGTTAGAGTGATAGGACAGAGAGGAAATGTATTGACTGATGACAGAAGTGTGCTGGGAAGATGAAAAGAGTACTTTGAAGAGCTGATGAATGAGGAAAATGAGAGAGAAAAAAGAGTAGAAGGGGTGACCGTTGAGGAGCAGGAAGTAGCAAAGATTAGTAAGGGAGAAGTGAGGAGGGCATTGAAGAGGATGAAGAGTGGAAAGGCAGTTGGCCCTGATGACATACCAGTTGAGGTATGGAAGTGTCTAGGGGAGGTAGCAGTAGATTTTCTGACAAGAATATTCAAAAAGGTCTTAGAAAGTGAGCAGATGCCAGAGGAATGGAGGAGAAGTGTGCTTGTGCCCATTTTTAAGAACAAGGGCGATGTACAGAGTTGTGGCAACTACAGAGGGATAAAGTTGATGAGCCATACAATGAAGCTATGGGAAAGAATAGTGGAAGCAAGACTAAGGGCAGAGGTCAGCATTTGTGAACAACAGTTTGGTTTCATGCCAAGAAAAGAGCACCACAGATGCAGTGTTTGCTTTGAGGATGTTAATAGAGAAGTACAGAGAAGGTCAGAAGGAGCTGCATTGTGCCTTTGTGGATCTGGAGAAAGCATATGACAGGGTGCCGAGAGAAGAACTGTGGTATTGTATGAGGAAGTCTGGAGTGACAGAGAAGTATGTTAGAGTGGTGCAGGACATGTATGATAGATGTAAGACAGTGGTGAGGTGTGCTGTCGGTGTGACAGAAGAGTTCAAGGTGGAGGTGGGACTACATCAAGGGTCAGCTCTCAGCCCCTTCTTGTTTGCTATGGTGATGGACAGGCTAACAGATGAGGTTAGACAAGAATCTCCATGGACTATGATGTTTGCAGAGGACATTGTGATCTGTAGTGAGAGCAGAGACCAAGTGGAGGAAAATCTAGAGAGGTGGAGGTATGCCCTGGAAAGGAGGGGATTGAAGGTTAGTCTTAGTAAGACAGAATACATGTGTGTGAACGACAAGGACCCAAGAGGAACTTTTTGAGGTTACAGGGGCAGAGATAAAGAAGGTGGAGGATTTTAAGTACTTAGGCTCAACAATCCAGAGCAATGGAGAGTGTGGAAAAGAGGTGAAGAAGCGCGTGCAGGCAGGTTGGAATGGATGGAGAAAAGTGTCGGTGTGATGTGTGATAGGAGAGTATCGGCAAGAATGAAGGAAAAGTGTACAAGGACGGTGATGAGGCCAGCAATGTTGTATGGTTTTTAGAGACAGTGGCCCTGGGAAAAGACAGGAGTCAGAGTTGGAGGTAGCAGAGATGAAAATGTTGAGGTTCTCTTTGGGAGTAACGAGGATGGATAGGATCAGAATGAGTACATCAGAGGGACAGCACATGTTAGATGTTTTGGAGACAAAGTCAGAGAGGCTAGATTGAGATGGTTTGGACATGTACAGAGGAGGGATAGTGAGTATATTGGTCGTAGGATGCTGAGGTTGGAACTACCAGGCAAAAGGCCCAGAGGAAGACCAAAGAGAAGATTTATGGATGCAGTGAAGGCGGACATGAAAGTCGTTGGAGTAGGAGTAGAAGATGCAGAGGATAGGGAGAGATGGAGGCAGATCATTTGCTGTGGCGACCCCTGAAGGGAACAGCCGAAAGGAAAAGAAGAAGAAGAAGAATGAATGAATGTTAACATCTTCCCATTAGACTTGTTCTTAGGTCAAGACTAAGATGACCAGGAACTTAGTCCATCAGTACAAGTCAAGGCGGGTCAAGTTTTTTTTTTTTTTGTGGATACATAAAATATGTGAACAATGAATTTTATATGTCATATATTTAGGGAGGATCTTATCAACACACCTTCACCTTCACCTTCGTGGCACACTCACAGTGCATCTAAGCAATCTCGGCAGGGTGGAAGAACTGCATCTTTCAGAAGTCAGATATACGCTGAGTAATTTCTGTCAAGAGGAATCAGAATTGATCGATTTAACCGAGGCTGAGTTTAAAACAAACAATAAGATAGAATGCTTAAAAGGCTGAAGTATAAAAAAAAATGTTCAAAAAAAGCATGGCTTGTCTGTTTGAGGAAGGATCGGGAGAAGGAGAAGGCAAGAAGCAAAGAATGAATTTCGACTGGGGCCTTTACTGATGAAAGCCAGCAGGTGACACATGGCGAACTGACTTAAAGCTGAAGGCCATTCTAAAAATACCATGACCCTTACACCAGATGCAGCGCTGCCACACACACAAACAAACACACACACACACACACACACACACACACACACACACACACACACACACACACACACACCAGAGCATGTGACAAACATTCTTACCAACTGCTCAACTGGCACTTAGTCACACAACTTGAAAATGCAGCTTGATCGTTATATGATAAAACCCCTCCACCACCACCTTGATCTCCATTCTTTGATTTAATGACCGGCTTAGCAAATTTCATAGCATAGCCCTACACAGAATCAGAACCTGGGGCATCCAGCGCTCAGGCCTTAAGGCACAGGTGGCAGCATGGCATCAGAAACAGGGAGAACCCGAAGCCATCATCTGTGCTTCAACTTGGCAAGGCTTTGCTTTGGAAACCCTTAATTCATATTCAATACAGTGTAGAAGATATTCAGGAATTTAAGTGATGGTATACATCATACCATATTCACAGTAATATGGGCAGTGGTGGCTCAGCGGTTAAAGATTTGAACTGCTGTTAAGAAGGTTAGGAACTCAAGCTCCAGTAGTACCAACCTACCATTGTTTGGCCCCAAAACATGACCCTGAACCCTTAACTGCTCAGTTACATGAAGGAGATAAAAAGGGGTGTCTGCCAAATGCCATAAATGTAAAACTTGCCTATAATAACACAGTGTGAGGTCTATAAAGGGAAATCTCAGCCCAAGATTTTTAGTACAGTCCAAGCCAAAGATCAAGAAACAAATTCAATAAGTAGTTTATTACATGGCATTGTGAACTGCCAACCTTGTGAACTGCCAATACACTTCAGGTGTCATTATAGTTTTCATTTCAACTGGGGCATAATGCCAAACATTCCATTTTTGTGCAAGGCATCTTCATCTGCATATCTGTACCTTTTGCCTTGTTTATCCTCCTGTGATGGACAAGAACATTGTAGCACTTTGTGGCATTTATGCCCGAGAATATTTCTTGTATACATTTACTAAATAAAAATTAAACAAATAAATTCTAAATGCTTATTCAGAAGCTGCTATAAATCATAGTGCATAGTATAGCTATCTGATGGCTATCTCACCAGTCAGAAACGCACCAGTTGGGTTCCCGAGTGGTGCATTGACAAAGTCCATGACTATTAACCCAGCGATCGCAAGTTCAAAACCAGGGAATCCATCTGTGACCGGGAGTCCATGGGTGCTAACTGGCCGAGCTCTTATGGGAGGGAGGGACGGCATACGCTTCCTTCCCCGTCACTCACGACGATCGCCAGCCAATCATGGGCGTCTGTGAGCTCATTCATACGAGGGGAGAAATCCACATGGCAGCACTTTGAACAGAGGCGGGTGGCCAACATTGCATGTCAGACAGTCCAGATACACAGTGGATTGCCAGCACATTCACCAATCCAATTGTGTGCACTGCTGTTGCAATATAATAAATATGCATCTCAATGCTTTCAATGTGATCCTCTGCCTGTCGTTGTCTAAAATCCATGCTCCTATATGACATACATAGAATCTGATGTAGTCTTCTGCTGATGTAGCACATCTGCTCAGGTTTCACCATGCAGTGTTTTCTGAGGTGCTTTTCGGCTCACTGAGGTTGGAAAGAGTGGCTCGTAAAACTACCGTAACCTTCCTTTCAGCTCAAACCATTGTAATATTTCTTCTCTGATCTCTTAAATAAACAAAACAGAGCCAGTCACTGGGGTCACCATTTGATGTAAGGATTAACTGAAGCCCTTGACCTACAGGATTTGATGCAGTATGCTACTGCCACATGATTGGCTGATTGGGTAATTCTATAATTAATGAGCAAAGGCTCTAGAGAATACTGTAGCTTTAAAATCTTGAGCAATATTTAGGTCACTGAACAAGTCCAGAAGTTTCGTGAGAAACTTTTTTCCCCAAAAAATGGAAATAATGGACAATCTGTGGATGCCTCAACTAATTCCATAATTGTATACCATCTATCTAGTCATTATACCATTTACGAATCAGAGTTGTGTAAGAAACTAGAACCAGTCCCATATGACTTTGGGTTAGAGGCAGAGTTAAACCCTGAACCTCATCAGTCTATTACAGAACCTATACAGACAAAAACAACCAAAAGCAAATAAACCACATTAATTTATTTACAACCAATTTTAAAGTAAATTTAAAGCCAATTTAAAGTAGCCAGTTGACCTACTGTGTATGTCTTTTAATATCGAAGGAAACCAAAGGACCCGGGGCAGTGGTGGTCTAGTGGTATAAGGTGCCGGATCGCTGATCCAAAGGTTGGGGGTTCGAGTCCCACTCTCTACAAGGTTGTCACTGCTCCCCCCCCCCCCAGTGCAGCTAACTGGGTTATCAAAGGCCGGCCATGTCTCTCACTGTCTATGGTGTGAGGCATGTAAAAGAACCATTGCTGACTTTCGACAAGAGTAGGCTGCAAAGTCGTCAGTGTGTTTCCGCCCTGCGATGGCCTGGCGAGCTGTCCGGGGTGTACTCTGCCTTCGCTCTGAGTTGGCTGGGATGGGCACCAGCCTCCCCGCGACCCTAATTAGGATGAAGCGGTTACAGAAAATGAACTGAACCAAAGGACCCCTTGTAAGCACTCAGAAACATCCCTTCACCTTACAGAATTCCCTTGGCCAAGATTCAATCCATAAAACTCTAACCCACTGACCAATGTACAAAGCACTGAGCCAATGTGCCGTCCATGTTCCTGCTAATACATATAAATCCTTGCTCCACAACATCTCCCAAAACTGGCATGGTTTCATTCGTCAGGATGTGTTTTTTTTTTTATACACCAGAAAGTGAAACATCAAGAGCAAGCAGCATTTTAATTATACCAATGTCTCTGGTGGTTGAAGTTTGGCATGACAGACAACTGGGTTCACCCCTGAAATTGGCAGCGGGAATCTGGCAACCACCTGAAGCTGCTCTCCACAGAAAAGAAAGCTCATCGCTTCTCTTCACCAAGCAGTGGTCCCTGTTCGGGGATGGAGTGTGATGAGGATTGTGTGTGCTCTTGGTGCTGCTGTCACGTTATACAAAAAGCAATCCGTCCTGCCGTCGCTGCCAATGCTCCATCTCCCATCATCCTGCTGGCAGTCGGATACCAGCCCCGGGCCACGAACTCAAGATCCTTCTCACAGCTAACGTACACCGACACAAAACCACTTTTTTCTCACTCACTGCACACACACTTTGTTCCAGCTCATGCACATGCAAACACATACCAAGAGAAGATAGGCAATCGCATCAGGACTCCATGCTGCAAGCAAGAAAACAACTCAACTCTCACTAAAATACATTTGTGTGTCTTGTCAGGTTTTTTTTTTTTTTTTTTTTTCACTTCTGGTAAATACTGAACTAGTCACAACTAAAATATATATTTAAAAAAAATTCTCTTTTAACATGATGCGAGCGGTACTCAGATGTTCGTTTAGCCATCGGCAGTCAGGGCTGCGCTGTGCAAGTGTGTTTTCCTGAACGGAAAAATCAGGGCTCCGGCTGTGTCACACCATCACAGCATTGCATCTCATTCATCAAATCTGGCCTTGCATGCACAATTAAAACAGTTTACAGTTTTATTATAAAAAAAATCCCCACAATTTGTGCATATTCCCCTTTAGGTTTGAGAATACTTTAGTAAACAAATATGCAGCACATACTGAGATTATTAACGTATTGTTGTGTTTGCATGTCATGGGCCTAACAATAATAACAATAAATAATTAAACCTCACAAGCAATTATTTTAAGTCAGAATCATCAGAATCATAATACTGAAATGTTACCATGGTACGTCTAACAAATAGCCAGATCTGCATCAAAAATGTGTCCAACCCAAACAAAGCTTATATGCAACTATTGTTTTAATTTAAAAAGTATGGGAACATAAACGAAGGTAAAAACAATTAGATTTAAACTATTTATTTTTAACTGATTTAGGTCACTGAATAGCCCCCAAGACTGAATGTTTATTTATTTATTTTTTGAGCATTACACGGTGTCTGGGAACGCAATCATAAATGGTATGAGCCAGGCTGAAGTGCAGCAACTGGCCAAGGCTACCCTTTATCCCAAAAGTTTAAGGTTAGATCGCGATCACAAGCGGCTGAATCAAGTTCCCTTTGCAATGTGGCAGGGCAGCAGGGCGGCAGGGCTTTCCCTTAGAGATAGGATGAGAAGTTCTGTCATCCAGGAGGTGCTCGGAATAGAACTGCTGCTCCTTCACGTTGAGAGGAGCCAGTTGAACTGGCTCAGACATCTGAATAGAATGTCTCCCGATCGCCTCCCTGGTTTTTCCGGCATGTCCAACCGGGAAGAGACCCCAGGGTCGACCCAGAAGCAGGTTTCTCAGCTGGTCTGAGAATGCCTTGGCGTCCAGAGGAGAGAACTGGAGGAAGTGGGTGGGGACAGAGATGTCTGAACCTTACTGCTTAGGCTGTTGTCCCTCACGACCCAACCCCAGAACAAGCAGAAGAAGGTGAAGAATAAGATGAAGCTTAATTTTATCATCAGGTAATCCTAGACAGCCAGTTCTTCTATTGATTTTAGACTTCTTGCTTGAAAAGGAACAACATTTGAAATCCAATTATCGCTCGCTATGTTTTTCTTTTTTTTTTTTCCAACAATTAGGCAGGGTTTTTTTCCCACCAAACAAGACTTTCTGAAGAACAGACCTCAGGAAAGGAGCCGTCAGGAACAGCTAAGGGGCAACAATCCCTTTTAACCTACCCAGTTAACCCATAAAAACAAACAATCAAAAAAAAAAAAAATCTGCCATATTTTTACATTTTAAAGTGTGATAATAATGCCGTCAGTGAGGTGGCCATGACAAACTATGAGTGTCCGGTGTGTTGTTACAAACATTATTCATTTGGAATAAAGGATTTTTAATCCTGAGAGAGCTGACAATCAGATTTCTCTATTCCCATGTAGAATATAGAAAATAAATATGTACAACCAAGCAGCTGATGGTTCTCTTGCATAAAAACCCAAGTGGCAGACTGGTGGTTTCACAAATCGGGCAAAGGAACACTATAGTATTACAAGTGTGTTGCCAAGATATCTGTGACTAGGCCAAATGTTATGCAAAGGCTGTTAGGTCTAAATATATCCTGTTGTTCAGAGCTAACAAACGTCCAGTCAGAGATAAGGACTTGTCTGGCTTTTCCACAGCAATAATTCCTGTCTCTAATATCCAGCGACACACTCCACCACCTGTCAGTTGCTGAAATGAATGAACCACAGCTCCACAAAGGCATAGGCATACACAAACACACACCACATACACATCTGGCTATAATGGAAATCTCCCCAAACAAGCAGGATTAACATCCTGTGAGATGTGATGTAGTCCACGCTCTTAATGCTGCGTTCACTGGCCAATCACTTAGACAGTCAGTACTTTGGACTCTTGGGTGTGGTTCGATGATACCCAAGCCTAATCCATTTACTATTTTCCTTTGTCACATGCTCAGAGAAACTCAGCTATACAAATGCTGGAAAGATAATAAATACAGTTTCATTTCACTATAGCAGTAAAGACTTAATACTCTGTTCAGTTTGGCCAATTAGCATTAGCCATTCTGCGCATATGTGACGAGTGTGAAGAGGAATAATACACGATATGTCATGCATTTATTTGATTCAGACAACTGAGCATGAGTTAAGGGCAGTTGTGGCTTGGTGGTAAAGGCACTGGATAACTGATCCCAAGGTTGGGGGTTCAAGCCCCACTTTCAACAGGTTGTCACTGCTCCCCGCAGTGCAGTTAACTGGATTATCGAAGGCTGGCTATGTGTCTCACTGTCTATGTTGAGAGACATGTAAAAGAACCATTTCTAACTTTCGCCAATAGCAGGCTACATCGCCGTCAGAGTATTTCTGACCTGCAACGGCCTGGGAAACTGTTCAAGGTATACTGAGGGTAGGCTGAGGTGGGCATCAATCCTAATTAAGCAGTTCTAATTGATCCGAATAAGCAGTTCAGAAAATGAATGAATGAACTACTTTTTTTTTTTTTAATGAAACTTGAATAAATTAATAAACACAACAAAACAAACAAACAAACAAAAAAATTATGATGATGGTGTCCTGCGATGGCCTGACAAGCTGTCCAGAGTGTACTATGACCTTACTCAGAGTAGACTGAGATGGGTGCCAGCCCCCTGTGACCCTAATCAGGAATAAATGAATGAATGAATGAATGAATTGTGATGAGAACTAAGCATGGCTATTTAATTAGATAAACAGATATAAATAGATAACAGAACCCTAAGGCAGTACACTGGTATAGTGGTTGGCACAAATGGCTCACAGCAAGACAGTCCTGGGGTCAAGCCACAGGCTCAGCAAGGGTGTTGCTGTGTGAAGTTGTGTTCTCTATGTACTTGCATGAATTTCCTCCAAACACTCCAGTTTTCTCTTATGCTCCAAAGATATTCAAATTAGGTTGATTGGCTGTTCCAAATTGCCCATAAGTGTGAGTGGAAGTGTGAATGTGAATATGAATGTGCTCTGACCCGGTGATGGATTGCCGGGCTATTCAGGGTGTAACGCTCTTTGACCAGAGTCAGCTGAGATCAGCCATTTAGTAGGTTCAACAAATGAACAAAATAATGATCGAGCAAATCAATGAATAATGGTGTTGTAAAAATGAGAAAGAGTATGATTGTGCAGATGGTACTTTGAAAGTGGTTGAGTTGTAATAACCTTATTTCCTACATCAGGAAGAAACACCTAGATGGTTCCATTAAAGCGTGTATTTTTATTTGCTCTGATAGAGCAGGGAAGGCTCATCAAAGCTGCTTTAAACGCACTTATGCAGTTATAGGCTTAAATGGCTATTGGATTTTTCCACTTTGGTATCCTCCAAACACTCATGAAACACATTGCAACAACAGCACACAGTAGCAAGCAGCTTATTAACAATGATTTCAGCAGACAACAGCTGGAAGTATTAGCAACAAGCTAACAGGCTAATACAGCATTAGTGATGACTTCATTGTGGATGAATACCTTCTCTAGACACTGATTAGTACGGCCAGCATTATAGATTTACCAAAGTGCTTGATCTGTATGTTAACTGATCTAAAGTCAGCACTGCTGGAAACTTATTTTAAAATACAGGAGTGCAACTTAAAACTGTTTACAAAGCAAGCGACCATTTGATCTGGATTCTTTAAACAGGGAAGAAACCGGTAGTTGGAAAGTCTACTCAAAGTCGAGTTAAAAGGTGTTTTCAGTGTTTGAGTTTGTATGTGTGGAATTAGTGAAGAATTCAGACCCACAATGCTCAATGTTAAAAGGAATACAGATAGGGCCTTTTATCCATACTCTGTGTTCATTCTATCCATATTTGTGTTTGGAAAACCAATACGGACAGAACAAAGCAGTACCACCAGTAACTGTGGAAGTGTAGTCACAAAAATCAAATTGTAACAATGACAGAGTTTTTGAAGAGATTTTATGTGAGTTTGTTATGTGTTTTTGTTTTATTATTTTATTTACATTTACATTATATTTATATTTATGGCCTCCAATGGCCTGGCGAGCTGAAATACCCGATTATAATAACCCAAATACATGCCGAATATGCATTTATTTGAATTGGGAAGGAATCAGGGTACCTAGAGGAAACCTCCGCGATCACAGGGAGAACATGCAAACTCCTCACAGAAACACCCCTGCCAGGCATAGGCCTCAGACGTTGTACCTTCTTGTCATAAGGTGAATGTGCTAACCACAATACCGCCTTGCTGCCCCAAGTATAAGAAGTTCTAAACGTCTACATAATCTCACCAGCAGGACAGGGACCAACATGTGACATAGAATATCTAGACAGAGATGGGCTGATAATTAAACATGAGGTGAACTGTAGCAAGGGAATGGTGATCTGTGTGAGACTGATTTGAATGATAACGTCAATGCAAATGATGATGAGAGGTATGTGGATGCAAATTGGAAAATTTATCCTCAAGTGCATTAGTTTTTTTTTTTTTTTTTTTTTTTTCTGTTTATTCATTTTTCTTTCTTATCTGTAGCTCCTTTTTAGGTTTGTGCCTATTATTCAATTTTGTGGGTGTAGCTATGTGTACATAACCTGTACTGTTTGGTAATTTATGGATAACTGGAAGTAATCAGGGGCAGCATAAGGAAGTAGTGGTCAGCACATCTGCCTTACAGCAAAAAGGTCCTGGGTTCAAATCCTGAGCTCAGGGAGGGCATTTTCTGCTTGCTCAGCAAGGAGGTCTGCTTGCATGGGTTCCTCTGGGCACTTCGGTTTTTTCCCACAATCCAAAAAACATGCCTTGCAGGCTAATTGGCTGTTCCAAATTAGTCCTACATGAGAGAGAGAGAGAGAGAGAGAGAGAGAGAGAGAGAGAGAGAGAGAGAGAGAGAGTGTGTGTGTGTGTGTGTGTGTGTTTATGTGTGCCTTCAATGGCCTGGCGAGCTGTTCAGGGTGTGCCCCACCTTTAGCCAGTGTGGGCTGAGTCTCCAGTCACTTCAAACCAATAATAGACTTAAGCTGTTCGGCAACTGAATTAGTGAGTAGCAGTCGTAAACAATGACAGCAAACGAGGTATCATGATCTAGAATTTCCAGATTCATTAAAACAAATGATCAAAAACAGTCTGCACCTGATTTCCTCTACTCCCCAAACATACCAAGCTAAGCGCTGAGATGGAAGTTGCTGCTTGGCGTGGATCTTAGTTAGAGTTTAGTTCTTACTGATTCAGCTGGAATGTGTTTTGAAACTAATGGGGTGAGACAGATAAAACACTGCATGCCTATAGGCCACACTGCAGCAGGTTAAATGATGACACTGCAGCAACGTTGGACGTTGGCTATGAAACAGCAAATTAAATGACAAAATGCAAAAGTATGTACACACACACACACACACTATGAAATAATATCATACATTTAAAAATGCGTAAGCAACATTTTTTTATTCACCTAGCATCGTCTAGCAATTTTATGATGCATCTTCTCACATAACATCGAATGCTTATATTTGAGGGGTTTTTTAAGTACCAGAAGCACAATATTAGACAACCACCTGCTACCAGAATCCTCAGCAATGCCATCTGTAAACAAAACAATGAAGCTAATGTAACAACACTAAAAATAACACAACAATAAACAAAAGGATGCTGCTTCAATTGGCACCCTAAATACAGAAGAGGTACAAATAAGTAAATACACTGTATGCTACACAGAACAACGGAGCCGAGCAGACAGTCTGATTATATAAAGCTGGGCATTAAAGCTGTTCAAATTAAACATAACTGCAAACCATGAGCAGCAACATATGGGTACGTAGCAGCATATATCTGGAAAAAGAACATCTGGAAGCACATTAATGAGGACAGAGCTGAAAATGCCACTGTTTAATAAGTAAGGAAGGAAATAGTTGAGGGCATGATGAAGCAGTGCTACTAGTATCATCCCCACAAATATTCTTGTTTTCCGATAACAGCATCCTATAAAAACGTTTCATTTACCTTATATTTGCAGTGGTTTGCCAAGACTGATAAATTATCAACTTATTTTTTAATTAAAAAACTCGTGAGACAAGCTAGCTCCTGCTATCACTAACAGTATGTTATAACCATAGAATAAACTGCAAAGATCACGCCACTAGATTCTGTATCAACATCTCCTTTAAAAATATAGATTCAGATCTTCTAAATAATAGCACATATTTACATAGGGCGGCAGAGTGGTAGAGAGGTTAGCAAATCCACCTCACAGCAAGAAGGTCCTGGGTTTGAGTTCTGAGCTTGCATGTTTCAGTGTAGAGTTTGCATGTTCTCCTCATCCAGTTTCTCCCCACAATCCAAAGACAAGCACATTAGGCTGACTGCTTCAAACTTACGTGTGTGTGTGAGCGCAAATGTTTTTGTGTTTGTTGGCTTTGTGATGATGTGGCAAGCTGGTTAGATTTTATCCTGCATTCGCCTAGTGTCGGCAGAGATAGGCTTCAGTTTCTGGCTTTAATCCTAATCTGTGATTATTTGCATTAGACTTGGACTATGTTGAGTATATACTACACAGGAAAGGTGCGATCTGATTGGCTTACTGTCTTGAAATTAAAGTTTATTCCATATTCTAAGTGGATAAGACTTGAATCTTAACAAAAGATACTCACAGGTGGTGTCATCATTATCGTCCTTTAAAAAAAGCATTTTAGGGTTTTTTTGTTTTGTGTGTGTGTTTCTGTGTAGTAGTTTATAGTAAAACTTTAAATTTGCACAAAGCACATTTTTCCAGAGCTGTTTTTATTTAGGTTTGTGTGAAGTCTGTACTAACAAATGAAGATACTCAAAAGACATGATTAGCTCCACAGGTCTTAGTTCGGATCAAAGCGCAGAGTCATGGATGAAATATATAAATTCAAATGATAAAAATCCTCTTTTATTTAGCATTTTCTTTGTTTTTATACAATACTACTTCTTTTCCTTTCGGCTTTCCTCCTTTTTTCAGGGGTCACCACAGTGAATCATCTCATTTGCACGTTTGATTTTTATGTCGGATGCCCTTCCTGACACAACCCTTAGCAAGGGACAAAAACACGCTGACGGCTTTGCAGCTACTCTTTACGGAAGTCAGCAATGGTTCTTTTACATGAACCTCTCACCATAGACAGTGAGAGACATGGCCGGCCTTTGATTACCCAGGTAGCTGCACTGGGGGGGGACACTGACAACCTTCTGGAGAGTCCGATGCTTTGGACCCCCTTGAAGTTATTTGTTAGCTCTAAAACAGTTTGAAATGACTCTGTCCTGTTTGTGCTACAGGTAAAGGTAAGTCTGTTGGGTTTTTTTACACCCGAGCCTAGTGGCTTAGCCTTGTGGCTCATCAGGCTGGTACTAATCCCTGGTTTCCATAGCATGAAGCGATCAGGAGTTCAACTCCCCCTGGATGGGACACTAGTCCATTGCAGGTTACCTTCCCAGTATATTTTTACTGGTACCCATTTATACTGCTGGGTGAACAGAGGCACACTTGTGGTTGAGACCTTGCCCAGGGGTCTTAGCACAGTGAGGGTCTCAGTGGGATTCGAACTCACAACCTCCTGATTATGAGCACAGCACCCTAACCACTATGCCACCGGCCCCACGTTTGTGCTACAGGACATCTGACATAAATACATACATGAGGAGCTCACCTGCCACTGTCATGGCCAAAAACTAAAAAATAAAAATAAAAATCCTGCATATGTTTACTTTTCTTATGTTTGTGTGTAGTATATACACTAAAACAATTATTCGTCTTGGACACAGCGGCCAACGCTCAGTCGTTTCCTTTAGCTTCTGTCTCCAGTATGTGTTCTGATGTGATAGATGACTTGGATGATGTGTAGGGTACATTAGTCATGTTTAGCGTTATGTATTTTTTGACCGATCAGGCTTTATTTGTGTCAAGCATACGTACTTCAAAACTTTGTACCAGATATCCCATGCATAAACAGTTGTAACAGTGATGCTTGCTTGAAAAGTGACATGGAATTCAGTGCTGTGTTGCCATAGAAATGCGTGCTTACAGGCCAATGGGTGTGAGCTGTCTGATACAGTTTTGAGTAGGCCAGTAGACTCCGCCTCCCTTATTTCAGAGTGACCCCTTTTTGAAAATCTGTCAGATGGTAATTATAGAACAGTCCCTAAATTGAGATGTACTTTCTAGGGAGACGACCAGAATTAGTGTCTGTTTACACACACACACACACACACACACAGCTTAACCAAAATAAACAAAGCATCAACTTTTCTTCAATAATGGTTTGTATTTCTGAGATTTTATTTATAAGCCTCCTCAGTTTACTAAATATATTTTATCTGCAGCTTTGTTGAATACTTGCTTCTGATTGATCAGAAGGTGTTGATTTCTTTTCCTCAGCCCAGCTCTAATACAATTCCAATACTTGGTCATGTCTTCAGGAACCTTTAAGGGAAGTTGAATTTAAATTATTATTTTGTATAATATTTATGGAAGGACTTGGGTACAAATGAAGCAGTGGTGGCCTAATGGTATAGGTGCTGGAGCACTGATCCTAAGGTTGGGGGTTCAAGCCCCACTCACCACAGGTTGTAACTGATCCCACCCCACCCCGTAGTGCAGCTAACTGGGTTAGCAAGGGCTAGCATGTGAAAGAACCATTGCTGACTTTCGACAAGAATAGCTTGCAAAGCCGTCAGTGTGTTTCTGCCCTGCGATGGCCTGACGAGCTGTCCAGGGTGTACTCTGCCCTCGCCCGGAGTCAGCTGGGATGGGCATCAGCCTCCCCGTGACACTAATTAGGATTAAGCGGTTACAGAAAATGAACTGAACAGAACTTGGGTACAATCCGATAAAAAAAAAAGGTCATGTCACCCTTCTCATAATCCAATCAGTTCATTTTTATTTTCGTTTGGGAATCACTTCATCCTTTATTAAGGTTCAGCGGAAGCTGGGGCCCATCTCAGTCATCTTTGGGCAAAGGCATGGTGCATCCTGATCGGTTCACCAGACCATCACAGGGTCAGCACACACAATTATTCACACTCATGTCTACATCTTGAGGCAATCTGGAACAGGCAGTTAGCCTAATGTGCATTTCTTTGGACTGTTGGAGGAAATCCGTGTAAGCATGGGGAGAACATGTAAACTCCACACAGAAATGCTCGAGTCCAGGTCCTTTTTTTTTTCTGTGAGGCAGACATGCTAACCACTACAACACAGTGCTGCCCAATCATTGTACAGTAAAATAAAGTAAGATAAAAACTATAACATCTGTATTTATAAAAGGTCGGAAGACTGATAATATAAAAGAATAAAAGCTCCACACAATGTCCTGTTATGGAGAAATAATCAACTTCATGGCGATCGATGCATCAGCAGTCTATCACACTACCAAGTCATTAATCAGTTTCCTAGAACAGTCCACCACAAGGTGTTTAATTCCTTTCTTAAACGCTCTGATTCAAGGTGATACCCATGCCTTTACTTAACAAACCGCAATCCTGCTGTAAAGCAGCAATACAAACTTTTAAATAAGCAAAGGCCTATATGAAAACACACACACACACACACACACACACACACACACACACACACACAAAAGAAGGAAGCGTTAAAACATAACCCGACAGCCCCAACACTTTGTCCGTGTTTATCGTGACTAATGCTAACCCTTTTAAAGGTGTGACACTGCTGGAGAGAAACAACTCGGCAGACACAATTCATGCGGCAAATGAGTTCACTTCTGCTCGAGTGAGAATCAAAGAGCGAAAGTGAGGGAGCAGACGGCAGCACACACTTCTTCACTGCCTACACCCTCCGCTGGATTATATACACATCTGCTAAAATGGAGAGACGGAGAACAGTCGCGTCATTTCACTTACATTCCAGGCACGGTGGTGGGTTTAGCTTGTGGCACCTGAGACATTTACCTGACTGTTAAACATTCGCCTGTAAGAAATAATATCAGAGACACGCAGCACATTCTGATTTCATTAAGAACTCATTTAAACATCATTTCCTCCCAATACAATAGGAATAGTATCTACTTTAAAACATTTTCACACCATAAGATACATAATGAGCCGTATGGTAGTGTAGTATTCAGGACATGTCCCTCACAGCAAGAAGGTCCTGGGTTTGAGTTCTGGTCTCGGTATTTCTGATTGAAGGTTGCATGTTCTCCCTGTGGCTTGTGTGGGTTTCCTCTAGGTACTCTGTTTTCTCCCCCACAGTCCATAGACATGCACATTAGGCTAATTGACTGTTCCAATTTGGCTCCAGGTGTGAGTGGTTGCCTATGTGCCGCGCCTGTGAAAGTTGAAGGTTGAGGGTAAATCCTGATTTCACACAGTGTCGGCTGAGATAGGCGCAGTTTCCCTCCTTTAGTAGGAGAAAGTGGTTCGGCGAATAAGTGAGTGAGTAAAGTAATAATAAACATGACCCACTCCAGCGTAATACGGATTAAATTGGAAATTTGACCTACAAAGACATTTATATTATTTATTTAATATGTTTTCAAATTATGGATAATACATAATTACATCATAAAAATGGACTGAGTTACATCACTTTGCATTTCGTTAATCAGAAAAATGCCACTTTGGAGAAAATGTCAATTACAGGTACAGAACCATTTTCTACTTTGTGATGCTGGAGCGGGTCACAAATCTTCTTACACTACAGCACCACAGAATTTTTCAGTCTTTAGTCTCCAGTTCAGTCCAGCACACCCACAACCATTAATACATGGGGCAATCTGGAACAGTCAGTTAACCTAATGTGCATGCCTTTGGACTGTGGGAGGAAACCAGAGTGCAAAAGGAATCCCACACAAATACAAGGAGAACAAAACTCCACACAGAAACGCGCTTGCCAAGCCTGAGACTTGAGGTCAGGACTTTAATACTGTAAGGCGTTTGTATTCACCGATATACCACTGTGCCGCCCATTCACTGTAAAATTTTGATTGAAAAAAATAAAGCCACTGGGCCCATTGTCATCGGGTTGTCACTGCAGTCCCCCCAGTGCAGCTGACTGGGTTACCAAAGGCCGGCCATGTCTCTTACTGTCTATGGTGAGAGGCATGTAAAGCAACCACTGCTGACTTTCATAACGAGGAGGCTGCATTGCTGTCAATATGTTTCTGCCCTGCGATGGCCTGGTGAGCTGTCCAGGGTGTTCTCTGCCCTCGCCTAATGTCAGCTGAGATGGGGACCAGCGACCCTGATTAGGATTAAAAGGTTCAGAAAATGAATGGATGAAAACACTTTAACCAGAATTAATATTGTTCATTGCGTGGTACAGTGACACACTGGTTAGTACATCTGCCTCACTGCAAGAAGGTCCTGGGTTCAAGTACTGGGCTCAGCTGTTTCTGTGTGGTGTTTGCATGTTTATGTGGGTTTCCTCCAAGTACTCTGGTTTCCTATTTGGGCAGTGGTGGCTTAGTGGTTAATGCAATGGGTTACTGCTCTAAAGGTCAGCGGTTCAATCCTCACTATCACCACTGTTGGGACCCTTGAGCAAGGCCCTTAACCCTCAATTGCTCAGTTGTACAAAATTAAAAAAGCGATAGTTGTGAGTCACTCTGGAGAAGAGCATCTGCTAAATGCTGTAAATGTTCAAATTCCCACCACCACCACCTGTCACGGGGTAAATATTTGGTAGATTCATCAATCGTTAAAATTACAGCTGGTGGTATTTTGCCTCTATCAGATTTTCACATCTAGACCCTGATATCTCTTTACTTGTTTTGGCAAAACTGCTCAGGGCCTGTAAGATTGGATAGAGACTGTCAGTAAACAGCAATTTTCAAGTCTTGACACAGATGCTCAGTCAGATTAGGGCAATTCAATTCACAGTGAGGTTGTAACTGTAGATTCGAACCACGCCTGTATAGCTTTGCCAGGATAAAGTTGACAGAAACAGCATCTCTTTAAGAATTCCCATGTACTGGGCTTCATCTATCTTGCCCTGAGCACTGACCCATTTCTCAGGCCCCTGCTAATGAAAAGTATCCTCTTAATGATGCCACAACCTCCATGCTTCACAGTAAAGATGTTATTCTCAGGGCGATGAGCAGTAATGGGGTTCTTCCAAATGTCTCTCCATGCTGTTGGATGATATCCTCTAGCAGTCAACTCAAGTCAAGCACTCAAGCAGTATTTCCAATTTATTTGTTCTATGTGTATAACACACAGCACATTTATTCACCAATGGACTGTCAAAGAGATTATGCACGTGCGGTGATGCCCAAGGTGAAGCAGAGCTTGTGTTCCCACCCTGATGTCGATAATGTTCTGTTACTAGCGCATTCTAAAGTGTTTTAATATTGATTATAGATTACATTATTGTTATAACATCAAATATTTCATGCTATAGTATCAGGATAATTCATATTGTTCTGCTATATAAATTAATGCAGTGCTTAAAAGTGGACCTTCCAATTGATGTTTCTTGAGAGATGTCTGGGCCTGAATTTATATATTCTTTCCTTTCTAAGTGCAGCTTTCATTTGTATTACCGGTCATGGTCGTCAAATTATCCCTTTATTGGAATAGTAACGACTCCTTTCAGCACCACCAACCAGGGAAGTGAGCAGTTGCCTTGCCTAGGAGAATGCCATCTGCAGCTTTACAAACTACTGTGCATATGCATTCAGGGGTGGCTTACACACCCTGTGGGAACGCACTACCTGCCCCCTCATATTCATGAATTCACAGATAAAACTTATTGGCTGGTGATCACTTTAAGTGACAGAAAGGTCACCCCTTTGTCACCCCTTCCTCCTGAAAGAGCTTAGAGAATTAGATCCCAGAGACTCATGCATTGGCAGCATTAACCTGCATTCAAATCTATGATGTCCAGGTTGACAGTTGCACAACTTGTTGATGCACCACTTGAGAGCTTAATATACAGTAAACAGTGTTGTGTATATATATATATATATATATATATATATATATATATATATATATATTTGTAATATATATTTGTAAATATATATTTATATTTTTATTGCTGCCTGTCAGTATGCAAGTCAATGATGTTTAACAGACAATCCGCATCATTTCAGGAATGTGGTTCCTCATTGGGGAACACATGAAACATGACTACAAATGAACAACATCTTATCATAATAAATTCCAAATATGCTTTTGTAAATCAATACCATCTGACCAGTAAGAAAAGGAAATTTGATGAGCAGCTGTAACCTAATGGTTTAAAAATCAGTTTTAAGAGTTGTTAAGGTTGTTGGTTCGATTGCCAAACCAGCAGGAAAAAATTGATGGCCTTGAGCAGGCCACTTAATCCCAACTGCTCTCCGTGATCCCTGATGTGTGGCAATACCATGTATCAAAATCAAAATAAGCAACAAAATGTTCAGTAATGCAATTCACTAAACATCTAATTTCATGTCAAACTCAGAACTAAGTGCTCTCCATTCATTAAGTTCCGTTCCTTCAGCAGATGCAATAAATAAACAAATAAATAAATAAATTATAGTTTGTCTTGTGTCTTTCTCCCACTGCGTGCTCTGGCCTTAACACAGCATTGGTGAAGAAAGCCCAGAGAGCCGCAGTAGCGAAGGTCAAGAGGACTGCACTCTCCAACAGAGCATGAAGGCTTCAGGCTCTCAATACATCCAGCCAGACAATAAAACCCAGAGAAAATATGAGTCACATCATACAGCACTTCACAATAAAATCATCCACAGGAAAAATTTCCCTCTCAGCTATCATTTTCCCCCCAAACTCTCAATAAAGTTTTCAATATGTCTAAGGATCAGCCTTGGGAAATCTCAATAAGGGTAAAGAATTGTAAGAAAAAAAAAAGGTGATGATATACGTATATGTAGTAAACAAAAAAAAAGACTTTGTTATTGCTCTGAAATACCATCTCATAGCTACTCATATAAAATGGATCTTTTAGTAATTTAAAAAAACTATTAAAATAATGTCAGCACATCCTTATTCTCTAGAGAGGCTGTACTAGGATCAATGCATCCACACCCCATAAACTCAAACCTCTTCATCTGTCTGTGATCCAATCCTTTTTTTTTTTCCCTAGACAAGAATCTCATTGCTTTTAATTATATATTTCCTGCAGTATTGACCTATACTTCACCATCCAGGATGTCACATCATTAAGAGCCAGCGGAGTTTGAAATTGGTCAATATATTTCACAAATGACCTCCACAGAAGAGCTGCTCGCTTCCTCAGCAACTTCACTCCCTCCGTTCAGAGTGCAGGGCAATGATTACGATAATGTCCTCTCAAATCCGTCCTGTTTTCTCAGAAGAAGAGAGGGAACGTTGGCAAGTGCTAATTCATTATGAAGGACAATCAGCGGACAATTTATGCACAAGTTCATCTGCCTAACATTCAGACTCTCCTCAACCAATTCAGAAAAAGGAATGTGCTCCATACCTCCAGAATAGCAATAAAAATATAAGATAGACATAACAATAATAACTAGAGGGGTACATGGTGTGTGTGTGTGTGTGTGTGCGTGTTTGTTTATCTATTCATTTAGTCAATTAATTATTCATTCATTATTTCATCAATCTGCTTTATACTACTAGGGTCACCAGGAGCATGGAGCCTTTCTCAGCCGACTCGCTACGAAAGCAGCGTACACCATGAACAACTCGCCAGTCCATTTCAGGACAGTACACACACAGCCATCTATACTCGCACCTCAGGGGAGTTTGGAACAGTCAGTTAGCCTAATGTGTATGTCATTGGACTGTGAGGGGGAACTGGAGTACCAAGAGGAAACCCATGCAAGCACTGGAAGAACAGGCACATTCCACACAAAAAGGCTCTTGCCAACGCTGGGCCTTGGACCCAAAACGGTCTTGCTCTGAGGCGGACTGCTAAACCACGACACCACTGTGCACAATTTTCTCTGTTTAATCCAAAACCCTTCTGCATGCCCGTTTCTCCTGCTTCCAGTACATAGTATTGTTTTGACTGTGGCGACTGATTAACATCATTTGCTTAATACATTGTGACTTCTCCCTGCTAAATTGTGATAAATGATCTCGTATTTAGGCATAAGCTGTGAAAGACTGTCAGACAGAAAGCAAAAAAGATAAAGAGACTTGTAGAAAAAAGTAACAGCTCATAAAATGTATAATTTAGGAAATTTGCAGTGAGTTTTCTGGCTGGAATGAGATCCACATGAGCTCAGCAGTCATTCATGAGTTCTCATTATGGGTATTATACAATGACTATATGTACTGTAGCTCTGTCTGTATTCAACTGTAACCTGAGGTAGCCAAGGCTGAAAGTAGGAGTTATCTACCACTCCAAATACAAAAACACTGGAAAAGTAGAAATACTAGCAGCATTGGCATGGTGCGCAGATTCTGTTTCTCAAAGTTCCTCAGAATCAGTGTTGTTTTGTTTCTTTCTTTATACCTGTGGTGATATACTAACAAATTCCACTGAGTTCAATTGCTGGTTAATTTTTCAATGTTTGCATATTGACCAAATGGAGCCATACCCACATTTTAGGTAATTAGAAATTCCTAGAAAGTTTTTAAAAATTCAGAGAGAATAAAGTCATGGCAGTAAAACAGACATTGGGGGAAAAATTAAAAAGGACAAAAATACTCTATGTCTGATGATCATTAGTCTCATCGGGAATGTTGGTAATAAGTATTTTTTTGGTACAGTATTGATTAGTAATGTTGTTTGGAAGCAAAGCAATTCGTAATTGGTAATTTTGAACAGTGGTAACCTGCAATTTATCATCAGGAGCAGTGCTGAACAGTCATGACATTGGGGACAGAATGAGGATTAAATAAAGTTCACTAGGACAGTTGCTGAGATCAGTTATAAACTTCAGCTGTACTTCATTTTTTTTCTGAAACACTTAATCCTAATTAGGGTCGTGGGGAGGCCATCTCTTCTAATTGTGTGAGGGCAGAGTACACCCTGGACAGCTTGCCAGGCCATCACAGGGCAGAAACACACTGACAGATATGCAACCTACTCTTGATGAAAGTCAGCAATAGTTCTTTTACACATCTCACCATAGAGAGTGAGACACATGGACGACCTTTGATAACCCAGTTAGTTGCACTGGGAGGACAGCAGTGACGACTGTTGACAGTGGGGTTTGAACCGACAAACTTGGGATCGGTAATACTGTACCTTTAGACAGGGCCACCACTGTCCTAGCTTCAGCTTTAATGATTGGCAATTGGCAAAAAATGGTAATATGCCATTGGTCATTGGAAACAATGACAATGAGAGCTTTCGGCCAAGTTCCATTTTATGGCCAAGCTGTCACATATTAAAGCTGCCTCTCGTTTTTCCATGCCAGGATGAGATAGAGCCAACCAAGTAAAAGCGAGAGATTTGCAATGATGGTGTTAACTGATTGGCTATAGAGAATGGTCACAATCAGTCATGTCACTGTGAACAGTAGTAATCAGTTATTAGTCACAGGGAACACTGAATGGCGATATTTCCTGGTTATTGCTTTAAAACGGTCACTATTGAGGTCAGTGGGAACACTCTTAATGTAATTTTAAGAATGATCAGTGATTGGCTGTTGGGAACACCCATAACTGGGAATGTCATTGAGAACAATGGTGATCAATTATTGGTCTCTGGCAACAATAGGGGTTGAGTTATTGGTCATTGGGAGCAATTGTCATCAGTTATTGTTCAATGGGAACAAAGTGGGTCAGTGATTGGTCAGTGTGAACAATATGTGTCGAGTAATTGGTCAGTGGGAACAATGGCAATCACTTTTGTTAACTAGGAAGAATGAGGATCAGTTACTGGTCAACAGAAACATTGGCAATTAGTGATGTCATATGAAAAAACTTGTGATCATTTATTATGCACTGGCAACAATGATGATCAATGAGATTAGATTACATCAGATTACATTAGATTCAACTTTTTCATTACACATGCATAAAAACAGGGTAATGAAATTCACTTTAGCATCCAATCAGAAGTGCAGAGAGCAGTCAGTGAAATATATATAGTATGTGCAGTAAGTACAGTAAGTAATTGAGAGCTTTGCCTTGAATTAGGAAATTAAATTACGAAAGGCATAAGACCCCGGACCAGCCCAAAAAGGAGACATGGGTCCACCCTCCCATAGACCCACCACATATGGGAGAGGCTATATGGGTCAGATGCGTAGGTTCTGTCGGACCCTTCAACCCACCCTTCTTGGAGTCTTTACAGGGTGTGTTGTAGAACGCTCCCCCGGGAGACTCACTCGTTGTCCTGGGAGGCTTCAATACCCATGTGGGCAATGATAGTGTGACCTGGAAGGGTGTGATTGGTAGGTACAGACTCACCAGTCTGAACCCAAATGGTGTTTTATTGTTGACTTCTATTCTCATCTGTAGGTTAATTGGCCGTTCTAAATTGACCGTAGTTTCTCTCCTGCAGCGGCACTGGAACCCAGTCGTATCGGCACTTGCCTTTCCATTGGCTCCTTCCGGTGGCGCCGAGACAGGGGGGGACTTGCTGCTTGGGTAACAGCCTGTCCCTCATTACTCCCTACCCAGGCTCTGCGCACTGGGGAGTATCACCAGTCGGGATACTGGCCAGAGCGCAGCCATAGTCCTTCGGGACTGACGGAGGCCTACGCTATTCTCATCACGGTTTGTCTATCACAAACACCATGTTCGGACATAAGGGAGTCCATAAGTGCACTTGGCACCAGGACACCCTAGGTCGCAGTTCGATGATCGATTTTGTAGTCCTATCACCGGACTTGCGACCGCATCTTCTGGACACTTGGGTGAAGAGAGGAGCTGAGCGGTCAACCGATCACCACCTGTTGGCGAGGGAGGCTGCCCTCCAGACCTGGTAGGCCCAAGTGTGTAGTTACGGACTCTTAGGAATCTTTGGTGGAGTCCATAAGTGCACTTGGCACCAAGACACCCTAGGTCGCAGTTTGATGATCGACTTTGTGGTCGTGTCACTGGACTTGCGGCCGCATGTTCTGGGTACTTGGGTGAAGAGGGGAGCTGAGCTGTCAACCGATTACCACCTGGTGGTGAGCTGGCCTCGATGACAGGGAAGGCTGCCTTCCAGACTTGGCAGGCCCAAGCGTGTAATTAGGGTCTGCTGCGAACGAGTCTCCTGTCCAGGAGGCATTTAACCGCCACTCCTGGCAGAGCTACAACCACATCCCGGAGAAGCCTGGTGACATGGAATCTGAATGGGCCATGTTTCATGCCTCCATTGCTGAGGCGGCAGCCAATAACTGAGGCCGGAAGGTCATCGGTGCCGGTCGTGGTGGACACCTGCGGTGAAGGAGCCATCCAGCTGAAAAAGGAGGCTTATTGGGTCTTATTGCCCTGTCGGACTCCTGAGGCAGTAGACAGGTACCAACAGGCCAAACGTGCTGTAGCCCGAGCTGTCACCAATGCAAAATCTCGGGCATGGGTTAAGCTCGGCGAGGGTCTGGAAAGCAATTATCGGTTGGCCTCAAGGTTCTGGAAAGCAATTATCGGTTGGCCTCAAGGTTCTGGACCACCATCCAACACCTCAGGAGGGAAAAGCAGTTCTCCACAAATACTGTTTACAGTGGAAGTGGGGAGCTGCTCACCTTGACTGGGGATGTCATCGAGAGGTGGAATGAATATTTTGAGGACCTCCTCAATCCCACCAACACACCCTCTGTGGAGGAGGAGCACCCTGGCCGTTTGAGTGGGGTCCATCCATCAATTGAGCCGAGGTCACTGAGGTAATTAAAAAGCTCCTCAGTGGTGATGCTCCAGGGGTGGATGAGCTCCGTCTTAAATATCTCAAGGCTCTAGATGTTGTAGGACTGTTTTGGTTGACATGTTTCTGTAACATCGCATGGTCATCAGGTGTCGTACCTCTGGATTGGCAAACCGGGGTGGGAGTCTCCCTTTTCAGAAAGGGGAACTAGAGGGGGTGTGTTCCAATTGTCATGGAATCACACTCCTCAGCCTACCTGGGAAAGTCTAGGCTGTTTTGGTACTGGAGAGGAGAATCCTTCCGGTAGTTGAAACTCGAATTCAAGAGAAACAATGTGGTTTTCGTCCTGGCCATGACACTCTCGACCAACAACTACACAATTCTGGAGGGTGCATGGGAGTTTGCCTAATTTGTCCACAAATGTTTTGTGGATTTGGAGAAGGCTTTTGACCGTTTCCCTCGGGTTATCTTGTGGGGCGTGCTCTGGGAATATGGCGTTCAGAACCCATTGCTATGGTACATAGTGAAAACACAACATGCACAGCTTTGGATGATGCAGATGCAACAGAGCATCTTGATGGCAATCGATAGACCATCATTGCTTTTGCAATGCAGCAACTAAATACTCCACATCCCAGAGATGATTATGAAGAAATGTTAGGCTTAACTATTATTTTCCGAGAGCTGCGCCAACAAAAGGAATTTGGTTCAGAAAACCAGGGGCAGTCACCATGCACGTTGGATGGCATGTGCCATCTATGCAATTAAGATGTAGCTTTTCAGAGACCAGTTCCACATCAAATGGCACTAAAGCACACTAAGAGGATCTGTACAGTCCTACTCTAGCCAGATGTAGAAACATTTACTTCAGTTATCACTTTTTGTGACAACTACCTGCATTAAATACTGGTTCACCTGGCCATTAGCCAGTGAAGCTCCAAGGAATTATCTTGAATTCATGACATTGTACAACGACCCTGACAAGGACGTCTCATATGCTGCACTGACCACATTTTCCAAGCAGCTGCGGTATTTATCTAAAATTGTGATTGGCTTCAGCCTTTTTGATGACAATGTCAGCACCAGCAGAAAACAAAGCATGGTCTGCAACATGCACAATAATCAAGGAGCAGATGAACCCACAAAAAGAATTCCTCCTATAAAAGATCCATCTACAATGACACAACTCGATTTCTTTTCAACTTCTATCAAGCTGCTGTGAATCTGGGGATTGGATGAAGCTTTTCTTGGAGAAGATCCACAATAATGGGAGTCAAATCAAGTTTACAATGAAGCAAAAACTGTTGTTTCTTTACTAAGAGTGACACATGATTTGGCAGAGAAAGGAATCACTCTTATTTAGTCCTTCAATGATGGGCTGGTTCGCGATAAAGAACAAAAACAAATTGTACTGCAAATGGTCGAGTACCACCGAAACAAATTCCAAAAATCAGTGAAGGGAAAAAATAAAAATGACCAATAAGTGTATTTTTATTAGTACAGTATTTACACCTTTTAGAACGACTATGCTGTTCGGATGTCTTTTATTACTGTCTTCTTGTTTAAGCATTTGTGGTAAAGTTAACTACAATACGTTATTTGGCTGTATCTTCTTCTTCTTTTTCTTTTCGGCTTTTTCCCGTTCTCGAGAGTCGCCACAGCGAATCATCTGATTCGCACATTTGATTTGGCATGGGTTTTTAAGTCGGATGCCCTTACAACTTTGATGGCTTTGCAGCTACTCTTTACGAAAGTCAGCAATGGTTCTTTTACTTGGCAATCTTACTCAACCGAATCCCACTTTCATATTTTGTTATCATTTCCTGTTTTACTTTTATTGATAACTGAGCCCACTTCTTCTTTCCAGTCTCACTGGGAATCACTTTCTTGGGGCTCATGAATAATAACGAAAAATAATGCTGCAATAAGCACACTCAAAAAAAAACTCACGAAACTCACTAACCAACAGTCCAACTCTCCTTCACGCTTGTATCGAACAACAGGTCGAAGGCACACGAAAAGCATTATGGGTACAGTTCTGTATTATGGCGATTCAGCTCCCGTCTAGCCAATGGGAAGCCAGCAGAGTGGGGTATTGTGAAGCAACCAATGGGAAAGCAATTCGCGCATTGTTTGAATGGCACGTTTTAATTTTTAAGATGGCTCTTTTGTAACGTGAACTTGTTTGGTATCCAGAGACAAAAATTTTAGGAAAATGTGGACCAAAAACCTGCATTTTTCATTTGGTGAGACTTTAGTAAAGTGAAGTACCACTATATATATATATATATATATATATATATATATATATATATATATACATATACACACACACACACACACACACACACACACTCGTCCTTCTCAAAAAATTTGCATATTGTGATAAAGTTTATTATTTTCTGTAATGTATAGATAAAAATTAAACTTCATATTTTTATGAAATTACAATTGAAATAATTTGTAATTTCATATATTTTGGATTCATTGCACACCAACTGAAATATTTCAGGTCTTTTATTGTTTTAATACTGATGATTTTGGGTCTGATGGTCATTCGATGGATTGGTCTTTTCGGCCTGGTCCTTGTTGTCCTTGTCCAAATGAGCACAAAAGTCAATCAGCTCATTGAGGAAGGACACGTTCATAGCAGTAGGTGTGGACTTGCTGTGTATGGAGCTGTAATGATGTCACTGGAAATAGTAATGGCAGTAACTGGTGATGTTATTTGGAAACAATGGTGATTAGTGTTTAGCTTTTGAGGATGCCAATAATCAGTAATGTCACTCGGAACAGTGGTAATCACTTAGTTATTGGTCACCGGAGGCAATATTGATCAGTGATTTCATCGGGAATGATAGTGATCACTGATGTTATTTGAGAACATTGTATGTTTATTTTTTTAATTTTCATATACAGTACTGTATTTATTACACAAAGGGAAATTATTACCTCTGCATTTAACCCATCCAAAATGAGTACACACACATAAACAGTAAGCACACACACTTAGAGATGAGGGCTGCCGCACACACATTGGGGCATCTGGAAAGCGGTTGAGGGGGGTCAGGCGTCTTGCTCAAGGGTGCTTCAGATTGAAGGTGAAGTAAAGGAAGGTGTAGCTCACTGTCCCACTGTCACACACTTTTCCTGCCGATTTGGGAATTGAACTAGTGGCCTTTTGGCTCCAAACCTGCTTCTCTAACCTTTCGGCCACGGCTGCCCTGTGGGAACCATTGTAATCATTGCCTGTTGGAAACAATGACGATCAGTGATGGATCATTAGGAACAATGGTGAATAGCAATTAGTTTTTAGGAAAGGTGGTTATTAGAAATGTATTCATAGGAACAGTGAAGTTCAATGATTGGTCAGTGGGCATGCACAAGCATGAAGAGAGTCAAGAGAGCCTGATCTTTCACCCCATAGAAACCACAGCTATGATATGAGCTCAACAGCGGATCGCATTTACTCAGAAATTAGCGAGACGTCTCATTCCGTTTTTCCCCCTCAAATAAAGTCACCACAGGTGTCTAAAAATGTGCCAAATCTTGTGACATAGATGCTAAGTTGGCAAAAGTGACTTTTGCTTGGAACAAAAGTGTTAACTGATGGAGTTTCTGTCCCTCTATTCACACTCTCATTGTGGTTAAGCTGAACGATGCACCATGGGACTCTTTCATGCCCCAGCTTGGCCTTTCACAAGCAGAGACTCAAACACTTTGGCTACAAGGAGACTCACAATATCATGCTGCTCTTTATTGTGTGATTGATTCGATACTACATACAAATACTTGGAACTGTAGGAAAAATATGAAAAGAAGGATATTAATAGCTAGTTCACAAACGTTGCAGGAGGCCATTGTCTCTTTTCTGACCATCCGGAGCCATAAATCTACATTGATGTCTCTGAAATGTAGTCTTTCCAAGAAACAAACACACACACACACACACACACACACACACACACACACACACACTTGTAGCTAAAACATGTATAATGGGAAGAGGCCACCTCCAGCAGAAGAAGATTAGTCATTTTAAAGACCGGGAACAAGGCATGTCTCCTTTCCATCAATATTTTATTTTGGCTTGTTACATGTCCATGGCTATCATTGTAAGGTCTTTAGAAAATGAATCAGGGAAGGAATAAGCATCTGGGAACACCACCTTCCTTTCCACATCATCATCATTATTATTTTTAAGGTTTGGAAAAGCTCCTTAGGTCTGCACATATACTACCATTTTTCCTGGATTGAACAAAAAATTATTTTATTTCTTTGTTTTCTTAGAGAAACTGCAAATCACTCACGCCTTCGGCTGACTTCATCTCTTCATTCGCTAAAACACACATCCACCTCTTTCTCTTGCTATGCCTTCACCTCCCTCCTCAAACACTGACCGAGCTCAATTATGTGCCACATTTATCGTGTCAAAGGGCCCTCACTTGCCCTAAGGGCCAGAAATAAATCTTTACCTCGGGTCAATAACAGCTTCCAAGGGTCCTGTATTGTCATTAGAAATCCTTTGGTACAAAGAAAAAGACCTAAAGCTACAGTAGTCATCCATCTCCTTAACAGCCCAGAGTTCATTAGATGGTTTAATACTATTATCCACTATATCCTTCCAATATAACACCATAAACTGGCCTTGATGAGTGCTGGGGGTGTAACAGGGAGGTTTCTGTGCAGACTGAATACGCTTCCTGATTTTGTCATAGTAGTGATTGTTGGAGTGGCAAAGGGTGGTCATATTCAGCCATTCATATTCTTATTCTCTCATATCCTCATTCATTCATATACTCATTCTTAAACTCATACCAAGAAGGTCCTATCGAAGGTTTGAATACCGGGCTCAGTAAGGGTGTTTTTGTGTGGTATATGCATGTTCTCCCTGTACTTGTGTGGGTTTCCTCTGGGTACTCCGGTTTCCTCCCACAGTCCAAAGACAGGCATGTTAGGATATTGAGCTGTTCCCAATTGTCCCCAGGTATGAGTGGAAATGGCTGTGTTTTGGTCTTGCAATGGACTGGAGAGTTGTTCAGAATGTATCCGGTTTCGCCCAGAGTTGTATGGAAAATTAATTAATGCAAATAACATAATGTCTCTCACTGGCTATGGTGAGAGGCATATAAAAGAACCACTGCTGACTTTTGTCAAGAGTTGGCTACATAGCCTTCAGCATGTTTCTGCCTTGCGATGGCCTGGCAAGCTGACCAGGGTGTACTCTATCTTCGCGCAGAGTCGACTGAGATGGGCACCAGCCTCCCCGCAACCCTAATTATGATTAATTGGTTCACAAAATGAATGGATGAATAATTTCATCTGAACATCTGTGTTCATTTCCTCACTATAACTAGAAACTAAAAGTGTAAACCTGGAATGTGTTAAGCTCTGTCAGAGAGATGTCCCAGGTTAGGAACACCCCTTTTGGTGACATCATCACAGAGCATGTAGGTCATGTAAAACAGAAGGGCAGAGAGCATTGTTAAGCGATCAGGCCATTAGATGGGACATCCCACAAAATTGTTTAGCTTCAGTGTAACTGGATACAATAAAAACAGTATTTTTTATTTATTTAAATTTTCATATTGCCCAGTGCTAACTGTGCTACCCCATTCAGCATAAGTCTTTAATAAACAATACTCATTCATTCATTCACCAGTCCGCTTAATATTTCTAGAGCTACCAGGAGGCTGGAGTATATTTAAGCTTAGTCTGGTTGAAGGGAGCCAGTCTACCAACTATCAGGCCATAAGCACTTCATACCCACTCTATATATCCCAATCTATCCGTTCCATACACCTGGCTAGCCCCTGTGGACTGGCTGTGCCAGCATCCTGCATTGGCAGGACCTCAATCAAGGTTCACCTGGGACAGCCTCAGTTCCATTTCCCATGCTTGAAGGTTCACAGCCCTACTTTGCTTGCTGGCAGTTCAGGATGTCAGTAGTAGTGGTCAGCTAGTCCTACTCTTCAGTATGGCATCTTGTCTCTCACTCTCTGAAACTGTTGATACAGCAATGATCACACTCATATCTAGGGGCAGTTTGAAACAACCAAACGTGTATGTCTTTGGACTGTAGTAGGAAGCCGGAGTCAGTCATCATCTTCCATATGACTTCCATTCATCTCCATTTTCATCACGACAGATTGATTCAAGCTTCACTTTATAGCAGAGGCTGCACCAATTAGCTTGTTGACTTCTTCCCAAGAGCAAGATCTTGAGACACCTTATTCCCAACCTGCACCTTATTCCCAACCTGGAGGGCACGTTTCACCTTTTTCCAGTTCAGAACCACGACCTCAGAATTGGAGGTGTTGCTTCTCAGGTGTTGCTGCCTTGTACTCAGCTGAGAATCAGCTGGAGGTTCTGGCTTAATAAAGCCAAAAGGACAATGTCATCAGAAAAAAGCAGAGACAAGATCGTGTAGCCACCAAACCAGAACCTTTCAATGTCTTGGCTTACAAATTCTGTTAATATGAACATAACCAGTGACAAAGGACAGCCTTGGTGGAGTGCAATCCTTACTGGAAAATAATTCAACCTGTTCTTACCAATGGAAACCAAACTCTTGCACAAACTGCCATGCGACCTCCAATATTCTGTTGAGTGCGTAGTGGTGCTTGAGAGTAGTGTGGCCAGGAACAAAAAAAAATCACATTGTTTCTCCTAAGTCCTTGATTCGACCATTGTTTGAATCTTTCTCTCCAATACTCCTGAATAGACTGTCCAAAGTATGCTAAGGGGTGTGATTCCATGATAATTGGGACATACCCTCAAGTCTTCCTTCTAAAAGCGATGAACTTACACCCTGGTTTGCCAATCCAGAGTTATGATCCTGATAACCATACAATGTTGCAAGATTGTGTCAACCAGAGAGTACTACAACATCCAGAGCCCTGAAATATTTAGGGCAGATCTCGTCCACACCCAGATTCCATCCACGGAGGAGAATTTTTAACTAACTTGTCAATCTCCGTCCCAGTACAGATAATGTCCGACTTATGACTGCATTTGGTTCTGATCACTAGGTCATAAGATGGTTTCAACACAAGTCGGGTTTGTGACAAAAACAATATACCCGCCAAGCAGCAGAATCAGCCTAGCCTTAAAAACTTTATAATAATATTTTTTTGTAATAATAATATTGATAACAATAACCCCCCTCCTCGAATCAACACCTTATTGTGGTGGAGGGGTTTGCATGTCTTAATGATTCTAGAATCTGTGTTGGTGAGGGCATTATGCCCCTGGAAGGGTCACTCAAGGCAAACAGGTTCTAGGTGAATGTCCGGGAAAAGCATAGTTCAAAAGACCTCTTTGAAGAAACAAAAAACAAGGACACGGTTTCCCTTGCCTGGACGCGGGTCACCAGGGTCCTCCCCTGGAGCCATGTCTGGGGGAGGGGCTCAAAAGGTGAGAGCCTGGTGGTTGGGCTTCTGCCCATGGAGCCTGGCCAGGCCGAACTCGAAAAGGAGACATGGGTCCACCCTCCCATGGACCCACCATCTGTAGGAAGGGCTATAGGGGTCGGGTGCAGTGTGAGTTGGGTGGCAGCATTTGTTCTGTGGGACCGATCCTTGGTTGCTGACTCTGACTCTTGGGATATGGAATGTCACCGATCTGGCAGGGAAGAAACCTGAGCTGGTGCATGAAATGGAGAGATGGACTAGTTGGACTCACCTCAACATATGGCTTTGACTTGACACCAGGACTTTGGCACAAGGACACCCTAGGTCGCAGTTTGATGATCAATTTTGTAGTCACGTCATCAGACATGCGGCCGCATGTTCTGGTCACTCGGGTGAAGAGGGTAGCTGAGCTGTCAACCGATCACCACCTGGTGGTGAGCTGGCTCTGATGGTGGGGGAGGCCGCCATCTATACCTAGCAGGTCCAAGCATGTCGTTAGGGTCTCATGTGAATATTTGGCGGAGTCTCCTGTCAGAGGGGTCTTTAACTCTCACCTCCAGCAGAGCTACAACTACATCCTGAAGGAGGAGGGTGTCATGGGACACTTGTTTCATGGCTCCATTGCTGAAGCGACACCCCATAGCTGTGGTCGGAAAGTCATGGGTGCCTGTCATGGCAGTAAGCCCTGAACCTGGTGGTAGACACCTGTGGTAAACCATTATACTGAAAAATGAGGCCTATTGGGTCTTATTGGCCTGTGAGACTCCCGAGACAGAAGACAGGCCAAACGTGCTGCATCATGAGCTGTGGCTGATGCAAAATTTTGGGTGCGGGAGGAATTTGGTGAGGGCCTGCAGAACGATTATCAGTTGGCCTCAAAAAGGTTCTGAACCACCATCCGACACCTCAGGAGGAAAAAGCAGTTCTCCAAAAATACTGTTTAGAGTGGAAGTGGGGAGCTGCCTACCTTGACTGGGGATGTTTTCGATAGGTGGAAGGACTACTTTGAGGACCTCCTCAATCCCATGAACATGCCCTCCATGGAGGAGGAAGACCCTGGGTGTTTGGGTGGGGGTCCACCCATCACTGGAGCAGGGGTCACTGAGGTACTCAAAAAGCTCCTTGGTGGTCAGGTTCCAGGGTGGATGAGAGCCGCCCTGAATATCTCAGCGCTCTGGATGTTGTAGGACTGTCTTGGTTGACACATCTCTTCAACATTGCGTGGTCATCAGAGGCCGTATCTCTTGATTGGCAACCAGGGTGGGAGAAATAGGGACCAGATGGTGTGTTCCAATTATCATGGAATCACACTCCTAGCCTACCTAGGAAAGTAGTACCTGGTCTTTGCAGGGATGCTGGAGTGGAAGATCTGATCGATAGTTGAACCTCAGATTCAGGGGTAACAATGTGGTTCTCGTCCTGGCTGCAGCACTCTCAACCAACTCTATATGCTCTACAGGATCCTGGAGCAGGCATGGGAAAAGTCAAATACTATAGTCCTAAGTTGCACAGGTTATAAGTTGGCAACTACCTATAATGGGCAGATCCCCTACTGAACCCACCGGCTCCACCTCTTCCACAGAGGGGTGTTGGTGGGATTCAGGGGATGCTGCCACAACAGGTATTAATGACCTACTGGCCACAGCTCCGGGGTGCCGCCTAAATAATGGAGACATGGAACTCTATGTCCCTAGCCTCCTTTGGGATATGGTAGTTATTCTGCTGGAAGTGGGTTGAAGATCCTTTTGGCCTCCACCAAACCTTCTGAGGAGACCCTAACCACACTCTTGGGTCTCCCAGGTCTGTCGGGCGGCATTCCCTGCCACCGAAGCCAGCTCACCAACAGGTGGTGGCCGGCTGACAGCTCAGCTTTTCTCTTCACCTGAGAGTCCAAAACATGTGAAAGTTAATCCAATGGCATGACAATTTAGCACTTATGAATACCCTAATGTTCGGACAAGGTGTTTGTGATGGATAAACCATTGCAAGCACATAAATCCAACAATGAAACACCATTTAGATTAAGATCAAAATGATTGTATCTACCAATTACACCCTTCCAAATCACGCTGTTTTTGCCAACATGAGTACTGAAGTCTCCCAGGAAAATGAGGGATTGCCATGGGGAGTTCTTTCAAGCATACTCCTAAGGAAACCAGAGTACTCAGAGGAAATCTATGTGAGCACAATGAATGCATGCAAGCTCCATACATAAATGTCTTTACCATGACTGGAGCTCAAAACTAGGACCTTCATGCTGTGAAGTTGATATGCTAACTGCCATGACACCTGCTGCCCCAAAAAGTTTATTTTAAAAGAAAAAAAGTGAGAGTCTAATGGAAAAACAGATGTTTCCAGGTTTTCAGAGTTGCATGCTACAGAAATATATTGCTACCAGGAGCATCAGGTTTGAGATAAATTATATTAAAAAATATAAAAGATACTATACAAGGGGCATCATGAACAAGGGCACCATGTAGTCACAAAAACTGGTCTCTACAGTCAATATGATCTAAAAACTATTCCAATAAATGTTGTGAACTGATACATGTATCTGGATATACAAGGTGTTATTATATTTATGGTTATTATACCATAATCTTTTATTTGGTTCCACTTGCCGTGTCGATGCTCTTCAAATACGTGGAGTTGTTTCCAAAAAACAGTCGGCAAAAAGTGCTAATTAGGTGTGGAGTGAGCGTGTGTGGTGGGTGGGATGGTGGTGTTGTAGGGCCGGCTACGGTAATGAGTTTCATGAAGTGCAGACGAAACAGGATAATGAGGGGCTGCTCGAGTGTCTCAGAAATCCAGCAGAATCCCTCTCCACTACCATCCCACCCCTCTACCTCCCACTTCTGCATCAACACGATGACAAGAAAAAGCAGGAAGATGAGCCAAGCACATGAACGCACATTATAAAATGAGATTGCCTTCAATTGCAAGAAACGCAAGCACACAAACACAATTACATATGCACACACACACACAAACACACACACACACACACACACACACACACACACACACACACACACACACACACGCATAACTAATTATCTCAAAATCAGTGGAGTTCTGGAAAGCAAAACAACCTGCAGTAGTGAGCGCGAGCTGTGTGAATGGCCCAATTGATACAAGTGTGTTCAGTATTCAAAGTGGAAACAGGAGCAAAGTGAAACTCTCACACACACTGAGCAACGTGAAATCACCACAAGCTTCAAACGCAATCCTACAAAATTCAAAAGAGATCAAATAAATAAGAGAAACAAATTTTGAATATTCATGCAGCACAAAGACAATCCTCAAATACTGTAGGCAAATAGTTTTCTCTGTCTGTCTGTCTGTCTGTCTATCTATCTATCTAAATCTAAAGAATCCATTCATCAATCCACCCATTTCTCTATCCATCCATTAACTTTTCCAACTATTCATTGATCTATCAAGTCAATCTATCATATCTTATTTGTTGGTCTCTCTAGACATTGTGTAAAGGCACAGTTTGACATAGTAAAAAGTATTGCTCTGAATTTCAAGATGACTAAAACCTCAGTAGATTTCAGTAAATCTAAATCCCATTCAGATTCCTGTAGATGTTTCTATGATACATGGCATACTGCATAGTACCAGGATTTAATAAAAAACTGCCAAGCAAGACAGAAAATCCCTGAAACACGCCCAGTAAAATATTAAAATAATCTTTAAAGTCACTCTAAACATTTCTAAACTACTATAATGAAGAAGATTAAGAGAATTTAAACTGAGTCTTTATAACAGTTTAAAGGAAATCACCTAAAAACGTATATAAAAAATGTAAATCCCATCAGTGTCCAGTATGCAAATGATACTGTATATGTCCCAGGATAAAGGGTTGGGAATACGCATAATTTGAATATAGATTCCTGATGAGCTGTTTTTTTTTTTTTATTATTATTATTATTTAACCTTCAAGTTAACTCTAATGGATACAGAAGAGTCTGTCTCAATGAACTGTTTTTTCTCTGACCAGCTGAAGCCCAGTGACATATCCACCATACAAACACGACAGTTATGTGCTTCTTTCTTTGTGTTCATGACCTCGGTGTAACCCTGACATACTGACACTCTCATGACCAAGCGCCTCAGTTCACCACATACACTGTCAGTCAAATATAGCAGTGGAATCCAAACACATCCAAGTGTCACAAAGGACATTTTATAACAAATGAGTGGTGACTGTCACATTAACATTAATACTAGGTGACCCAGTAAAATCTCCTATATTTGAAATGTCATGAAAAATAAAATTGTTAAAGATAATGAAATTATTATTATTTTAGACTTACAGCATTTGGCAGACACTCCTCTAGAGACCTTACAATTATTATTTTTTTTTATACAACTGATCAATTAAGGGTTAAGGGCCTTGCTCAAGGGCCCAACCGTGGTGATATTAGGGATTGAACCACTGTCCTTTGAATTAGCATCCCATTTCTTTAATCACAAAGCCACCACTGCCCATAGTCACACATGAAATTTCATTCAGTATAGTTTATAGTCATCATGTTTTAAAGATGATCTATCACTGACTTTTTATGCTTGACGGTGATTTCTGAAGGCTGCCCTGGCTTGACGGGTCTTGTTGGGTGGAACAGTTCTGATTTCCTGCTGAAAAGCACCCATATGTGTTTTAAGAGTTCGGGGTCAATGAGTGTACACGCGTGCTTTAAGGTAGCACACAGAAAAAAAAAAAAAAACAAGAGGTAAGGTCAAGGAAACAGGACAGCCACCCAAGATCATCACACAGTGATCTTCAAGCTGTGGGTATCATAGCACCAATTAATTGACACCACACATTGAGTTCTTCAACATCTAGGTGTTCAAGTTGGGATTGGGTCACAAAGAGACCATCTGTGTGGAGTTGGAATGTCCCTCTAGGTTCTAGGTACTCTGGTTTCCTCCCATAATCAAAAGACATAGTGCACAATAGCTGTCCCATATTGTCTCTATCTGTGAGGGTAAATGGTTGTGTGTGTTGTTCTGCCATAGTCTGACAAACTGTTCAGGGTATACCACTCCTTTGCCTGGTGTCGGTTGAGGTAGGCCCGAGCCTCCCCATGACCTAGTAAGAGTGAGAGGTTCGGCAAATGAGTGATGAGTGAGTAAGACTTTATGGTAAATCTAAAGGCAGTGTTTAAAAAATAAAAAATAAATAAGAGATTTCAAAATATAAATCAATAATCCATGTAGAAAATGCACAAAAATATTCTTCTCATATTAAAGCTGTCAAATCCTTTAACAACTGCACTGCAGGTTTTATTAATTAAAGTTTCAAAAGGTGTATTTTTGAATGCATTTAAATTTTAATGAGCCCACATTTTTAAGTAGATAAAATGAACATAAAAACATAATTTAAAATTATTAATAATGTATCACATTATCATAAGCAAATAATTATTTTCTTTATTTACTGATTTTATATTATGGGCACCCCTCCTTGAATCACCACCTTATTGTGGTGGAGGGGTTTGCGTGACCTAATGATCCGAGGAGCTATGTTGTCGGCGGCATAATGCCCCTGGTAGGGTCACCCAAGGCAAACAGGTCCTGGGTGAAGGTCCAGACAAAATGTGATTCAGAAGACCTCGATGCAAAATAAAATGAAAAGGACACAGTTTCCCTTGCCCGGACGCGGGTCACTGGGGAACCCCCTGGAGCCAGGCCTGGTAGAGGGGCTCAAAGGAGAGCGCCTGGTGATTGGGCTTCTCCCCATGGAGCCCGGCCGGGCCCAGCCCGAAAAGCTAGAGGGGTCGGGTGCAATGTGAGTTGGGTGGCAGCTGAAGGCATAGGTTCTGTTGGACCGATCCTCGGTTATTGACTCTGACTCTTGGGACACAGGATGTCTCCTATCTGGCGGAGAAGGAGACTGAGCTGGTGCGTGAGGTGAAGAGATACCGAGTAGATATAGTCGGGCTCACCTCTCCAGTCTGAACCCAAATGGTGTTTCGTTGTTGGACTCGTCACAGTCTGTCTATCACGAACACCATGTTCGAACATAAGGCTGCCCATAAGTACACTTGGCACCAGGACGCCCTAGGTCGCAGTTTGATGATCGACTTTGTGGTCGTGTCACTGGACTTGCGGCTGCATGTTCTGGGCACTCGAGTGAAGAGAGGAGCTGAGCTGTCAACTGATCACCACCTGTTCTTGAGCTGGCTTTGATGGCAGGGGAGGCTGCTTTCCAGACCTGGCAGGCCCAAGCATGTAATTAGAGTCTGGTGGGAACGTTTGGTGGAGTCTCCTCTCTGGGAGGCCTTTAACTGCTACCTCTGGCAGAGCTACAACCACGTCCCGGAGGAGGCAGGTGACATAGAATCCGAATGGGCCATGTTTCATGCCTCCATTGTTGAGGCAGCAGCAGCCCATAGCTGTGGTCGAAAGGTTGTCAGTGCTTGTTGTGGCAGTAAACCCCAAACCCTATAGTGGAAACCTGTGGTGATGGGGGCCGTCCAGCTAAAAAAGGAGGCCTGTCAGATCTTATTGGCCTGGGGGACTCCTGAGGAAGCAGACAAGTACCGGAAGGCCAAGCATGCTGCAGTCGAAGCTGTCACAGATGCAAAATTTCGGGTGTGGGAGGAGTTCAGTGAAGGCCTGGAGCGTGACGATCGGTTTGCCTCAAAAAGGTTCTGGACCAACATCTGACGCCTCAGTAGTCAAAAAGCTCCTCGGTGGCCAGGCTCCAGGGTTGGATGAGATCCGCCCGGAATATCTTAGGGCTCTGGATGCTGTAGGACTGTCTTGGTTAACACGTCTCTGCAACATCACGTGGTCATCGGGGGCTGTGCCTCTGGATTGGCAAACCGAGGTGGTAGTCCCCCTTTTTAAAAAGGGGGACTGTTGAGTGTGTTCCAATGACCGGGGAATCCCACTCCTCAGCCTACCCGGGAAAGTTGATACGGGGGTACTGGACAGGAAGATCTGATCGATAATCGAATCTTGGATTCAGGAGAAACAATGTGGTTTTCGTCCTGGGCGTAGCACTCTTGACCAACTCTACACACACCATAGGATCTTGGAGGTAGCATGGGAGTCTTGACCAATCTGTCCCAATGTGTTTTGTAAATTTGGAGAAGGCTTTCGACCGTGTCCTTCGGGTAATCTTCTGGGGCGTGCTCTGTGAGTACAGCGTTCTGGATCCTTTGATACGGGTCTTTTTATCGCTGTATCACTGGAGCCAGAGTTTGGTTCATATTGGTAAAAACAGGTCAAATTCATTTTCAGTGAGGGTTGGAGTCTACCAAGGCTGTCTTTTGTCATCGATTCTGTTCATAATTTTTATGGACAGAAGTTCTAGGCACAGCCGAAGCTTTGGGGGGGGGGGGGGTCTTGGTTTGGGGCCATCGGATCAAGCCAGAACCTCCAGCTCTCGCTGGAGCGATTCGCAGTCAAGTGTGAAGCGGCCGAGATGAAAATCAGCACCTCCAAGTCCGGGGTCATGATTTTCAGTTGGACAAGGGTGGAATGCACTCTCCAGGTTGGGAATGAGGTCCTAGTGGAGGAGTTTAACTATCTTGGGGTCTTGTTCATGAGTGAGGGAAGGATAGAGAAGGAGCTCGACAGATGGATCGCTGCAGCCTCTGCTGTTAACGGAGCTTGTACCAGTCCGTCGTGGTAAAGAAGGAGCTGAGCCGCAAGACAAAGCTCTCAATTTGCCAGTTGATTTACATTCCAACCCTCACCTATGGTCACGAGCTTTGGGTAGTGACCGAAAGAACAAGATCGCAAATACAAGCGACTGAAATGAGCTTTCTTCGCCGGGTGGCGGGGCTCTCCCTTAGAGATAAGGTGAGAAGCTCTGCCATTCTGGGAGAGCTCAGAATAGATCCGCTGCTCCTCCGCATTGAGAGGGGACAGTTGAGGTGGCTCGGCATCTGGTCAGAATGCCTCTCAAATGCCTCCTGGTGTGGTGTTTCGGGCATGTTCAACTCGGAAGAGACCCCGGGGTCGATCTAGAACTATGTCTCTAGGCTTATCTGGAAATGCCTCGGTGTCCCCCAAAAGAGCTGGTAGAAGACAAGAGTAGGCTGCATAGCCGTCAGCGTGTTTCTGCCCTTGCTAAGGGTTGTGTCATTAAGGGTATCCAACATAAGAATCTATGCCCAATCAAACATGTGAATTAATATGACTTCCATGAAGATGGAGGCAGATTATTCGCTGTGGTGACTCACGAACAGAACAGCCAAAAGGAAAAGAAGAAGAAGAAGTAGTGCTTTTATCTTACTATTTGTAGACCAATATCATTAAGTATAAGTTGTATTGGTATATACTGATATATACAGGAATGGCATGGTCTGATTGGACCACTGTCTAGAAGTTAATTGACATTATTCTGAGTAAATCACACTTGAATTGAAATAACAGATGTTTAGAGTTTGTCAATATCACTTGAAGCGCATCTCATCATCATTATCATGCTTTAAAATGAAAAAAATAAACCATAAGCATCTCATTTTACTATGCACTACACATATACAGAGTCAGGATTTCTTAGATTTATGTGCAGAATCTACTAAATGACTCATTGAAAAACTGACCAGACCCACCTCTGTTAAATATGTAAAAATAAATAAATAACCAAATATAATATAAAAGCTTGATTTAGTTTGATTTTTATGTTTCTGTGTAAACTATACTAACAACAGTTTTTTGCCTTGTTGGATGTCACTGAATCCATCTCAGAGATTTTTCTGCAAACCTTTGGTTGACCTTCCTGGTGTAAGGCAGATGAGCTAAATCACATGATCATTATCATGCTTGGAGAAATAAACCATTAACATTATTTACGGTACATACTACAACTTTTAAATTGTATAAAAAGACTTAACACATTTGCTTTCTAGGCAGAGTTTACCTGACCTACCTCAATGATAGTTCACTTCATTTTATTTTCTGTAACCACTTAATCCTAATTAGGGTCACGGGGAGGCTGGCAACCATCCTAGCCGACTCCGGGTGAGGGCAGAGTACACCCTGGACAGCTCGCCAGGCCATCGCAGGGCGAAAACACGCTGACTGCTTTGCAGCTTACTCTTGTCGAAAGTCAGCAATGGTTCTTTTACATGAACCTCTCACCATAGACAGTGAGAGACATGGCCGGCCTTTGATAACCCAGTTACTCAATGATAGTAAAACAAAAATCAACTTTAAAAACATTGCTTTAATTTACTTTTTAAATGTTCACATGAGGGTATATTAGAACAATAATCCACCTCAGGCTCCGTGGTTAAATATTTTGATGCTTCTAAACGATGCTTTAATGTACTGTACTACCAAACAAAATGCAGAAAACATGTTTTAAAGGCTTAGTTTTAGACATGGTTTTAAAAACTAGAAAAACTTGAATAGCATTGACAGTGAAATTTCCAATGAGATAATATTGTATATCTTCTTTTCCTTTCGGCTTTCCCCTTTTTCAAATCATCTGATTTGCATGTTTGATTTGGCATAGGTTTTTACGTCGGATGCCCTTCCTGACACAACCCTTTAGCAAGGGACAGAAACACGTGTGTGTGTGTGTGTGTGTGTGTGTGTGTGTGTGTGTGTGTTACTCACTTGCCACGGGAAGGCTCTGCCTATCTCACCAATACTGGGCGAAGGCGGGGTACACCCTAAACAGCTCACCAAACCATTGCAGGGCCCAATGTAATAATGTTTCAGAAAAATTAGTATTAGTAAGCGGCTCCCTAATGGCACAATGACAAGATGTTGAGGTTGATACCACAGCCATCTGTGACCGTGAGTCCTTTGAGTAATCTCCAATGGAAGGTAGGGATGGCAGACATTCAACTCTTTGTATGTCACAAAGATCACTAGCCAATCATGGGTATCTGTGACTTAAAGCATACAGGTGTGTGTGTGTGTGTGTGTGTGTGTGTGTGTGTGTGTGTAAAATACATTGTGTGATATGATGCCCCAAAAGTGCATGCGCAACAGTTAATACAGATGTGGGTGGCAGCATCCTGGTTGTTGGTGGTCATATGTAATCGGGAGATAATGCTTGATGGATGGGAATTGGACATGACCAAATTAATGAAGGAAACTAGAGGAAAATAAATAAATAAATATTAGCTTAATAAATCCAATCAAAATAGTGCACTTCAAAATACAATCAGCACAGTATCCTCCCATTGTGTATGTATGTGTGTGCCCGTGCATGTTTGGGGGCTGAATGTAGAAACACTATTAGAGGATGCAGCTGGTGGTGCCAGTAGGAGCACGTAGCTGAGAAACACAATAAACAAGGCAACCAAAACTCAATGAACTGCCTGGATGTGTGAACTTGCCACTAAACTCACACTCCAGTGTTGATAAAACTTTTCTTTCAGTCAGCATGTGCTAATTTTTCTAGTCATTGTAATAAATAGTCCATGTTTTTCTTCCCCTTCCGTGCATCTGGAACAGTTGATTAGAACAAACACTGCAAACTGGTGAAGCTCTCTAAAAGAAAAGAGTTTCCCCTGTAAAGCCGTACTAATCAAAGCTATCCTCAAATCGAACGTTAAATGCATTTCAGCTCTTCCACAGTCTGTTATTTTACCTCAAGTTTCAGGACGCAACAAAATGTTAGGCTTAAAGACAAATCTGATGAACAGTTTCAGGCCAGCGATTCACAAGAAAGTGACTGAAAACATTAATGCGGCGAATTAAGAATAAAAAAGTTAGCTACTGATTACTATTAGGCAAAAGACTTTTACAGAGGCATATGTGGGCACGTAATGTGTGTTATGGCGCATTCATGGATTCTAACCTACTGATTATTGTTTTTAATGAAAGACCATCTGCCAGGTCTCAGGAAGCAGGCAGCAAAACCATCAGAGCGGGGACAAGGATAATTACCGCCGTCCTCAGTGTGAAGAGTACAAAACCCAGTAAACGTGTCCCTGTATATTTAAAAGGCAATAATTTTTTTCTTCTTTTCTACTTTTTCTTATACAGAAGCCCAAAACTCAATTTCCAAATTTCCAAACATATAAAGCAACTAAACTGGTGCAGAACTGCAGAAGGACGAATTGATGGTGTACGACAGTCCGCAATGTCTTATTTCAAAATATGCCTCAGCACTAAAGAATCCTTCATGAAGATTTGCCAGCAAGTATTCATTCATTTTACATCACAACAGGTCTCATAATAATGCAGTACTAGATATGCCACATGTTCAGAATGACAAACAAAATATTGTATGATTCTCCAGGCCGACACGGTGGTGTAGTGGTTAACATGTCAGCCTCACAGCAAATCCTAAGTTTTAGTGCCATCATCGGCAGGGCGTTTCTGCTTGGAATTTGGATGTTCTCCCTGTGCTTGTGTGGGTTACCTTTAAGTACTACGGTTTCCTCCCACAGTCCAAAGTTAGGTCAATTGGCTGTATCAAATGGCACCAGTTGTAGAACACAAAATTGTGGAAAACACAAGGGTTAAAATATGTCTAAGTGTGTGTGTGTGTGTGTGTGTGTGTGTGTGTGTGTAACAGTCATGGCACCAAGGCGCTTGACCTTTCCAGAAGATGTGTGCACATATTGAACCTATGCGATCAATGTGAAAGCTAAACAGTGTGAGGGCCATTTGAGGAAAAAGGAACCTTGACCCCAGTGAATGATGCCCAGGGCCAACAAACAGGAATTTGTGTGTGTGTGTGTGTGTGTGTGTGTGTGTGTGTGTGTGTGTGTGTGTGTGGATCGATACGGCTTGCTGAAGTTCATTCGTTCTCAGTCAGTCACTAAAGTAAAATTCCCTTGAGTTTACTGAAAGTGTTATTTCACTCACAGGACATGATTTAACATGACATGGAGGAAAAACATCCTGGAAGAAGTATTAAACTAAAATATGAACAGTTTCCCTGAGAAATTGGGGGAGTGTGCTGTGATGCATGTCAGATCACTGTAAAGGTGAGGTAGGAAATGTGTGTTTGCATGTCTGAGTGTGTGTGTGTTTCATGATAAAAGCCACAATTTCACCGCAGTTATACCATAATATCGATCGACTGCAGAACGCGCATCATCGTCTCAACTCGGCTCGCTCGTTATCAACCGAGCAAACAGAGGAGACAGAACGAGGCTAAATATTAACCCTGAACAAGTACGTGATGTAGGACGAGCAACCACATCACATTTCACAGAAACACAGCACAAATACTAACACACACACACACACACACACACACACACACACACACACACACACACACACACACACACACACACACACAGTAATTCGAAGGTCATATCCTCAAATGCACTGTGTGTGATGTTTAAATTGCAAAATGCCAACTTATAATAGAGCTGTGTGCTATTTATATAAAAGTACTAAACCACACGCTAACAGTGTGCTAATGCTTTTTGTTTTATAAATAGTAATATTTTCTCCTTAATACCACTCTTTCACTGCCTTCAAGCTCACCTCGTGACCAAACAGACTACATGCTACAGTTAGGGGTACGTTTGCAGTTATATAATTGACAAAGACTTCAGTTTTGTTCATCTAATTATCATTTCAAAGCTAATTTTCCTTTTAAATTTCATTAAGCATCAAATATAACCTTCTGGAACTGAGCTGACACCAGTGTTGATGTTCTGTAACAGTCCGCAGTAAAATTATAACTTCAACTTTTCGATAGGTAGCTGATCCACAAGGCAAAGCTCTCAATTTACCAGTTGATCTATGTTCCAACCCAAACCTATGGTCATGAACTTTGGGTGGTGACCAAAAGAACAAGATTGCAGTTACAAGTGGCTGAAATGAGCTTCTTTTGCCCGGTGGCGGGTTTCCCCCTAAGAGATATGGTTAGAAGCTCAGCCATCCTGGGAGAGCCCGGAGTAGAACTGCTGCTCCTCCGAATTGAGAGGAGCCAGTTGAGGTGGCTCGGGCATGTGGTTAGAATGCCTCCCGAACGCGTCCCTGTATTGGTGTCTCGGGCATGTCCAACCAGAAAGAGACCGCGGGGTCGACCTAGAACACACTGGAGGGATTATGTCTCAAGGCTGGTCTGGGAACGCTTTGGTGTCTCCCCAGAAGAGCTGGAGGAAGTAGCCGGGGAGAGGGACGTCTAGACCTCATTGATTAGGCTGCTGCCCCCACGACCCGAACCCGGATTAAGAGGAGGAAAACGAAGATGATGAAGAAAATTTTTGATTTTGTCAGTAATATAGTTGCTGGTCCTCACATTGGGTAACTCGTTTTCTGGATGTTTTACAAGATTGCAAGTAATTAAAAATCTATATAAAGCAAGACGTTTCATTCTAAACACAAGTCCAAGAGGAACCTAATATTTTGGGATACGCTATAATATATATATATATTAGTATGAATCACACCACCATGATCTTTGATTATAATCTTATAACACAACAGCCTGATGTAGTGGTTAGCACATCGCCACACAAAGGTCCTGGGTTCCAGACCCAGGATAAGCAAGTGCGGTTTTATGTCTAAATTGCATGTTCTCCCTGTGCTTGCTTGAGTTTCCTCCAGGTAGTTTGATTTCCTCCCACAGTTGGCATGCACATTAGGCTAACTGTATATGTGTGTGTGTGTGTGTGTGTGTGTGTGTGTGTGTGTGTGTGTGTGTGTGTGTGTGTGCATGCGTATCTGTGATGGACTGGTGAAATGTACCCGCCTTCACCAAGTGTTGGCTGAGATAGGCTCAGCCCTAAGCTTCACATTTTAGTTTGCTTTTCTACATTTTTCTGTGTAATATATACTAACAATATAAAAACGTTTAAAAAGACACCAATGTACAGCTCAGCACCTGACTGTATTTGCACACTGAGTCTGTCATGTTTTAAAAATATTAAAAAGAAAATAACATTTCTGTGTGCAGTCTGCATGTTCTCCCCATGATTGCATGGGTTTCCTCCAGGGATGCCTCACACAGTCCAAAGACATGCACATTAGGCTAACTGGCTGCTCCAAATTACCCCTCGGTATAAGTGTGAATGTGTGTGTGTGTGTGTGTGTGTGTGTGTGTGTTGCCTTGCGATGGACTGGTGAGTTATTCAGGGTGTTTGCTCAGAGTTAGCTTTGACAGTTAATGAACACCACGAGCTGAATGTTTTATTCCTTTCAAAGTGGTAGCATGTCCCATTTGGAAAATCTACAGCAATCATTTTGAAATATGATTGAGAATTAGAAGTGATTATAGCAGTGATCTATATTTGTCTGAGTGTTGTTCTGAGGTATTACTACCAGCAAAGTGATTGGAAAGCCAACAACATCAGCTGGAATTTTTTCAACCTCACCAGGGAATAAAACCAGCTCACTACTTGTAACATGCAGGGTCATTACCCTTGTGTAAGCCTGTTATGATCACTTAGCCTCTGCTGTTCTCTGCTCATCGTCTAAAAGAAAAGGCTAATCTCTGTGGAATTTGAGAGGGGAAAGGTCATAAAACAGCCACTCATCACATCTCCTGGTGGGAAGAGTGTGTAACCATGCTACTCCCACCAATCAGGCAAAGGGCAGATACATGGATGATGAATGCATCATATTATCCAGTAGGAGGTCTTAGATGTTCAGACTGCGATGACCTGAAAAACAGGTGAATGCCACTATGACAAAGTCCAAAGATATGAGAAGTTTCACAATCAGGGACAGTCTTCTTCCTGTTCTTTTCCTTTTGGCTTTTTCTCTTTTTTCAGGGGTCGCCACAGCGAATCATCTGATTCATACATTTGATTTGGCATAGGTTTTTGCATTAGATACCATTCCTGACACAACCCTTTAGTAAGGGACAGAAACACGCTGACGGCTTTGCCTCTACTATTTACGAAAGTCAGCAATGGTTCTTTTACATGCCTCTCACCATAGACAGTGAGAGACATGGCCAGCCTTTGATAGCCAGTTAACTGCACTGGGGGGACAGTGACAACCTTGTGGAGAGTGGGACTCGAACCCGCAACCTTAGGATCAGCGATCCTGCACCCTATACTGCCAGGCCACCACTGCCCAGAAGAATTATCCTGGTTCAAAAGGCCCAAAAATAAGTTTTATTAAAATTTTACAATTTGTATGTTTCCACATTTAGAACACATTTGTAAACACAAAACCTGATTTTTTTTTTTTTTTGTTGTTGTTGTTTTTTTTCTGAGTAAAAAAATCAGATATGAATTGAAAAAAAAAAAAATCACTTTCATAACATTGATGTTGTGTAATTTCCCTCAACATTAGTATTTTTTTTTAATGACTTGATTTTGGGTTAAAGAATGATTAAAATCCTGTACAAACTGGTGTCAGATGTAGCAGGCAGCATTAACCACAGAAAAAAGATCTAATGAATCATTACAATGAGGGCAGTGGTGGCCCTGCACTGCCCCCCCTCCACCCCCCATCCCCCAGTGCAGCTAACTGGGTTATCAAAGGCCGGCCATGTCTCTCACTGCCTGTGCTGAGAGGTTCATGTAAAAGAACCATTGCTGACTTTTGTAAAGAGTAGCTGCATGGCCGTCAGCGTGTTTCTGGCCTGCGATGGCCTGGCGAGCTGTCCAGGGTGTACTCTGCCCTCGCCCAGAGTCGGCTGGAATGGGCGCCAGCCTCCCCTTGACCTTAATTAGGATGAAGCGGTTACGGAAATGAAATGAATCATTACAATATACCTGGAACATTGTATTCTTGTGATCACATATGCTTTACTCCAAAAATGTTAATACTCCATGTTAGTACTTTGATTCCATACCCATTACTACTGTGTCAATGATCATGAGGTTTAAATCTTGCAGTGAATTATTTTCACTGATGTTTGACCAGAACAAAAATCAATTGCTTTCAAATTTTTCACTGTTTTATAATGTGTTATGCAGTTACTCATGTAAAACATTTAATAATTGCAGCTAAAACTCGCACGGTAAATTGAATAGTTTATCTTTATATCCGTATGCGTTCAGAGCTGGAGTGGGAAAATATGTTTGACAATAATCATACAATGTTAAATACAGATTTCACAGCGAGTCGACCCCTCTAGGCCATAGACCTTGTACACATCATTATTCATTTGGGTTTTTCTTAAATTTGTATGCACAAGATTCAATTATTTATTGTGTGCACTGGGGTACACCGTACTTAAATCAGATTCTAAGGGCAATGTACATGTGCACCGAAATACTAACATATCCTTAATGCGTGTGTCAGCTGTGTGTCAGCTGTATCTGAGTAATATTGACAAAACATTTTCAATATTCCATACCATGTTTTCTATTACAGAACATAATTATTGCATTGTGTTGGAGTGGACATAATCTTGTTGACCCTTGCTTTGATAGATTTGCATTGATCTGCATCCCTATAAAATGCTAATGATGGTATTAAATATATTTCTTTTTATTTTCAGGTTGGTGGCAGGCATCAGTAGGAGTGTAGTTGCCAGTTGTTTAGTTCTATCTAATATCTTTTTGCCGGAACTTGTGCAACATATGTACTGGCCTATTTTAATGTATACTTTATGCACGGAATGGATGATTTATTGTGCTTATTGCTATTGTGTATGTACTGTACCGTCTTCAAGTATGGAGCGACAGAATGATCAGAATTAAAATGTAAATGTTTTGGAACAAAAGTACAAGTGTGTTCTAGATGTGTTGGAGTGGACATCTGAAGTAAATTTAGTTGGCGTGTTGGGAATGGAACGTTCCAATATGGCAGTCGGGTTTATTTTTTTCTTTTCATCACATTAATAACATTTGAGTCAGTTGACAAAGTGTTGTATGTTTTATTTTTAACATATTGTTCATATTGTTCATGTGTTGGAGTGGACATTGTTTGACGGAAGAGAGAGATTTCCTTTCGGCTTTGTCCCTTTTATCAGGGGTTGCCACAGCAAATGATTCACACGTTTGATTTGGCATAGGTTTTTACGTCAGATGCCCTTCCTGACACAACCCTTTCAGCAAGGGACAGAAACACGATGATGGCTTTACGAAAGTCAGAAATGTTTTTTTTTTTACATGCCTCTCACCATAGACAATGAGAGACATGACCAGCCTTTGGTAACCCAGTTAGCTGCACTGGGGAGGACCGTGACAACCCTGTGGAGATTGGGACTCGAACTCCCAACCTTAGGATCAGCAATTCAGCACCCTGTACCACTTAGACCACAACTGCCCCTATTGTTTGAAGGAAAACAATGGTTTTAAAAAATGTGTTTTTCTTTGAATTTTCCCATTATTAGTATTACCTTTAAGCTATATTCAACCATTGTTGCAAAATATAATACATAGCTGACTCATTTTTAGAATAAATAGTGTCAAGTATACTTGCTCAGAAATGAATTGAAGTAAAAATTTGCGTTTGACGGAATTGACATGCATATTTTCATGATCCGCCCTTTTTTTTAATAGCATTTTGTGAATTTCATTTGTTTTGGGTTTTTTTGGACAGACTGATACCATGCCACAGGTTACTGTATATTGTTTTAAATTTGTGATTGTAATAACCTGTTTGAGATCATAAGTGTTATATTTCTGCTTTTCTTAAATGAAACATGAAAAACTGGTCAAACAGGTGTAAAAACACAATTTTGTGACTAATTATGCTATTTTTGGTTGGGGTATTTTGCTCTTGTCCACGTACCTGTACATGGATCCGTGACAAATATACAAACAGAACTTGAAATAACCATCAAATTTGATAACAGACTTATAAATTAACGCAAAATCCAGGACTTTCCCTGATTGTCAAACGACCCATGTACAGATATTTCTGACCCTTCTAACTTTTATTAACAGTCCCAGAAACACTAGATTTCCTTTTGCCTGACTTTAAATGTTCAACACTCTTCAGCTTTCACTGAGAAATAACAAGCGAGGCTTACACTAATTCATCAGAAGTCACCATGACCTGATTAAAAGGGAGGGATAATGACCCCATGGTATTACAGTAAGTACCAACAGTTCATAAAAAAAAAATAATAATAAGCAAGGTGATTAAAGGGCACCCTCCTAACAATCCAAAGATGTATTTTTAAACATTTACACTTGGGCTGCTATTAATTATGTAATATTCATTAAGAATAATCTTAATGAAAAAACAAAAAACAGACAACAAAAACATGGGCAGAGGTCTAAACTGTTAAATAAGTACATACAAATATATACTACAAATAAAAAAATATGATAAATAAAGCCCTGCGGTGGTCTGGCGAGTTGTCCAGGGTATAACCTGCCCTCGTCCACCAGCCTCCCCGCGACCTTAATTAGGATTAAGTGGCTTAGAAATTGAATTAATAATCTTCCTCCGCTAAATCCGGGGTGGGGATGGGGTGGGGGGTGGGGGTTAGTCAAGAGTTCCAGGGCCAGCATGAAAACCACATTGCTCCTCCTGAATCTGAGGTTTAACTATCGGTTGGATCCTCCTCTTCAGCACCCCCTGCATAGACTTCCCCGTGTAGGTTGAGGAGTAGGATTCCACGATAATTAGAACACACCCTTTGGTCCCTTTATTTAAAAAAAAATGAATTTCCCCACCCTGAATTAATTGCCCCCGTTTGAATCACCACCTTTTTTTGGTGGAGGGGTTTGCGTGTTCTAATGATCCTACGAGCGATCTTGTCGGGGACATTATTCCCATGGTAGGGTCACCCAAAGCAAACAGGTCCTAGGTAAAGGTCCAGACAAAGCATGGTTCAAAAGACCACTATGAAGAAAAACACAAGGACACAGTTTCCCTTGCCTGGACGTGGTCACCGGTCTCCCTCCCTTGGAGCCAGGCCTGGGGGAGGGGCTGAAAGATGAGCGCCTGGTGGTTGGGCCTCTGCCCATGGAGCCTCGCCAAGCCCAGCCCGAAAAGGAGACATGGGTCCGCCCTCCCATGGACCCACCACCTGGAGGAGGTGCTACAGGGGTCAGGTGCAGTGTGAGTTGTGTGGCAACCAAAGGCATGGGTTCTGTCAGACCAATCCTCGGCTATGACTAACTCTTGGGACAAGGAATGTCACCTCTCTGGTGGGGAAGAAACCTAGGCTGGTGCATGAGGTGGAGAGTTAACTATATAGTCATGCTCGCCTCAAGGCTTAGCTTGGGCTCTGGAACCACCCATCTTATGAGGGGCTAGACCTTATTCCATTCTGGAGTTACTCATGGGGAGAGGAGACAAACCAGGGTGGGCATTCTTGTTGCCCTCAGTCTTGGTGCCCATACTTTGGGGTTTTAACCAGTTGACGAAAGAGTAGCTCCATAAGCCTTCGGGTAGGAAGTATGGGTCCTGACTGTAGTTAGTGCTAATGCACCAAATGACAGTTCTGAGTACCCACCCTTCCTGGAGTCTTTGGGGGTGTCTTGGACAACGCTCTCCAGGGAGACTCAATCGTTGTCCTGGGAGACAATGACCATGTGGGCAAACCATAGGTTGACCTGGAAGGGTGTAATTGGTAGGTACAGCCTCTCCAGTCTGAACCTGAATGGTGTTTCGTTGTTGGACTTCAGTGCTCATCAGAGTTTGTCCATCACAAACACCATGTTTGAACATAAGGGTGTCCATGTCACTTGGCACCAGGACAGCCAAGGCCACAGTTCAATAATTGACTTTATAGTTGTGTCACCGGACTTGCGGCCGCATGTTCTGGACACCTGGGTGAAGAGAGGAGCTGAACTGTTAATCGATCACGACCCGGGGTGAGCTGGCTCCGATGGTGGGGGAGGCCGCCCTCCAGATCTGGCAGGCCAAAGTGTGTAGTTAAGGTTTACTGGGAACCTTTGGCAGAGTCTAATGTCAGAAGGGCCTTTAACTCCCACCTCCCAGTCCTGAAGGAGGTGGGTAACATGTAATCCGAATGTGCCTCCATTGCTGAGGTGGCAGCCCATAGTTGTAACCAAAAGGTCATCGATGCCTGTCGTGCTGGTAACCCCCGAACCCGGTGGTGGACACCTGTGGTGAAAGGGGGCCGTCCAGCTGAAAAAGGAGACCTATCTAGTCTTATTGGCTTGTAGGACCCACTGGCCAAATATGCTGCAGCCTGAGCTGTTGCCGATGCAAAATCTTGGGGGGAGAAGTTCAGTGAGGGTCCGGACAGTGATTATCGGTTGGGCTTGAAAAGGTTCTGGACCACCATTCGACACCTCAGGAGGCAAAGCAGATCTCCATTAATACTGTTTACAGTGGAAGTGGGGAGCTGCTCACCTCAACTGGGGATGTTGTCAGGAGGTGGAAGGGAACCGAGGTGGTTAATAAATTGATGAATTATAAATAAATGATATAATAATAGATCTGTAATACTGAAGAAGTGGTTTCACATTATATTCCAGCTCCTCCCCAAAAGAGTCTAATAATGAGCAACACTTATTTTTTGAACGTGAGGATGCTGGACTCATTCTTCATTTAGTATACAATCTGTCTGTCTTCCTTTCGGCTTTTTCCCTTTTACTCGGGCGTCACCACAGCGAATCATCTGATTCGCACGTTTGATTTGGCAGAGGTTTTTACGTCGGATGCCCTTCCTGTCACAACCCTTTTAGCAAGGGACAGAAACACACTGACGACTTTGCAGCTACTCTTTACGAAAGTCAGCAATGGTTCTTTTACATGCCTCTCACCATAGACAGTGAGAGACATGGCCCGCCTTTGATAACCCAGTTAGCTGCACTGGGGGTCATTTAGTATACAGTATACGTCATAAAAACATTATGGCTTCTTTTTCCATTTAAAAATGTGATAATGATGAACATAATGCTAACACTACCTCACGGCAGAGGACTACATTTACTCAGAAACAGTGACCAAATGCTCTCCTTGTGCTCTGTTAGTAGACCAATGCTCCGAAAAAGTCAATATAAATATCTGGCCAGAGGCACAAACTTAATAAGAGGTCAGTGAACCCATCTGTCCTGCTTGCTCTGAGTCATGTGATTGTTGTTTTGTAGGTTGCTGGTAAATGAGGCATGGCCCCCTGATGCTATGATTCTCAGTGATCTGGTTGCATGGGCTATTCAGGGTACAGGGTCAGTCATGTTGAGGGTCTGCCAGTACAACATGACTCACTCATGCATGCATGTACTTACTGAAAAAAGAAATGTATGTCTACATATGGCCAGCGAACATGGAGATGAGTTGAGTCGAGTTCATGCATTAGAAACAAAGCCTAAGTGGTGCCTTGGCAAAGCAGGGCTACAGTCCATTATGAGCTATGTCTGAGGTTACAAGCAAAGAGTAAGAGCCAGAGAAATGATAATATCTGGAATTCTATTTCTGCTCCAACTCATAGATTATGTTCTGAAGGTGACACTTGATGTATCAGGCAGGTGTTCAAAGTCTAAAATATACAGTATACTGATTGTTTAAGTTGTTTTTATGAACATTCTACATAATAGATGGTGAACAATTTCCATCACATACAAGAATTCCATATGCTAATCAACCCCACCACCCCCACTCCACCCGTAACCATGCATTCATTATCAAACCCCAGGTGGCTAAAGAAATACAACAGGGGGGGGAAATGCTGGTGTTTAGGGTTTTTGAAAGGTCATGAACATATAAAAACCCTGGCCTTGGTAGAAGACCGCATGATCTTCAAAGAATGCGTGGGATGCTGGTGTGAAAGAGATGTCTATTGTCTGTAAAAATCATGATATATTCTTTGCCATGTCCAAAAAGAATGGGATTCTGTTTTTTCTTTATCATGTAGCCTTGACACTTGAGCTGACAGGAGAGGAAAAAAGAGGAAAAAAGAGGAAAATAGTAGCTCTCGAGTCCTGACATCGTCCCACTGCCTCCTCAGTTTCACTTTAAATAGATTATCTCAAGGACCATTACCCCTATTTTTCTTGGAGTTGTCTGTCTCGATCAATGGGGCACTTGTTTGGCGTCTCTCATCGCTTCCCGTGAGAAATAGGGGTGAAGGGTAAATATTTGGAAGGGCGGGGCGACGTTGTGCCTTTAGTGCTCTTCCTAAGAGTCTCACAGTGCTGGATGAGGGCAGCACCAGTCGAGTAGACCACAAAGCATTGCAGTAACAATGGGAGCATTAGAGCAACACATCGCACAGCGAAGCACTGCGAAGGCCCTGAGGCTGAGTGCTATTCACCACTCTAGCCGTTAGTGTCCATCGATGTGGATTTATAATAATGCTCTCCATAAGCTGCTGCTTTATACAGGCCTCCTACTGATGCAGTGGGTGAAATAAAGCATGCAGGAGTCCATTACCCATCAAGCAATGGAGAGACTCCGGATTTACAACACTACTGAAGACAATATACTACAGCAGCACAGTGCAAGAGTTACATCTGCTCAATAAGAATAACCATGAAAACACAGGCGACTGTTTGTTTCCCAGAATCTAACAAATGCCTCGCCGATCGATACATGCCCATCTGCTGAAAGGCTGCTGTTTACTCAAGGATGATTTATCTAACTTTATCACTTTTCCACGAGCCACGTCCAATTCAGAGATACCACCATGCAAGCAGATAAGAAACACTGAGCAAGCCCAAGAATCCAAGAGTGACATGGAAGTCATGAGATTTGAACTTTCAAATTAATTTGTCATTTTGCTTTGATACCCTTACAATGAATAAGTGTGCATACATATAGATGACTATCAGAAATAACCACCAAAAAATTACCTACCAAAAAAAAAAACATTAAATAAATAAAATGAATGATTACAAATCCAATAAATTCAACCACTCAACACAACCACCAAAACAGCTTCTAAGGAGTTAAAAAAAAAAAAAAAAAAAAAAAAAAAAATTATATATATATATACACACACACAGTGATACCTCAGCTCACGAACATAATTGGTTCCCAGAAAGTGTGTGTAAGGCGAAAAGTTCGTCTTCCGAACATTTATTTCCCATAAGAAACCATTAAAATGAGAATAATCCGTTCCCAGGTCCCCATAAAACAATTTTCTCCTAAATAAGCCTTAAAACTACACAAAAATACACCTTATTTTATGTATAATAAATGTGCTATTGTATTGTAATTAAAGAAATAAACTGTACTGTATAATAAAGTGGTTTTATTTACCTTTGTGATGGTAGTTGATGGCTTGATGGAATGGAGTGGGAGGAGGAGGGAGGGAGGGACTTACTGTTTGGAAGGAGAGTTTGGAAACGCCTACTGTTTGGAAACACCCTTAGCCACACACGCACCCTTAATAGCTTCCTTGTTCTTAAGGATGGGAGCAATGGTAGACTTGGCGTACTGGTACTGGGACGCTAAGTCACACAAACGCACACCTCGTTCGTGTTTTTCAATGATCTCCACCTGTGGTGGGGTCTTTTTCGGTCCCATAATAGCAAAAGTACACTCAATATGGTCCAAAATGTCTATCAAACACAAACCACGTCCGCACTCAAAGAAAGGGGGTGACGAACTGGGACGCCGTGAGCGTGCGTCAGCTTCTCGTGGCCGCCACCGTGGCGCTGTTCGACCGCGTGGTTTGGTTTGTCCGCCGAAAACTAGTTCGTCAGCAGAGACTATATGCTCGTAAATTTAATGTTCTTGAGGCGAAAAGTTCGTGAGCTTAAGCGTTCGTCAGCGGAGGTTTTACTGTATATATATATATATATATATATATATATATATATATATATATATATATATATATATATATATACATATATATATATATATATATATATAGAGAGAGAGAGAGAGAGAGAGAGAGAGAGAGAGAGAGGCAAAACAACTAAAAAAATACCACTAGTGAATATGCCTACAAAAAAACAACAATCAAAACCCAATAAAAATACCCAACAAATCCCACCACTAAATACAGCAACAAGTGGGGTTCACCCTAGAGAGCTCACCAGACCACTGTTGGAACAACACACACACACACACACACACACACACACACACACACACACACACACACACACACAACCATTCCTGCTTACACTTATATAAGATATATATCTCATATATAGATAATTTAGAACGACCAATTAAACTAATGTGCATGTGGGATGAAACCAGAGTGCCCGGAGGGAACACACACACACACACACACACACACACACACACACACACACACAAGGAGAACAAACTCTACCGCAAAACACCCAAGCCTGGAAATTGAACTCAGTCCCCTCCTGCTGTGAGGCGGATGCCACACATCCTTCGTTAATAAAGTGCTCATTCACATTAAACTCAGGTTTCCACCGGGGCACCATGTTTTAAATCTCCGAGTGATCCCGTCAGATTCATTAACCTTTCAACAACATATATTTCATACCTAAAAGTAAATATTGATAAACACTAACGAGCCACATATTTCCTGTGTATTTACACCACAGCTGATTAACACTTAGCAATGCTCAAGAAAAAAAAAAAAAAAAAAACTCTTTAAAAGATGAAGCCTATTAAGAATTTGACTAAGCATGCCTCCTTACCATGCCGTGTACAGTACTAAGTCTTACAGTGATGTAGTTCACCACAACAGTGTTAAACCCACTGAGTTCTGACTTTCATGTTTCATACTTAAGTCAAGTAAAGCCTCACACTTGCTTGAAGTGTATGAGAGTGCATCAGCCACCCGACACACTGACAGGTCCTCCTTTAACACAGCGCCATTCATTTTGCTAATTAAATAACAAATTAAAAGGAAAGCTGCAAACATTTTATTGTGAATTAACTGGATTTTTGAAGTTTACATGGTTCTTGTGTAAATGTTCCTGAAACACAAACATATCTGTTTGGTACCAGCTTGAAAATTTTTCTTGTGAGACAGCCATTAATGAAAATTGGGATATCAGTGCCTTACGCTCTTGCTTAGGGTTTCTGAAACAACACACTCTACATGGCTGGCAGAACTCAAACAGGCGTCCGATTAATCTCTAAGGTCACTGTTGCGTTCTGAAAATCACAAAGCCCCTCGTCCTACTTCGGAGGACATCAGTGATATGAGACTGCATCCATTCTACTTACTGTCTGGCATGTGACAGAATGAGGCTGAATGCAATCCCAAGACCCGAACCTGGGCTGTGGCCCAACACAGCAAGTGCTGGCATTTTATTAATGCCATGAAGCAAAACCCTTCCTGCTCGCTAATGACACCATTCAGACAAAATGAACCACAACGCTGACCTGTACTTAAATTTCTAACACACTGGGTGCCATCAATCCTCTTCTGACATGACATCATCATGACAGTCCATCTATGAGCATGCATGTTGTGTTTGTATAGCAGAGCTGAGAGAGGACATTTCCTCAACCATTGATACTGCACCAGATCAACCCCAAGTTCCACTGGTGCCAGGCCCGACACGGGCTCGGCTCTTTAAAGATGCTAATGGAAGCAGAGTAGAAACCTGATTAGAGAAACACGTCCTCCTCAGAGACCAGAGACGCTGCTTCCCCATCATTTCACCCCAAGCGCTCCGAGGAAAAAGCAAGCGAGGAATGGAGGGGCCTGATATCGCGTGGACCAGAGAAACTAATTAAATTAAGCTTTCTTTAATAAAAGAGAAAGTTAGCTTAACACTTTAATCCCAACTACGCCATCAAAGGCAATAGTAAGAATATAAGGCAAAATGAAAACACACTCTTCCTACACTTATGAATTTTTTACAGTGCCCAAAAGCATACAAGATACTAAAAGAAAGAACCTCGAAAGAAAAAAAAAGCACAGAGAAGGCCATAGTAGGAGTAAAAATGTTTAATTACGGGAGATAAAAGTGAGTTCTGGGAATGGAAGCGAGGAAATAAAGAATATGTTTTTGTTTAATAAAGAAAAGAAATTTAGGAGAAAAATGAAAAATGCACATGTTTAGTTAAAAAGAGGGGTAGAAGATTTTTTTGTAGATGGAAAAGAAAAGTGGAAAACATTCTTTTGAATTAAACACAGATAAAGAAGGAAATAAGATACACACAAACAGACATACAGACAAAGAAAATCATACCTGACCACTAAAATAAAGGAGGATAGGAAGGAAGGTAGATGGGAAGAGAAAGAGGAAGGGAGGAAAGGAGGTAAAAGAGGTAAAGAAAGAAGGAAAGAAGTAAACATACTGTGGGGATTGGTCATCCTGACAGCATAATTTGTGTTTATGTAAAGCGTTTAGTGATACAGATACAGGGATCCCTCACTTTCCATGGTTAATTGGGACCGAGATCCCCCCGCGACCACCGACATCCACGAAGTAGGATCACCCCCTCAACCCCCAACCACACTGACTGACGTATACGTACATGTACATGTGTATATAATATCAATAAATACATATTCAATGTTATGAATGCTTATAACGACAATTAAACATTAAAAAATAATGCATAAGATGTAAATAAAATAGAAACATACACACACGCATGCAGCTGCGCACCTCACAAAAATGTAACTAGTTTTGATGGTTTGACGGTAACTAGTTTCAGGGTTTTTTTTGTTTTTGTTTTTTTCCATAATTGGCCTTGTTTTGTGGCATTTTTATGAACTTTTCCCCAAATTCTTACTTAATTTCCTTATTTTTTTTAATTCGATGAATATTCAAAGAAAAAAAAAAAAAAAGAAAAAAAAAAAAAAAAAAAACCACAATGCACTGAAGCCGCATGAATTGAAGCGCGAAGTCGCGAGGGATCCCTGTATTTGTTTGAACATAAATGAACATAAATAGCACAAAACTGGGTAATTTTATCCTGTGGATTTCTAGAGTGGCTAAAACACAGCTTAACTGTTGTTTTTCACCGGAAGTGACATCAGCACGTTGGGCTTGTCGTCCAGTGCATGTAATCAATCCGATCAATTCATAAAAAAAAAAAAAAAAAAAAAAAAAAAAGATATAACGTGTTCAAGTAGCAACTATTGCTAGAAATTTCAAGGAAATGTATATAAATCGTCACATATTCCAGCTGGTAGGAATCACTGATTTTATGCATTATTGTTTTAAATATCATGTAACACGAATTCACCACAGATGCCCTTTAAGAAAAAAAAAAGATAAAAGGAAGGAAGCCAAAATAAAATAAGAAAAAAGAACTAGGAAAAATTATTATTATTATTAATTCAGAAAGTATTTGAGTCAGGAGGGTAAAAAAAAAAGTAGGTAGGAAAGCAAATAAGAGAGAGAAGGAAAAAGAAGGATTTGCTACGAAGTGTGGGTGAATACTGAAAATTGTGTTATGTATTAAATGCAGAGGCAATAATTTCCCTTGTGAGATCAATACAGTACAGATAAAATAAGTCTGAAACTTCCTTATTGATTTAGGAACCTGATCTTTCCTCAAGTTTGTTCCTTTCCCAGCATGCCTTGCTGTATGTGCAACTATATGTTGAACCAGTATAAGCTCATGTATAAACGCATATGCTCTCTCTCTCTCTCTCTCTCTCTCTCTCTCTAAACGCATATGCTCTCTCTCTCTCTCTCTTTCTCGCTCTCTCTCTCTCTGTCTGTCTCTGTCTCTGGACAGCATTACTGCTGAAATATGCAATTGGAATAGAAAACATTTCACCACTACTGAGCTCCAAATCACAGTCACTGTGCAAAAATAAACAGATAAATACATGAAGCGTAAAAGGATTATCATGCATTCCTATCTGTGAATGCACAATGCAAGGATGGGAAAGAAAATACGACGAGTAGCAGAATTTAAACTTCCTCAAGAGCATCAGGGATGAAAGCAAGCACATTCTTCAAATAACCATCAGGCGTGTTCAGGGAGGTTTCATTCAGCCTGAGTCTGGTATTCATGGGCCGACACTGACTCACAGTAATCTGTCACCAAAACCACAGTCTTCATTTAACACATGCTATTTTGTTTTATGTCATTCAAAAGGACAAACAATGTGTTTGTGCACACAGTGTTTGCATTACTGAACTATATGCACTTTGTCTTTCTGACTTTCTCTGTGTTACATGCAATCATCTCTCTACACTACTTTGTGAAGAATGAGGCAAAAGTTGAGGTAGTGGCAGTGAGGCTATTAAAGATATTTCGACATGTAGATGGTGAATTCTTTGTTTTGAGTACATCAGAGGGACAGCACATGTTAGATGTTTTGGAGACAAAGTCAGAGAGGCTAGATTGAGATGGTTTGGACATGTACAGAGGAGGGATAGTGAGTATATTGGTCGTAGGATGCTGAGGTTGGAACTACCAGGCAGAAGGCCCAGAGGAAGACCAAAGAGAAGATTTATGGATGCGGTGAAGGCGGACATGAAGGTCGTTGGAGTAAGAGTAGAAGATGCAGAGGACAGGGAGAGATGGAGGCAGATCATTTGCTGTGGCGACCCCTGAAGGGAACAGCCGAAAGAAAAAGAAGAAGATGGTGAATTCTTTAGCGCTGCTTATTCATGAACTTGTTTTGGACACAAACAAATTGGTCTGACATGTACCATTATTTTTCCTTCATCACCATTCGGTTCACAACCACTCTCATATACCAGGTGGTCTGTATGTCTCTGTATGTCCTGTTTATATTCTGTTTGTGTCTGTGCCCAGGCAAAGTAACAACAAATCAATGTTTCATAATCACTCCTCAAAATGTTCCCGCAGTTTCATTCTTGTGAATGCAGCACCCCACGATTACCAGTTGTGCTGCTCCATTCTGTATGCACCTGGTCGCTTCAGAGTGGGACAGCACAGCACCGTACTCCTTACAGTGCACGTCTCACAGCAACAATGTCCTGGGTTTGCGTTCCAGGCATGTGGAGTTTGCATGTTCTCCCAATGCTCGTGTGGGGTTCCTTGGGATACCTCTGGGTTAATCCCACAGTCCAAAAACATGCAAATTAGGCTTAATGGCAGTTTCAAATTGCCCGTGTGTGTGAATGTTGGACCATCGATGGTTTACAGAGCTGTTCAGGGTGTATCCTGCCTTCGCTCAATGTCAGCGGAGACTTCAGCCTGCAGCCCTGCAAGGATTAAGTAATTAAGCAACTTAATGACCAAGTGAGCGAGTGAACACAAAGTATGGAGAGGAGGCTCTGTCTCTTTATATGTAGATGTACAGTAAGTATGGAAAGTTGGGTTGCAAAAGAAGAAAATATGAAAGAGGCAATGTTCACTCATGATGAGATATTGATGCATAGTTAAATAAAGAGAGAGAGAGAGAGAGAGAGAGAGAGAGAGAGAGAGAAGATAAAAATGTCCTTCTCTTCATGTAAATGCAATGCATAAATATTCATCAAGGTCCCACGAGAGTTAATTACCAGTAGCTTCCCAAACTTAATTGACTGAATTTTGCCATTTCTTCTTACTGTATCCAAGTGTTTCTCTCTCTCTCTCTCTCTCACACACACACATTTTTGATCTCTCTCTCTCTCTCTCTCTCTCTCTCTCTCTCTCTCTCTCTCGCTGTCTTACTTTTGATCTCTCTCTCTCACTTTCTCTCTCTCTCCATCTCACTATTGGTCTCAATTATTATGGTCTCAAAATATTTCTCTCAATTTCTCTCTCCATGTCAATCTTTCTGTCTCTCATTGTCGCGCTCTCTTTCTTCCTCTCTCTCTCTCTCTCTCTCTCTCTCCCTCCATCTTTCTCTCTCTCTCTCTCTCTCTCTCTCTCTTTATCTCACTATTGGTCTCAATTATTATGGTCTCAAAATATTTCTCTCAATTTCTCTCTCCATCTCAATCTTTCTGTCTCTCATTCTCGAGCTCTCTTTATTCCTCTCTCTCTCTCTCTCTCTCTCTCCATCTCTCGCTCTCTCTCCCTCCATCTCTCTCTCTCTCTTTCTCTCTCTCTCTCTCTCTTTATCTCACTATTGGTCTCAATTATTATGGTCTCAAAATATTTCTCTCAATTTCTCTCTCCATCTCAATCTTTCTGTCTCTCATTCTCTAGCTCTCTTTATTCCTCTCTCTCTCTCTCTCTCTCTCTCTCTCTCTCTCACACACACACACAAACACACACACACACACACACACTTTCTCTCTCTCTCTCTCTCTCTCTCTCTCTCTCTTTTCTCTTTCTCTCGCTCCATCTCACTATTGGTCTCAATTATTATGGTCTCAAAATATTTCTCTCAATTTCTCTCTCCATCTCAATCTTTCTGTCTCTCATTCTCTAGCTCTCTTTATTCCTCTCTCTCTCTCTCTCTCTCTCTCTCTCTCTCTCTCTCTCTCTCCCTCTCTCTTTCTCTCGCTCCATCTCACTATTGGTCTCAATTATTATGGTCTCAAAGTATTTCTCTCAATTTCTCTCTCCATCTCAATCTTTCTGTCTCGCATTCTCTCTCTCTCTCTCTCTCTCTCTCTCTCTCTCTCTCTCTCTCTCTCTCTCTCTCTCATGCTCTGTCTCTACTTCTCTTTTCATTTCCAGAAAAAAAATCTATGTATTTTTTATCCCATAATCTCACCAGTACATCGTTTCTCTCCTCTTCCAAGAACTGCCAAATTTTTCAGGCTCTATGCTTAATTTAAGCATCTGCTCGAGTTGGCAAAAAACCCGCACACCAGATTTTACAAATCGCTAATTCCTGCTATTTAGCTGGACTAATTGCCATCAAATGAGAAAGAGAAAAAGATTTGCCTAAGAGAGAGAGAGCAACATGTGCTTGCGACACAGTGGGGGGGATCATTGTGCTGACGTTATTTTATGGATGTTGGGAAGAGGCAATGATGGCAAATTATAAATTACAGTATGGTCATGATAAGCAAAGGTACAATTACAGCAATGTTTTCTTCCAATTACTCTGTGTCTGAACATGGGAAATAGAATCCGTGTGATAAACTCGCATTATCATCACAGACAGACTTTCAAAATGAATCGGCCTAATGCTGTGGAAATATGCAAAATTGTTCTCAGTAGAAGTAAACATTAGACTAGTTTAATTTTATACACATAATGCTAACTGAGCTGGCTTGGGGTGTCCTGTTATAGAAAAATAATACAAATCAGTATTTACGGTTACAAGAGCAGCACAGTGGTGTAGTGATAGGCACATCTGCCTTACAGTGAGAAGGTCCTGTATTCACGGATTCAGCCGATTCTGTGTGGCTTTTGGATGTGCTTCCAGGCCTCAGCATTTCAAAAATTTTTGGGACCAGTTTATGGTTCACGGGAAAATAACTCTCGTAACCCAAAGTTTGTTCAGCTGAAAAGGAGTTGCTGAACCCACAGGTTGCGCAAAATGGTTCCCTGAAGTCCAAGTAAATTATTAAACAAACCTGTTATTGAATCAGTTTGATTTGTGTTTTTAAGTGCAATAGATGCATGTATAATATCTTATGTATTGTTGAATTTTCTAATATTAAAGGATTACATTTTTGCGAACTTAACTAATTATTAGGAAACATTAAATGTTCATACAAATAATCATCACTGTTCTCATAAAACTGCAGGAGTACTTTTAATACACGGACATGCAAAGTTTCATCAATCAGCATAAATATCAAACAACAGTAGCACCAATTTGAACCTTTAACTGGTTTAACTGGAATGTTAGCTAATAGCTAACATTAATACATGTGACTCCATTTTGTCGCTATAAGATTATTTTAATAATAATTCGCAAGGTATTAATTATTAAATGTAGAATAGCCTCTTCCCTAATTTCTACGATATACTTATTTTGTTCATTTGCATCTTATTTTGGTAACATCGCCATCATCATTGATGTTTAGTATTTCAAAGTCGTCTTTAAATGAATACTTTCTGAACATTTTGGCGTGTACTCATGCCGTGCCAGCCACATTTGTTTTTGTTTATGAAATACGAACCAGTTTTCGGCAGTGCGTTATCATGCATTGCATTACAAAAGGGAAATATGTACATGACCACTACGTCGTTTGCAGGTTTTGAAAGACTGCCGACCGGTCGAAAGACAATCGGGTCGCGTCAATTGCCGAGACTTGGGTTTCCTCTGGGCTCTTTGGTTTCTCCTCACAGTCCAAAGACATGATAGGGACATTGAGAGCACATTGGTGAAATTTGCTGACGATACTAAACTGGGCGGTTTGGCAAATAGTCTGGAGTCTACTAAGGTTATTCAGGACGATTTGGATAGACTTCGAATTTGGGCAGATACATGGCAAATGAAATTCAATGTCGCTAAATGTAAAGTTCTACATGTAGGGAATAAAAACATTAGACAGGAGTATTTCATGGGAGGTTTAAAACTAGAATGTTCCTCTCAGGAAAAGGATCTGGGTGTGATGGTTGACCAGTCCCTCACTGGTACTAGCCACTGTGCGTTAGCAGTAAAAAAGGCAAATAGGATGGTGGGTTACATAGCCAGGAGTATTGAGTATAGATCTAAAGATGTTGTCCTTCTCTTGTATAACACATTGGTTAGACCACATTTAGAGTATTGTGTACAGTTCTGGGGACCATACTTGAAAAAGACATCGAGACTCTCGAAAAGTTCAGAGAAGAGCAACAAAGCTAATTCCGGGTATAAAAAGGAATCCTATGAGGAGAGGCTGAGGATCCTAAACCTTTTCAGTCTTCAAAAAAGGAGAATTAGAGGTGATCTGATTGAGGTCTTTAAGTATCTTAAGGGGATTAATAAAGTCAACTATGCCCGATTACTTAGGCCAAGTTCTGTAAGTAGAACTAGGGGTCATAAATGGAAGTTATTCAAGGGTAAATTTAGCACAAATATTAGGAAATATTTTTTCTCGCAGAGGGTAATTTCAGTGTGGAATAGATTGCCTAACCACGTTGTCGAAGCAGAAACCTTACAAGTCTTCAAAAGCAGACTTGATCTAGTGCTGGATACCATCTAGTCATGGTGCGTCTTTAAGGTTAGAGTCACTTTAGAATAGGACAATGGTGAGCTTAGTTGGGCTGAATGGCCTGTTCTCACCACTCATGTTATGTTATGTTATGTTATGTTATGTTATGCACTAACTGCTCGTCCAGATGAATCCTAGGTGTGAATGTGAGTGTTAAGAGCTCGCCATATCGTCTCGCACTTCAGGGTGTACTTCACCTTCACCCAGTGTAGGCTGAGATATACGGAGATAGGAATCCCAGCGATGGTTTAGTACAGTGGGTCTTAACCTGGGTTCGATCGAACCCTAGGGGTTCGGTGAGTCAGTCTCAGGGGTTCGGCAGAGGTCAAGACACAAACCCGACTCATATTCATGACAACACGCCCCCGCTTGGCCATCATTGGCTGCAGGTGATCACGCTACATTGCTTGGCCAATCTGTGCTGCAGGAAATTTGGTGCACTCAGTAGTCGACTTGTGACTGTTGTGATGGTACGTGATTTCTTTCTTAAAGTTTTAATCCATACCATGTTGAGCAAAAAAAGAAAGTGGTCGGACGAATATGTACAACATGGATTCACATATATAAAGGAACATGATGCTAGTCAGCTTCCTATCTGCATGATTTGCGAAGTAGGATCAACCCCCACTGACTGATGTATACATACATGTATATATAATATCAATAAATACGTATAAGCATTTATAGTATTAAATAATAACGATTAAACATTAAAAAATAATGTATAAGATGTAAATAAAACAAACACACACACACACACATACAGACGCGTGCACACACAGATGTGCACCTCACATAAAAATGTAAGTACGTACCGTAGTTGTGATGGGGGGAGTTCATGCATTGTATTGGTTTTGGTCTTTGAACACAGTGATGTTAATGCACGGTTCATTTTGGTGCCCCACTAAAAACATATACCTGTCTTGAATTTGAAAAAAAAAAAAAAAAAAAATCATATTATATTTTTCAATAAAGGAGGGTTCGGTGAATAAGCATATGAAACTGGTGGGGTTCAGTACCGCCAACAGGGTTAAGAACCACTGCATTAGTATGTATCATGCAGAAACATATGAAAAATAAAGTAACAAGATTTCATGATTTATTTTTTTCATTTTTAAAACATGATAACGAGGTTTTGATTCACGCATTATCCAATCTGGTTATTTATTTGTTCCTCTTGAAAGAAGAGTCTAATCAATTTCTTTAAAGTATAAATAAATTGCTCTTTCGTTTTCCAGTTCTTTTTCATTTTTTTTCTCTATTTCTCTTATTTATCTTTATATATATATCTATATTTATCTTTTCCATCCATAGTGTTCGACCTTCCTTCTGAAAATGTTCCTCCCTTTCTTTCTTCCTCTCATCCTATCTACGTTCCTCAATACTGGCAGAATACCATTTATTCATTTTCTTAACCGCTTAATTCTAATTCGGGTCGCGAGGTGGCTGGCGCCTATTTCAGCCGACTCTGGACAAGGGCAGGGTACTTCCGGGACAGCGCACCAGGCCATCGCAGGGCCGGCACTCACACAACCATTCATACTCACATTCACACCTAGGGGTGATTTGGAACATCCATTTATTCTACTGTGCATGTTTTTGGACTGTGGGAGGAAACCGGAGTACTCGGAGGGAACCCACACAAACACGGGGAGAACGTGCAAACTCCAAATAGAAACGCCTCAGCTGGGAATCGAACACAAGACCTTCCTGCTGTGGGCAGACATGCTAAGAGCAGAAAATCTACGAATATGGAGTACGCCCTGAACAGCTCACCAGGGCCAACACACAATTATTCACACTCACAGTCACGACTAGGGCCAATAAACCTTGTGCATGTCTTTGGACTGTGGGAGGAAACTGGAGTACCAATAGGAAACCCACACTTGCACAGAGAGAACATGTAATCTTAACCCAGAAACACCCTCACTAAACCTGGTACTCGAACCCAAGACCTTCTGACTGTGAAGTAGATGTGCAAACCACAACAGCACCTTGCCTTTATTTATGCTTTTAATGTGTTATTGCATAGAGTACCCCACCCTCCACAATTACCCCCATAAATACCCCTGGTTAAGATGTATTTAAAAAGCCCTAAAATGAATTACATGGCCAAAATCCCTGACTAAAAAATAATTATTTTCAGAAAATCCCTTGTTCCACAATTATTGACACCCCTAACAAGTCCTCGCAAATAAATGTAATTGAAGTATTTCTGTCATTTCTACAGTAGTTTACAAAGTTGATTAGAATATCTAGGAACATTTAAATAGTATTTCATCACTCCCTGCTTCTATGGGGTATAAATAAGATGTGACGCAGAGGCCATTTCTCTCACCCGCGCTTCGTGGGAAAGACAAAGGAACACACCATTCACGAAAGGCGTGTGTCAAACTTCACAGGTCAGTCAATGGCTATGCAAGCCACCCGGCAAAGTGAGGAGAATGGTCAGAGAAATAAAAAGTTCTCCAAAGCTCACTGTGAAAGAATTACAACAAATGGGAGCATCTTGGGGTCACAGAGTCTCCAAAACAACCATCAGGTACAATCTACATGCCAACAAGCTGTTTGGGAGGCATACACAGAAAAGCCCTTTTTCTCACTCACAGTCATACACACAAACATCTGGAGATCGCTGAGTGATAATGGGACTTCAACTGGGACAGTGTGTTCTGGTCAGATGAGGCCAAGATAGAGCTCTCTGGCCACCAACACTGTTTAAGTGGATCTGGCAGAACACAAAAGATGAGTATGCAGAAAAGCAACTCATGCCCACTATGAACTATGAGGGACAATCAGTGATGCTGTGGGCCTGTTTCTCTTCCAGATAACTTGGGAACCTTGTTAGGGTGCATGGCATCATCAATGCTTTGAAATTCCTTGACATTTTTTAATCAAAATGTGGTGTCCTCTGCCCAAAAGCTGAAGATAGGTGTCGCTGGGTCTTCCAGCAAGATAATGACCCTAAACAAATGTCTAAATCTACACAGAAATGGTTCACCAGAGACAGAATCGGGCTCCTCCCATGGTCATCTCAGTCCCCAGACCTCAAACCCATTGGAAACCTGTATAGTGAGCTGAACAGGAAAATTCAGAGGAGAGGACCAGGCTGCTGGATGATTTAGAGATATTGTGCAGAGAGGAATGATCAAAGAACCCTCTTTCTGTATTCTCCCTTCTTATGAAACATTATAGGAGAAGATTAGGTGCTGTTTTGTTGGCAAAAGGGGGTTGGAGAAAGTATTAATCTCAGGGGTGCTAATAATTGTGACACATATGATTTGATGTGAAAGAATTACTGTATTTCTAAATGTGGGGGTTTTCCTACTGAATAGCACTTGGATTTTCCTCTTTTTTTCATTGTGGTCCTATATTATTTATTAGAAGCTGAAGAACACATCTTAACCAGGGGTGCCAATAATTATGGAGGGCAGTGTATATTCATACATGTTTTTAGCATATACATATAAACCCTGATTAGAGCTCTATCACTGATGTTAGTACTGCACACAGCATGTTCTTAATATTAATAATAATACCGGAGTTATGAACAGGAACTCTGTTACTTCCAGGTTTCCTCTTTGTTGAGTGTGATTCTGCCACATATAAGATTCTGATGAATGAGCTCTATAAAGGAAATGTGTGTGTGTGTGTGTGTGTGTGTGTGTGTGTGTGTGTATATATGAGAGAGAGAGAGAGAGAGAGAGAGAGAGAGAGAGAAAGAGAGAGAGATATTGGCCCATAATGAATTTAAATGTAGTCAAGAAGGATGAAGGGAACTCCTTCAGTGACTCGTGGCCTCTCTGACTGTTCCATCAGCAGGGCCATGAGACCGGCACGCAACGGAAAAGCCGTTAGGCATTTAATTAAATGACAGTCAAGAGATATAGATTATGACCCAGGCAGTCAAAGCTGAAGCATTACAGCATGACAGAAGGCGCTTGAGAGGCTACCGAGCGCTGAAATGCTGAGGCAGGCTTTTCCCTGAGCGCATTTTTATTTCAAACAACACAGTCAGCTAAATAAGACCAGGAAATGCGCTTTGTTCATGGTCAGAAAAGCAGCACCCCAAGCAATTAAATAAAAAAACCCCAGTGGCTGAGATATTGCAGTAAAGCATAGCTGAAATAATACATATAAACCTTTTTTAATAAAAAACTAAAGGAAATGAATTAAGACACACAGCTCCATGATGGTGGCCATAATGAGTGGTTGTCTTCATTATTAATTTTTGTTTGTGTATTCGTTCATTTATTTATTTTAAATGTATGCAAATTAAAGTACTGTACTCACGTCACGGGCTAACATTAATGTGCTTGATCTATAGCAACAGTTCATCCAAATATACTTAAACAACAAGAAAGGCAAAATGCAAAGTGCTGCAGTATGAGGGAAACAAAACACTTAGCCGTCTACTCTAATTATATATTTGATACCATATCTGAAGTGGGCGTGGCCTAAAATGGCAATCAAAACTCGTTGTGACTCTGAGTTCCTCGACCTAACCCACATTACCCAAGTTCATAATCAGTTTCTATTAGAACTGTAATTCTATGTAAAACTGTAAGTCAGACTGCCTCATTATTAATAATTATTTTCAATAGCTTTTCAACAAGTGGATTTACTTTTGTGTTTCAATTTGCCTGTGAACAAAAGCCTGATCACACTTTTGGGGGATTTTCAATAAAAATGGTGACATCCCACTTTAATGATAAACAAATATGCCACACACACACACACACACACACACACACACATACACACACACACACACACACACACACACACACACACACACACACAAAATAGACCAAATAATACTCAATATCATACGGAAGCCAAATTGTAATTGCTTGATTAATCCATAAAAATAGTTTGAAAAGTAGACAGTCATGCAATAATCATCCAGCTTTTCTAATGGCTTGCCATTTCTTCAATAAATATTAATAATATGAAGAAGAAGAGGGGGCAGTGGTGGCGTATAGGGCGCTGGATCGCTGATCCAAAAGGTTGGGGGTTCGAGTCCCACTCTCCACAAGGTTGTCACTGTCCCCCCCAGTGCGACTAACTGGGTTATCAAAGGCGGGCCATGTCTCTCACTGTCTATGGTGAGAGGCATGTAAAAGAACCATTGCTGACTTTCGTAAAGAGTAGCTGCAAAGTCGTCAGCGTGTTTCTGTCCCTTGCTAAACTACTACTCCCAAGTAAAAGGGAAAAAGCCGAAAGGAAGACAGACAGACAGACATGAAGAAGAAGAAGAATAGTTGTTATTATTATTATTGATACATGGACATTAAGAATTGATTTTTGAGTGTGACTGTATGCTGTCCATTTGTCCACCCATCATTAATACTTCCTTCTAACTATTCATTGGTCAAGAATATAAAATACTTTTATAATACACAATATTATAATGTTATAATATATATATATATATACAGGCATCCCTGCCACTTCGCGATTTGAGCATTGCAGTCTTGGAACATAGCGGTATTTTAATTTTAAAAAAATATATTCATAAAAAAATTACAATTCGCACTGAAACTCGCATGTAAGCAAGCGGAAGGCTGGGACCCAAGGCAGGCTGCGTCCATTGTTTACAAACGACAGACTGAAGTGCCCCTCCTCCCCAGTTCAGGCTAGACCGCCCACTCAACTCAATCTCGCAGGCTGATTGGCTTAGACGCGTGACGCTGTTGCCTCTCACATTCCCGCGGGATTTGTGATCTTGTAGTGTTTGTGAACGTCCTGCATCGTGGAGAAGAGACACTATATATATATATATAAATAATATAATATATATATATATATATATATATATATATATATATATATATAAAAGAGCTTGAATATCGCGGATAATGTAGACCAGACCTGGCGGCGATATTCGAAAAACCGCGAAGTAGGAACACCCCTTTTATTTCTACCATGTTGTCTCATTTCTATATGTTTTTCATTCCATACAACATCAAGAAAAACATATAGAAATGAGACAACATGGTAGAAATAAAAGGGGTGTTCCTACTTCGCGGTTTTTCGAATATCGCCGCCAGGTCTGGTCTAAATTATCCGCGATATTCAAGGGATGGCTATACATTGTTCTTCATAGTAACTGCCATCGCACCACAGAGTTTTTAGACATATTAAGATGTGTTCTTTAACTTTTTCTCATCTCATCTCATCTTCTTCCACTTAATCCGAGGTCGGGACGCGAGGGCAGCAACCTTAGCAAAGAGGCCCAGACAGCCCTCTCCCCAGCCACTTCCTCCAGCTCTTCTGGGGGGACACCGAGGGGTTCCCAAACAAGCCGAGAGATATAGTTCCTTGAAGTGTGTTCTAGGTTGACCCCGAGGTCTCCTCCCGGTTGGACATGCCCGAAACACCAGACCAGGGAGGCGTTCGAGAGGCATTCTGGCCAGTTGCCCAAGCCACCTAAACTGGCCAGTCTCAGTGTGGAGGAGCAGTGGATCTACTCCAAGTTTCCCCCCGGGATGGCAGAGCTTCTCACCTGGTGAAGGAAGCTCATTTCAGTCGCTTGTATCCGCGATCTTGTTCTTTCGGTCATTACCCAAAGCTCGTGACCATAGGTGAGGGTTGGAATGTAAATCGACTGGTAAATTGAGAGCTTTGCCTTGCAGCTCAGCTTCTTCTTCACCACGATGGACCGGTACAGGCTCCGTTTAACAGCAGAGACTGCAGCGATCCGTCTGTCGATCTCCCGCTTCATCCTTCCCTCACTCGTGATCAAGACCCCAAGATACTTAAACTCCTCCACTTGGGTCAGGACCTCATTCCCGACCCGGAAGGTGCATTCCACCCTTGTCCGATTGAGAACCATGGCCTCGGACTTGGAGGTGCTGATTTTCATCCCGGCCGCTTCGCACTCAACTGTGAATCGCTCCAATGAGAGCTGGAGGTACTGGCTTGATAAAGCCAAAAGGACAACAACATCCGCAAAAAACAGAACGAGATCCAATGTCCATCAAACCAGAATCATTCAACGCCCCAGCTGCGCCTAGAAATTCTGTCCATAAAAATTATGAACAGAATCGGTGACAAAAGACTCCAACCATCACCAGAAACGAATTCGACCTGTTGTTCCCAATACGGACCAAACTCTGGCTCTGATACAGCGATCGAATGGCCCGTAGCAACGGGGCCGAAACGCCATACTCCTGGAGCACGCCCCACAAGATAGTCCGAGAGACATAATCGAACGCATTCTCCAAATCCACAAAACACATGTGGACAGACTGGGAAAACTCCCATGCCCCCTCCAAGATCCTGTGGAGCATATAGAGTTTGTCAAGAGTGCTACGGCCAGGACGAAAATCATATTGTTCCTCCTGAATCCGAGGGTCGACTATCGGTCGGATCCTCCTCTCCACTACCCCCGCATAGACTTTCCTGGGTAGGCTGAGGAGTGTGATACCCCGATAATTGGAACACACCCTCTGGTCCCACTTTTTAAAAAGGGGAACTACCACCTTGGTTTGCCAATCCAAAAGGTACGGCCCCCGATGACCATGCGATGTTGCAGAGACGTGCCAACCAAAACAGTCCTACAGCATCCAGAGTCCTGAGATATTCAAGGTGGATCTCATCCAACCCCGGAGCCTGACCACCGAGGAGCTTTTTGACTATCTCAGTGACCTCCACTCCAGTGATGGGCAGACCCCCGGCCAAACCCTCAGGGTCTTGCTCCTCCACGGAGGGCATGTTGTTGCGATTGAGGAGGTCCTCAAAATATTCCCTCCATCTCCCGGCAACTTCCCTTGTCGAGGTGAGCAACTCCCCGCTTCCACTGTAAGCAGTTCTCCACAAATACTGTTTACAGTGGAAGCGGGGAGTTGCATATCTACTGCCAGATATGGACAGGTGTGGGTGAGAGGCTATTTTCTTGTAGCCATTGCCTGACTTGTGAAGGTGGACACACACCTGCAGTACCTGAATGATATGTTCCTTGTTTTTCCCATGTTGAAGATTGAATGAGAGAAATGGCCTCTGTGTCACATGATAGTCATACCCAAGGGAAACAGGAAGTGATCAAATACTAACTGTTTCTAGATACTCTGATCAACTTTGTAAACTACTGTAGAAATGACAGGAATACTTCAATTGCATTTATTTCCGAGGAATTGTTTGGGGTGTCAATAACTGTGGAACAGGTGATTTTATTAAAAAAAAAAAAAAAAAAAAAAAAATTCTTAGTCAGGGATTTTTTTCCCATTAAAATTTATTTGAGTTGAAGGTTACATTTTTCTACAGTTTTCAGTGTGAAAGTATGCTTCTGCAATAAAAACTGAATTTATTTTAAGGCTTTCAACACATCTTAACCAGGGGTGCCAATAATTGTGGAGAGTGGTGCAATTTCATTCACATAAACAAGCTCCATAAATGTCTCATAACCAAGATGCTGGTATTGTCTCCACCTTCCGTTGATCCGTGCATATCCACCTGGTCACTTGAAGATCACAGCAATGTCTAACACACCCCTTTCTTCAAGGCCTATTCATTTAAAAGTAATGAGTGGAAGGGCTAAGACGTGACAGAAGTGTGAAGGATGAACAACCAGGTCGAAATAAAATATAAAATCACGGATTTAAAAATAAATAAATAGCTAAAAAAAGAGGCGATGAAGTTGAAAAGTATGAAGAAGAAGAGGTCTCAGGAAAATATGAAATCAGGCAGACGCCTAAAAGCAAGCAGGAGGACATGCTTTTAAAAGGCTTTAATAAAACGATGCATTTGCTTTCCGCCGAGTGCCGGCTGACTCAAGAGGTGTTCAATTTTACGCATTAAAAAGAGAACAAGTGTCATACAGAAGAATTCTGTTCATTTGTAGAAAAGGAGAGATGAATCGAATGAAAAGAAGCTGGAGTGGATGAGTTTAAGTGTCTCCTGAGATGATCCGCAAACTACCAAACACAATCCGGACAAATGTACAGAACATAGACTACCTAAAAAAAAAAAAAGAGTTATGTTCTTGCAGGAAGATTTATTTTCACTTCAAGTTGTATATGGAGCTGAGTGACCTGACCTCTTATTCACAAAGTTCAAACACTTCCAGGGCTTTTCTAATAGTGTACGTAACCAGCAATAAGAACAAGTATAGTATTTTAACTATCGGGGCACTCATGGACTGGAAAAAATTAGCAAAGACTCTCATACTGATTACTTGAGTACAAGGCTCTGACCTTGACCTTTGACCTAGACAATCTAAAATCAAATCATCTGTGGGACTCAGGTGGGGTAGCGTCAGTTTGCCTGTGAAAAAATTTCTGAACACACCCATGCATGGAATATCACCAAACTTGTAAGACCACTGGATTACCTGAGTTCAAGAGATTATTTGACTATTAAATTTCTAGGTCAAACCCATAGATGGAATAAGTAACAAATAGAAAACTCTACAGATGCTTTTAAGTAACACAATCCACTTTGACCTTAATTGTCCATGAAAGAAGTTTTCAACGTTCCATTAGACATGGTATTATGATGTAACACTACGAAGAAACCATGTATGGATGTTTTTACTGAGACAATTACCTTTAACATTGAGTGACATTGAAAAAAGCAAAAACAAAACAAAGGTCATAATATTTTGAATAAATATTAAATTAAAGTTAATTAACATTAAATGGATTGTAGATAGACTTCCTGTTACTATGGAACACGAATAGAAAACCATACAGCAGGGGTCCCCAACCACCGGTTCACAGCCCGGTACCGCTACACGGCTCAATTGGTACCGGTCTGTAGAAGAAATAATTCATTATTTCTGATTTATTTATTATCTGGGTCTGAACGATCGTTATTTTTGAAAAGTCTTTTATTTTGAAAAATGACCGGATTCTCTCAGTTACATGGTAACCCACAAGGGGACGGCACAAGGACAGAGGCGAGTTGGACATGTTTCAAACAATAGCGGAGATTTTGGGTGAGACTGAGCCTGAGCCTTCATTCTCCCCACTGGTGCACGATCACCTGTGGGCTTTTTTTTTTTTTTTTTTTAAGAAAAGTTCAAGCTCTACTGCCCAACCAACTTTATTTCAGCTGTTGAAATATAACATTCATGGAGCGCTTATTATTATTATTATTATTATTATTATTATTATTATTATTATTATTAACAACAATATTAATAATAATAATAATAATAATAATAATAATAATAATAATTTATGTAGATTAATTATATTTACAATATAAACAATCTATGACACCCCCAAGCCCGGTCTGCGGTAAAATTGTCAAGCATTGACCGGTCAGTAGTGATAAAAAGGTTGGGGACCACTGATATACAGAATCTTAAATATCGTAATTTGAGCACATGTGGGATTAATCCCAGTATACATATATATGCAGCATGGCAGACTCTATAAATGCCCCTGTAGCTTATATAACAGGTGTCACCAACACGGTGCCCGCGGGCACCCGGTCGCCCGCAAGGACCACATGAGTCGCCCGCGGGCCTGTTCCAAAAATAGCACATCTCATAGAGAGCTGCGTCTAAAAATTAATTTTGTTCTGTTGCTATTATTTTTTTAATCACACTTGTATGTATATAGATTTAAAAAATACTATCTTAAAAATACTTTAAGGTTAACGCGCACAATATTTACCTATGGGCAGTAAAGTAGAGCTTGTGGGATGTGGAGAGTAAGCTAGCGGGCGCTGTATGCACTTTCGTACTTCAAAACATGGCAGAAAAAAAGAAAGAAAACGTATCTCTTTCACAGTGAATGGGAAGAGGAGTTCTTTTACGACTGTAAAAGAAACTGCGTGTGTCTGATTTATGGGACGACTGCGTGGCGACAGCAAACGGCACAATGTGGAGAGACATTTCAATACGTGTCACAAAAGCTACCATGATAAATATCCACCTGCAAGCGCTTCTACGGGCAGAAAAAGCCCGTGAGCTAAAGACCGCTTCTGGGTAAGCAACAGTCTTTTTTACGAGGCCGGCCAAAACTCACAAAAAGCAACCGAAGCCTCGTTTAGAGCTACTACATTTTCTGATCAAGAAAAAAGGCATTTACAGATGGAGAAGTTGTCAAAGAAGCGATGTTATTAATTGCTAACACTGTATTTAAAGACTAGAAAATGGAAGCGACCTAATCTCCACTCTTTCCGACGTCCAACTGGGGGCATCTACGATGGCAAGACGAGTATCAGCTATGTCCAGTAACTTGGTCGATCAGTTGGAGCAGGATCTGGCGAAGTGCAAGTGGTTTAGCCTCCAGTGCGATGAGTCCGTGGACAGCAGCAGTACAGCGCGAGTTATTGGTTTTTATCCGGATGGTGTTTAATGATTTCTCCACAAAAGAAGAACTCCTGACACTACTGCCCTTAAAGACAACTACGAGAGGAGTTGACATTTATAACACGGTGAAGGAGTTTTTTCGCAGAAAAAGGTGCCATTGGAAAAGCTGGTAGCGGTGACAACAGACGGGCTCCTGCTATGGTCGGCCGACAGACAGGTTTCATCGCTCACTGTAAACGTGACTCAGACTTCCCCAAATTCTGCATTACCATTGCATCATTCACCAGCAGGCGTTGTGTGCGAAAGTGATCGGCTTTTGGGCACGTGATGACTCCTGCTAGAAAATCATAAACAACATCCGCCTCCAAAGCAAAGCAGCACAGGATTTTCAAGGTACTATTAGAGGAGATGTCAGCAGAATATGGGGACCTACTGCTGCACAGAAATCAGATGGCTCAGCAGAGGACGAGTTTTGCATCGCTTTTGTCTCTTTTGCGTGAAATCAAAGAGTTCATGCAGTCCAAAGGCGAAGATGTCTCACTGCTAGAGGACACAGAGTGGACACTTGACCTTGCATTTTTGGTGGACATTACTGGGAAACTAAACCTCCTGAACTGCCAGCTGCAAGGCAAAGGTAAGACTGTTGTCGATATGATAAGTGCTTTAAATGCATTTAAAGCCAAAATGAATGCATTCTCTGCAGATTTACAGAGAAAAAAGTTCTGCACTTTCCTCTGTGCAGTCAGTGCTGAAAGACAATGCTTCTGCATCTGAGACATTTGAAAAAGTGGCAGAAAAGTACATTGAAGTAATAAACAGACTTGGGCAAGAGTTTGAGAATAGGTTTTGTGACCTTCATCAGCTTGAACCATGTGTGTTCTTCATTTCCAACCCTTTCATGAATGGGGACACAACATGCTTTGCTGAGCAGTTAAGTGCAACGTTCAACTTGGATGCTGGACAGGTGGAGATTGAAATTATAACATTGCAAAATGATCTCCATCTCAAAGCCTACCAGGCTGCACCAAACTTTTGGCGCCTTGTTGACACAGAGAAGTACAGTGGAGTATGCACAGCAGCCATGAAGGTTGCCAGCCTGTTTGGCTCAACCTATCTCTGTGAATCAGCATTTTCTGACATGAACTTCATCAAAAACAAACACAGAACACGCCTCACTGATGCACATCTGAGAGACTCACTCACAGTTGCAGTGTCAAGTTACACACCAGATTACAACACACTGGTGAACAGCATGCAATGCCAGTCTTCCCACTAACCAAGGACGGATACCAGATGTAGTCAGTGGCAACATGGTAGTGCCATGGCAAAGTTGAATTAAAATATTGAAGAATTGTGTTCAATTTAAAAGTGTGTTCATGACATTTAAAAGTTATAATTTTGTTAAACATAACACAGACTTGGCCATTAGTTCAAAATGTGAAATAAAATGTATTACATATTTAAAATATGTAAGTTGATTTTGTTTAACATTACATAATTGTTAACTTTTGAAACATGTTGCAACATAGTTCATGATTTGTTAACAGGGCATGTCAGTGGCTTGTTCAAATGGGATATTTTTTGCTAAAATGTAGTGATGTAAGTGATCATCTGAAAATGTAACAAATACTGTGATTAATAGAGATAAAGTGTTGAATATTGATATCTGTTTCCCACCTTGTTGTCATTTTTGATAATCATTGTTAGAAATCATTAACATGATCAGTGTCTTTACATAGGTGAGTATTACTAATCATTATAAATAATGTATAACTAAAGGCAAACTGAGCAAATTTGTTATTTCAGAAGAGCGTATCAAACTGGTAGCCCTTCGTATGATTCAGTAACCGTGAAGTAGCTCTCAGTTTCAAAAATGTTGGTGACCCCTGTTATATAATAAGTGGTCAATTGAATAATCATGCTTTTCTTCCATTCAAACATTAAATGGGATGTAACAGCATGGTGCTAGCATTATGAGTGCAGAGGGAACTGAAGAAAAACAGCAAACCACATGCCACAGAACTGGTTCGAGAAATCCAAGCCAGTTATTTGAAATAGAATTGTTGCTTTATACCTAATTTGCCCAGGGTTGACAAAATATACTTCAATGACACTAGTTGCCGCTGCTTTGTCACTTGATGCTGTTGCAGAAATTGTGATTCTGTGTCTCTCGTGTATGGTACATGGCAAAATTAATCTTGAATATTTTACTTCATCACATTAAAAGGTGACGCTAATAAAACACCTTGATAACAATTCTATTAAAAATGATATGCTGGCAATAAAAAGGAAATTACTCCTAATTGCACAGGGTCCCAATTCGGATCTACACATTTTCATTTCATTTACAGCGTCTGGCAGAGACTCTTATCTAGAGTGACTTACATTTATCATTTTTATACAACGGAGCAACTGACGGGTAAGGGCCTTGCTTAAAGACAGCATGGTTGTACTGGGACCTGAACCCCAGACTTCAGACCAGTAACAAAGAGCTTTAATCACTGATCCATCAGTGCCCTAACATTTTAGTGCTTTTTTTTCCTGAGCTCAGGAACCCCCCAGAAGGATTCTAGATAAGCAGATTGGTTATATTTGGTGTATTAAAATGCCAAAACATACAACACATATTGATTGTTGTACAGAGCTAAAACAGAATCATTTCTTCATTGAAGCCTGTAGACAAGAAAATGTGATTAAATAAAACTAAAGAATGCATGCACTTGATGATGAGGGTGAACAAATATCGATAAAAGGACATAATGGAGACTTTATTGACCTTTTTATGAATTCCATTACTGCAAAATTGAATCCAAAATGGTTATAAATAAAATTGGAGTGAATACAAAATATTTCAAAGATGTTCTGTATTTATTTGTTTTTCGGATAGCTGTGTCATTCCGAGCAGTCTGTGATTTAAATAAAAGTCTTGTCACAAATTCTGACGCACAGCAGGAGTCAGGAAAGAATCAGTCATCTTCTGAAGTGTCACTTCTTTTTGTTCACTTGACCGCGAAGCAATGAAAATCATGAGGTTGAGGAAAAAAGGAGAGAAAAGTTGAAGAGGAAACTAAAAAATGCTCCATATCCACATTACACATCATGCTGTGACACTTCATGTTCAAGCACTCTGATTCTGAGCGCATTCTTAACAGCAGTGGGGTTCCCACTGATTCATGGGTAATCACACAGTTAGATGACGAGTAGAGAAAGTAGTAAAAAGGGATGAATCCCTTGAAACAAGGAAGAAAACCTGCTGATCTGAGATCGGGTATTTATGGAATATACTTGCATGAACATTTCGCTTAAATTAAGCGTGTACAGTACATTGTTGAGCTATGAGACGCTGCCAGCAGAGCGTCGATGCATTTAGAAACTATTCTACACACGTGTCTCATTCATTTGCTGAATTGCCTTAATCCTACTACTAGGATGGCGGGGAGGTCGTGCCCATCTCAGCTAATACTGGGTGAATGTGAGGTATACTCTGGGCTGTGTGCCAGCCTCCCTGACACTCAAATAAACATTAAGCAGCAGACAAAATGAATGAAAGAATGAATGAATGAAACACAAGACCTCATTTCTGTTCCCTGCTGTTCATATTCAGGCCAAATGTTGGAGATATACTGGGCAAAGTTATATTAAAATCAAGCTGAATTGATGTTGTTGGATCATGACATGAAGGATATTTATTTCGACATCTTCAGATTTTAAGAAAACACATTTAAAGAGTAACTTAAAGCAAGGACATATCATGATATTTTAACCAAAGTGACAAAAGAAAATCTCAAGTACAAACATGAGAAAAATAAGAAAACTGATTTGCGCTTGATAAAAATGTATAAAATGTAAACCAGACAGTGTACTGTATTCTATTTGGATAACAAGGCATGAAAGTGAACTGTATGCTTCAGTGTATAATATATGGGAGTAAGTGGATATAATATCTTCAATAAAGTTAAAGAATTACCAGAGCATTCAGAATTATCTCCGACAGGATTCTGGCTAGAAATGAGATTCTTTTTTAATTGAAAACCATTTTTTATGCCTAAGCAGTGCCCAGTGAAGTGGGCCATCAAGCCACAGCTATTTACGAAAGTATCTATTCCTATTGCACAGGTGAGCGGCAAGCACTGAAGTTCTGCCGTTGACTTTAATTGGCCCGAGCCCCTGAGGTACAGGCTGAAACGAAGAATGAACAGCATTTAAACTTCAGCCCCCAAAAATCATATTCATGGCTTCAGTGAGAACAAAAGCACGTCTACATCTCCTGAGCACAGAAGAATGGCACTTCAGTTAAAAGGAGAGGTCGACTGCCGAAGACCTGCCATTCATCAAACACTTCAGCCGGAACTCACAGCCAAGACTGACAGTGCAGCAAACACACACACACACACACACACACACACACACACACACACACACACACACATACATACACACACACACACACACACACACACACACACCAGCTTCTATCCATCTTACAAGCTCCATTCTTTATTAAATTATAATACATCTTCTTGAATATTGCACTGTGTGAAAATATTCATATGAAAACCAATATTAAAAGACGCTTTGTTATAAATAAAAGAAAAAACTGCTGAGATTTTATCACAATAACCTTGAATGTGTAAACTTTTCTTTTTATTACACTTCCTGTTTGAATTAACAATGAGGATAAACTTACGATAATACAGCAGCATTATATATAAACAACCGGTAAATTGGGTCATTTCAACCAATAAATAAAATAAATAAATAAATAAAAACAAGAAAAAGAAGGAGGATGATGATGATGATGATAGAGGAGCAATGGCCCGGTGGTAGGGTGCTGGATTATTGATCTGAAGATTGGCAGTTCGAGCACCACTAAAAACGGGTTACTACCGCTGTCTTCCCCATGTGAAGCTAACTGGGTTATCAAAGTCAAGCCATGTCTCTCATTGTCCGTTGTGAGAAGAATGTAAAAGAACCACTGCCGACTTTCGAAAAGTAGGTTGCATTGCCATCGGCAGAAAAATGCCTGGCGATGTGCACTCTGGCCTTGTGCACAGTTGGCTGAAATGGGCACCAGCCTCCCTGTGACCATAAATAAGACAAAGTGGTTCAGAAAATAAATCATCACCATCATCATCATCTATCACAAAGCAGCAGAAAGGCTGGAGTCAATCACAGCTGACACTGGGTGGAGGCAGGGTACACTCTGAAGAGCTCCCTGTTTCTATCGTAATGACTTCCAAGAAGATGGAGGAAGATGATTTGCTGTGGCGACCCCTGAAAGGGAACAGCCGAAAGGAAAAGAAGAAGAAGATAGGACCTTAGTGAGCCAAGTCATGTGTATGTACAGATTGGTCGAGAGATGTAATCTTTCTTTTTACCCTCAAAAGTCAAAACAAAGAAAAATAACATGTAATACTTTTAGATATTTTGACCACCAGCGTCTGATCACAAACTGAATCAAGAAGTTTCACATAGATTTTCATACAAAATTATCAATCCAAGGATCGAACAAAGCATGATGTCCAACATGTGAAGAAATCACGTTTATGGATGTCAAAAATTTTGGAAAGCTTAAATATGTTTTTTTTTATGGGGCTGGTGGTGTAGTGGTTTGGGTGACCACTACACTACACCATCATGATCAGGAGGTTGTGAGTTGGAATCGCACTGAGACCCTCACTGTGCTAAGACCCCTGGGCAAGGTCTCAATCACAAGTGTGCCTCTGTTCACCCAGCAGTATAAATGGGTACCAGTAAAAATATACTGGGAAGGTAACCTGCGATGGACTAGCGTCCCATCCAGGAAGAGTTGAACTCCTGGTCGCTTCACGCTCCAGAAACCGGGGATAAGTACCGGCCTGATGAGCCACTAGGCTCAGGTGTAAAAATCCAACAGACTTTACCTTACCTACCCTTAAATTATGCTTTTAGTTTACCCCTGCTCCCACCCACTGCTGCCCAATTTTTGGTCCAAGCTACATATTTTCCTTTTGCTTTGTGTCAATATCTGAGAGTCGAAGATTAATAATAAGTCGAGATGCATTTAAGCAAGAAACTGTGAATGCAATTACACACAAGTATGAAAACAGATAGCTCATGTGGGATGGATGGATGCATCGGGTGAGTTAGTCCGAGGTATTGAAATGAAGTCTGGTGGCTGTCTGATGAAGTGTGACCAAGCAGGAAGACTTTGATTACAAAACTATATTTATTTCAATAGATACAAAAAAAAAAAAAAAAAATGCAGTGAAGCCAATGGGAGAAAAAAGAGGGACAAAAAAAATTTTCAAATAGAGGTCATAGGTTGATTTCATGCAGATGTACGTGTAGGGATGGGTACACCCTGAACAGCTCGTCAGATCATCTCAGAGTCAACAGACACACAATCAGTCACACTTAAATTCACACCTAGAGGCAATTTGGAACAGCCAATCAGCCTAATGTGCATGTCTTTTGCTCTGCAATGGGCTGGCAAGCCTCCAGTGCGTACCCTGCATTCGCCTAGAGTCGGCTCCAGTCTCCCCGCAACCCTTGTAGCATAAAGTGGCTCAGCAAATGAATTTAATTTAATGTAATATTCAATTTTGTTTATATTCATAAATGTATCAATCACTGGCTACAGAACCCACAATGCTGTTTCTTGTAACTCGGCTCCTTCAGCCCATCAGCTGCTATTGTTTGATTGATGTCCTTCCTGTAATTTGTTCCGGACATCATGAGTCAAAGCTGACACAAAGAAAAGTTGCAGGAAGTTCTTTTCTTCTCTTTAAAGGGGCTTTCGACTTCTACTTTTTTTTATTTTCACCTACTTTTAAGTGGAGGGAACCGTGAATCGAGAGAGCTTTCTGCAGGCAGTGAGAGCAAAAACCGCTGACAGAAGGGACAAAGCCTCATCCTACATCAGTCCCTTTACTTGACTGGCCCGCTTGAATGGATGTGCCAGAACTTTCAACAGCACGCTATTTCTGTGGGTGAGCCACGTACTGGGATTGTGCACACATAAAACAAGCTAATTCCTTCCTTAATTAAGTCGACTGTTTAAAAGTGAAAATGAGGTTTTGTCTTCCATACACGCATATCAACACTTTGCATCAAGATAGTGTGTGTGTGTGTGTGTGTGTGTGTGTGTGTGTGTGTGTGATTGAGAGAGAGAGAGAGAGAGAGAGAGAGAGGCACTGGCATGTTTCCTCAGCCGTATTGTTTTAGCTGTCTATAATGAGAAGCTTGCTGATGTGTTGTGATGTAAATGAGGCCGGCCCCTCAGCCAACACCATCCTTAATTGTCTGCTTTGATCTGTGGCTAATTCTGCTAATTAGTGCCTCGATCTCAACGCTGAACATTTTTTTCGCTTTGCCTTGACTGAAGAATCCCTCCTTAAAACCTCCCACACAAACCCAGTGGGTGGAATCAGCTAGTATCTCTCACTGGTCTATAACAAGCTAATACCAAAAATCCCATTAGCAAGTGATGTTCCTCAGGAAGTAAATTAATCAGTCCATGTACTTCCATCATCACTCTTCTTCAAAAGTCAACCAGTCAAACCAGAGTCAAACAGATTATCCACTAATGTTACACCATTAGTCAACGATTCATTCATTTGTCGTCATCCTGCTCTGTGTTGGTGGATCGCTAGTGAAGCCTGAACTAGGAACACTAGATAATGAAGAAGGGCATACACCCTGCTTGAAAAGCCTCGGTCTAACATAGCCAGAATTACTTTACGGTAGATGCTTTCCAGGAGTCAGCTAGAATTACACTATATCAAAATCAGAATGTCTGTCTTCCTTTCGGCCTTTTCCCTTTTACTCGGGAGTCGCCACAGCGAATCATCTGATTCGCACGTTTGATTTGGCAGAGGTTTTTACGTCGGATGCCCTTCCTGTCACAACCCTTTTTAGCAAGGGACAGAAACACGCTGACGACTTTGCAGCTACTCTTTACGAAAGTCAGCAATTGTTCTTTTACATGCCTCTCACCATAGACAGTGAGAGACATGGCCCGCCTTTGATAACCCAGTTAGCTGCACTGGGGGGGGGGGGGGGTGCGGGGGGGCAGTGACAACCTTGTGGAGAGTGGGACTCAAACCCCCAACCTTTGGATCAGCGATCCAGCGCCCTATACCACTAGACCACCACTGCCCCGTCAAAATCAGAATACTTTATGTAAAGAAAACGTACAACCACCTCTTTCAACCCATATACTAAGAAAACAGACACTTATAAACATTACAAATAATAAGTACAAGACAAAAAGTTAACGTAAGTAAGAAAAAAATATAGTTAAAGTGTGGGAAGGGCAGGAGCAACTGAAACAGGCTGTACACAGGTTACTGCATGCGCACTGCACCGTCAGTTTCCTGAGCATTTCCGTCAGAACAGTTGAGAACCAAGCAACTACCCTGAGAACCAAAAGAGTGTGGCCACATTCCCAGAAAGTTTGGTTCTGTTAAAAGTTGCTGTGGGAGAAGCACCAGATCACAGCTACAACCAGCTGCCATTTACATATTTGCCTCCAAAATCCAACAAGATGTCCACGGTAATTCCAGCCACGGTACCATGCACACACACACGTGCACACCATGAGAATTGCTAATTCACATACCAGCAGTTTTGGAAAATTTGGTGAAAACCACAGAACCCAAAGGGAACCTACACGGACACAGAATGAATGGAATGGAAGAATGTAAAAACCTCCTGACAGAAACCTGAGCTCAGAATATTAACCACAGTGCTATGAAGTGGTAATGCTATCCACTGCAACACTCATAAATATAGCCTTATTCCAGTGCTTCTCAATTACTTTCTGTGGCGCCCCCTCTAGGAAGAAGAAAACATTTCATGCCCCCACCACCCTGTAAACGACTACAAATAGTACTATTTGTCTATAAAATTGTTAATAGTACACCTCTGCATAATACTGTATATATATTAACATAAAAAAGAAATAAATATAGTTCAACTTACAATAAAGAAAAACTTCATTAACTTTATTTTTTAATCATCTTCTTTTACTTTTGGCTTTTCCCTTTTTCACGGGTCGCCACAGCGAGTCATCGCATGTTTGATTTTGTAGGTTTTTATGTAGGATGCCCTCCATGACACAACCTTTTAGCATCATCATCATCATCTTCTTCCGCTTAGTCCAGGGTCGGGTCGCGGGGGCAGCAACCTTAGCAAAGAGGTCCAGACATCCTTCTCCCGAGCTACTTCCTCCAACTCTCCCGGGGGGACACCGAGGCGGTCCCAGACAAGCCGAGAGACATAGTCCCTCCAGCGTGTTCTAGGTCGACCCCGGGGTCTCTTCCCGGTTGGACATGCCCGAAACACCACACCAGGGAGGCGTCCAGGGGGCATTCTGACCAGATGCCCGAGCCACCTCAACTGGCCCCTCTCAATGCGGAGGAGCAGCGGATCTACTCCGAGCTCTCCCCGGATGGCAGAGCTTCTCACCCTATCTCTAAGGGAGAACCCCGCCACCCGGCGAAGAAAGCTCATTTCAGCCGCTTGTATCCGTGATCTTGTTCTTTCGGTCATTACCCAAAGCTCGTGACCATAGGTGAGGGTTGGAACGTAGATCGACTGGTAAATTGAGAGCTTCGCCTTGCGGCTCAGCTCCTTCTTCACCACAACGGACCGGTACAGGCACCGCTTAACAGCAGAGGCTGCAGCGATCCGTCTGTCGATCTCTCGCTCCATCCTTCCCTCACTCGTAAACAAGACCCCAAGATACTTAAACTCCTCCACTTGGGGCAGGACCTCATTCCCGACCCGGAGGGTGCATTCCACCATTGTCCGACTGAGAACCATGGCCTCGGACTTGGAGGTACTGATCTTCATCCCGGCTGCTTCGCACTCAGCTGTGAATCGCTCCAATGAGAGCTGGAGGGCCCGACTTGATGAAGCCAAAGGACAACATCATCCGCAAAAAGCAGAGACGATATCCGATGGCCACCAAACCAGAACCCCTCATCGCCTCGACTGCGCCTAGAAATTCTGTCCATAAAAATTATGAACAGAATCGGTGACAAAGGACAGCCTTGGCGGACTCCAACTCCCACTGGAAACGAATCCGACCTGCTGTTACCAATACGGACCAAACTCTGGCTCGGTGATACAGCGACCGAATAGCTCGTAGCAACGGATCCGAACGCCCGTATTCTCGAGCACGCCCCACAAGATCTTTCGAGGGACACGGTCGAAAGCCTTCTCCAAATCCACAAAGCACATGTGGACAGATTGGGCAAACTCCCATGCCCCTCCAGAATCCTGTGGAGCGTATAGAGTTGGTCAAGAGTGCTGCGGCCAGGACGAAAACCACATTGTTCCTCCTGAATCCGAGGTTCGACTATCGGTCGGATCCTCCTCTCTAGTACCCCTGCATAGACTTTCCCAGGTAGGCTGAGGAGTGTAATTCCCCGATAATTGGAACACACCCTCCGGTCCCCCTTCTTAAAAATTGGGACCACCACCCCAGTTTGCCAATCCAGAGGTACAGCCCCCGATGACCATGCGATGTTGCAGAGACGTGTCAGCCAAGACAGTCCTACAACATCCAGAGCCCTGAGATATTCCGGGCGGATCTCGTCCAACCCCGGAGCTCGACCACCGAGGAGCTTTTTGACAACCTCAGTGACCTCCACTCCAGTGATGGGCGGACCCTCACCCGAACCCCCAGGGTCGTCCTCTTCCACGGAGGGCGTGTTGGTGGGATTGAGAAGGTCCTCAAAGTATTCCCTCCACCTCTCAACAACATTCCCAGTCAAGGTAAGCAGCTCCCCACCTCCACCGTAAACAGTGCTTGTGAAGAACTGCTTCCCCCTCCTGAGGCGTCGGATGGTGGCCCAGAACCTTTTTGAGGCCAACCGATAATCACTCTCTAGGCCCTCACCGAACTCCTCCCACGCCCGAGATTTTGCATCTGCGACAGCCTCGGCTGCAGCACGTTTGGCCTGCCGGTACCCGTTTGCTGCCTCGGGAGTCCCACAGGCTAATAAAACCCGATAGGCCTCCTTCTTCAGCTGGACGGCCCCCTTCACCGCAGGTGTCCACCACCGGTTCGGGATTGCCGCCCACGACAAGCACCGGCGACCTTACGGCCACAGCTATGGGCTGCCGCCTCAGCAATGGAGGCACGAAACATGGCCCATTCGATTCCATGTCCCCGCCTCCTCCGGGCGTGGTTGTAGCTCTGCCGGAGGTGGGAGTTAAAGGCCTCTCGGACAGGGGCTCCGCCAAACGTTCCCAGCAGACCCTGATTACACGCTTGGGCCTGCCAGGTCTGGAAGGCAACCTCCCACACCACCGAAGCCAACTCACCACCAGGTAGTGATCGGTAGACAGCTCAGCTCCTCTCTTCACCCGAGTGTCCAGAACATATGGTCGCAAGTCCGATGACACGACTACAAAGTCAATCATCGAACTGCGACCTAGGGTGTCCTGGTGCCAAGTGCACTTATGGACACCCTTATGTTCGAACATGGTGTTCATGATAGACAAACTATGACGAGCACAGAAGTCCAACAACGACACACCATTCGGATTCAGACTGGAGAGGCCGTACCTACCGATCACACCCTTCCAGGTCACACTATCGTTGCCCACATGGGCGTTGAAGTCTCCCAAGACAACGAGCAAGTCTCCCGAGGGAGCGTTCTCCAACACCCCCCCCAAAGACTCCAAAAAGGGTGGGTACTCTGAACTGTCATTTGGTGCATAAGCACAAATAACAGTCAGGACCCGTCCCCCCACCCGAAGACGGAGGGAAGCCTTTTAGCAAAGGACAGAAACACGCTCACAAGTCAGCAATGGGTCTTTTACATGCCTCACACCACAGACTGTGAGAGACATGGCCGGCCTTTGATAACCCAGTTAGCTGCCCCTCGGGGGGGGGGGGGGGGGCAGTGACAACCTTGTGGAGAGTGGGACTCGAACCCCCAACCTTTGGATCAGCGATACAGTGCCCTATACCACTAGACCACCACTGCCTCTAACTTTGTTTTTTTAATCTGTAACAGAAAAGATTAAAAGTGCACCAATGTGTCTGAAATTAAAAAAATACATCCTTATTTAAACTCATTCAACTTATTTATGTCTTAATATCTTCATCTCCCTCCACCTTTCTCATTTTTCCATGTTGTTTTTGGAGGGGTTGTTTACTGCACTTCGTTTTCTTCATATCATTTGCTCGAACAAGAAACTGCTACACCATAGCGCAACAATGAGATTGCCACTGCCAACTACTGGAATGGAGGTGCAATTACACTTAATTCCCATACACTATTCCAGAAAAGCATGTTCCCCAGGATCATACACGCTCCCCCAGTCATCACACCATGCCCCCCCCCCCCCTTGGGGGGTGCACCCCATTGTTTGAGAAGCACTGCCTTATTCACATGTGCATCTGATCAATGGACATAAAGGAACTTACGAGAAGGAAATTTGTGGATGCCTATTAAGTACAGCATGGTCCAGCTTAGATGTACTGCCAGCTTCACAAAAGTTCCTAAACTACTTTTCATTATGTTCACATATTCACATCAAAAAGTACCAATAAACTAGAAGCAGTGTGTAAAGCTCTGTACGTTGGTATGTCTTCGGGTGGTAGCACCCCTCTCTGTGGTATCCTCACAGAGTCTATACCTCATTGGTCAAAAGACTGTATTGGTCATGTGACACACCAGAAGAATATCACGACAGACCAAGACACAAAGTGACAGAGGGATACAGAGTCTAGCCCCAGAGTGGAGTATCATGAAGTGATCTACCCATTACATGCCACGTCCCACAACTACTAAAATTTATCAGAGCACAGCTAATTTCCGAACCTCCTAAAGAGCTGAAAATGACAAATAATTGGAATAAATATCTTCTAATAATGCAACTCGCACATATTATCTGTTGCTCCCTCACTCACTCTAACCCATTTGCCGAGTCGCCTAATCCTATCATGGTTGAAAGGAGGTCTGGAGCACACCTCACCCGACACTGAGCAAACCCAGGTACGCCCTAAACAGCTCACCAGACCATCACAGTATAGACAAGCATTCTCACTCACACTCACACCGAGGGGAAATTAGGAACACCCAGTCAGCATAATGTTCATGTGATCAAACCATGGAAGGAACTAGGACTCCCCAGAGGAGACCCACTTAAACACAGAGTAAACATTGAACAAACTCATATAGAAGTACCCAAGCCCAGGACTCGAACCCATGGCCTTCTTGCTATGAGGTGGATGTGCTAATCACTACGTTACCTCATTATGTTATCCTAATGAATAAGCAAGTCTTATGTATCTAAATTTGTGATTTCATTGCTTTTTCTGAAAAATCTTGAAAAACAAAGTGATTTTTTTTCATTATCAGTTGACCCCACCCACCAATGCTGAGTGACAAATTTACTCCAGAAATCTATATGCAGTGGTACCTCACCTTATGAAATTAATCCGTTCCAGAGCCTTTTCGGAACCTGGATTTTTCGTATATTGTACTGCATTTTACATGCCGTTCCAATGCCCTCAATACTACCCCCTAAACCCTTTAAAAATTATAAAAGCATACCTTTTAAGACCTCCTTCTGCTTCAATATTGTACCGATGGTAGACGGTTTGGCTATATTACCTTGCGATATCACTCAACCGCATACCACGAGTCCGCTTCCTCTTTTCATTCGCACAGGAAATCACACGCACGTGTGTGTGTGTGTGTGTGTGTGTGTGTGTGTGTGTGTGTATACACGCATGTGTTGACCATGTCTTCTTAGCAGAGTTATAATCTTACAAATGTTTATGGAAGGTTAAAAGCCTGAGTCAAAAAATAAAGCAAGATGCACTCCCATGAAACAGTAACTCTGTCCTTTACACGAAAAGCATTATGGAAGATGCAGCTCCATAATCGCCAATGGGAGGGAGCTGCGTCATCCCTCCTAGCCAGTGGGAGGCCCGTGAGGCGGGATGTTGGAAGATAGCCAATGGGAGGGAGCTGCGTCATCCCTCCTAGCCAATTTGAGGCCAGCAGGGCGAGATGTTGGAAGATAGTCAATGGGAAAGCAGCTCGTGCATTGTTTGAATGTTTGAATGGCGCATTTTAATGTTTGAATGGCACGTTTGAATGATTGAATGGCATGTTTGGTGCGTTTCGTAAGGAGAACTTGTTTCGTATACAGAAAAAAAAAATTGGAAAATGTTTTTCGTAACCAGGATTTTTCATTGGCTGGGACTATCGTAAGGTGAGGTACCACTGTATTGTATTTACACCTCACGGTGTACACTAACATGTCTGTTCCCCTTTTACCAAGAACCTGACACCAGCTTTTCTTTTGCAATTGCCACACTTACTGAGTCACAACAAACACCTGTCTGTCACACAATGTAGTCATCCTCCTACTAAAATCTCTACTATATCTATACAGGTTTACCCATCACACACACACACGCGCGCGCGCACACACACACACACACACACACACACACACACACACACACACGCACACACGCGCAGGCGCTTTTTTAATCACTGTCCATCAGTGCCTGTATGCATAGACACCTCTGCGTGGTTGACAGGTTATTTTCAGGCTCGACAGGCAGCAATTTTCTCTGCCAGCATGCCCAAGACAAGAAACATGTGTTTTCCAACTACCTGAGATTCGACTCAGTTAGAGAGATACTACTACAAGATTCAAAGAGAAAAAGAGTGATAGAGAGAGAAATTCTGTTCGTAATATTCGCTGTCAACACTAGTCAGACCTGAAATCTGCAGCATGCAGGAATATCAGCAGAGACAAACATAAAGCACTTTTTTTTTTTTTCTGCCAGGGATCGTAATCCGCTGTGGAGACAGAGGAAACATTGTGCTTCCAAAGCAGTCAGGTCTAAAAGCAGGTAACTTGCTCTTTTTTTCCTTCAGAGCAACTAGCCGGGAGTTCCAGAAGTTTCACATCAACAGGATTTCAGGACAAAATTGAAAAGATCTTGCACCAGAGCTTGATTAATGGTAAATTGTCCAAACAGTAAATTTAAATGGTCTGTTTTAGCAGGTATTTAAAAAGGGCCTGATTTTTTTCATTCATGAATTTATTAGCATGCTTTTAGAAGATACAAAGAAACCCAAAAACCCACAAACACGTTGAAGTTCTACCACCTTGAAAACTTTGGCTCCAACCCTAGTCAGGCCCACCTGACCATCTAATCACTGACTTAAACAGTTTTTGACCAGCTGAAAGAGTTGTGTCAGCGCATAGTTGGAGATAAAACCTACAGGAAGGTGGATCTGCAGAAACATGTCTGGTAGCCACTGTTCTATAGGCTCACCATAAGGATTGTCTTGTGGTCTGTAGGCTTGTTTAGGTGATCTGTAGTCAAGTACTTAGGTTCTACATTGAATTATGAAACTTGTGAATCGTGGCTGGGACTAGGGTGGCACTCCTGGCTGGCTGTCATGAATAGGAGAAGTGTGCAAATGTGCAAATGAAGACATGAAATCAAGTTGACAAAGAAAATGCAGTTGAAATTACCTAGTGGTGAACCCACGGAAAATTATTTACATGACGCAACCTTATGGAAATGAAAACCACGACTTCACAGTTTTTGAGATAGCTCCAATGGCTCTGAATTATTCTGACCAAAATGCCTGATACACTTACTCATCACTTTCATATCATTTGCCAAGCTTCTTCATTCTAGTATTGTCACAGAGAGGTTGGTGCTTATCTCAGCCAACACTGGGCAAAGGCATGTGTGCCTTTTGACTGTGGGAGGAAAACGGAGTACCTGGAGAAAACCCACTCAAGCACAGAGAAAACAGGCAAACTCCACACAAAAATGCTGTGTCTGGGAATCTAACCTGGGAGCTTCTTGCTGTGAGACAGTTGTGCTGACCATATTGCCACCATGTTGTCTCATGATGTAATATCAGTTGACCCCTGAAAGGCAAGAGAATCATCCAGCTATCTATGGATTTACGTCGGTATCTCCAGGCATACATGATCTACTATAGGCTTGCACAGCATTTTATGGTCTGGAAGTTCTATTAATGTTTTAAACGTTTGTCTAGTGTTCTTTCAGGCTTATCTATGTGATATGTAACTGGTAGTCAATATGAATACCTAGTAGATCATTGACATACCTTTTGGTGTGTAGCAGACATTTCTGACCCTTAAGGACCCCTGACTTGCACATTTTACTGTTTGTCTTGTTCCAAAGGCACCTGATTAAACTATTGTCGTTAGATAAATGAGAGCTCTTCATGACGTGAAGTGGGTGTGATAAAGCAGCAAAAGCGCTAATATGAGCAAGATGGAAGATTCTCCAGGTTTAGAGATGGAAACATTTGGTATATAGGAATACCTAAGGACACAGACTTAGGTAGCTAGTATTATCTGGTGGTCAAAATAAATAGCTGGTGATCTCTAGCAATTGTCGATAGGCATGCCTAGTGGTCTGAAGGCTTTAATGTGATTTTGTTGGGCTTATCGAGTGTACTTTATGTCAAATTTATGCTTCTGCATCAACTCCTCATCATAGGGAATGTTGTAGCATGCTGGAGTATCTTGATGTGCCTGTTACTTTACTGTATTAATTATAAATATATATTAAGCGGTAGATCATTTTAACAGCCAATTATAATCCTCTGCATTCAACACTATGAGTGGTGTTATTTATGGCCGTATTCTGAACATACAGCGGACCATAAAGACACTCATACTACTGAATATAGAGGAGTTAAACCACTTAAAACATGCTTTCTGTGAGAATTCAGTTGGTTTATAATGAGTCTCATGAGGTTTCCTTTCCCAGTGTTTTAGTCTTACTCAAACGCTCAAAGAAACATTTTGACCATCTTCCATTTTTTATTCCGACAGCGAAGGACAGAGCTAGTTCAACAACTTCAGGTGTGCTTCATGTGGCAGTACCTCTCAAAGGAGGTGCACAACTTCTCACTCACTCATTCATTTTCTGAGCCACTTAATCGTACTAGGGTTACAGCAAGACTTGAGCCCATCTCAGATGACACTGGGCATGGTAACACCCTAAACAGCTCACCAGACCATCACAAGGCAAACACACACACTCACAGTCACAGCTGTAGTTAATCTGGAACAGCCAATTAGCATACTGTGCATTTCTTTGGACTGTGGGAGGAAACTCACACTAGCACTGGGAGAACATGCAAAATTCACACAGAGATGCCTGAATCTGGGGATTGAACCCAGGACTTTCTTGCAGTGAGGCAGACTTACTAAAAATACGATAGTTTATCTTGTGTTGGTGTCGATGCTGCATATTCTGTGGTAAAAGTCAACCTTGAAGAGCGTTGCACACAGAATGTAACACAAAATTGTTTAATACAAATATTTCAAATACTTCGACATTTTAAAAATAATTTTTAAATTCTCCTCATGATGATTTAACACTGGGTTCACGCTGAATGGTTGATCATTTGGTAGTAATGAAGACATGTTTCTCCATAGGCCCTCAGTTTTGGGTATATTCATTGTTGGAATGTAAAGAAGAACAAAAACAGTTTCATAATCTCATTTAAGAACAAAAGTTGAAATACAGCATGTCAAGCAAAAAAAAAAAATATATAAATAAAAAAAATAAATAAATAAATAAAGCAGGGCTCACAGTATTATGTATGTTGATTTGTAATATACGACGACTGAGCTCTTGACTGTACAGTGAAAGTAGCGCATTGAAGAGACTTATTGCTCCATTTGAGACTATTTTGCTGGCTAGTTCTCCTTATTGTTTTATTGTATGACATCAAATGGAGTGAAATCCTCATTAGATTGGTCAGGTAATTATATTATTTCATGTGAAACTTTGTGGCAGCCATAGCCTAATGGTTAAAGAAGCTTTGGGAGTGAAAGGTCGCTGGTTCGATTCCTGCACCAGTCGGAGACTGTGTGGTGGTAGGGGAGTGAGCAGAGCTTTCCATTCCTCACATAAATGACTGAAGTGCCCTTGAACAAGGCACCTAACGTGCTCTCCGGGCACCCCCAAATGTGTGCACTGCTGCAAGTGTGTGTGCTCACTTTGGATGGGTTAAATGCAGAGGAAATAATTTCCCTTTTTTGATTTGTACTATTATATTATATTATATATATATATATGCTTTTCCTTTCGGCTCTTCCCTTCAGGGGTCGCCACAGCAAATGATCTGCCTCCATCTCACTATCCTCTGCATCTTCTACTCTTACTTCCAACTACCTTCACCACATCCATAAATCTTCTCTTTGGTCTTCCTCTAGGCCTTCTCCCTGGTAGTTCCAACCTCAGCATCCTACTACCAATATACTCACTATCCCTCCTCTGTACATGTCCAAACCATCTCAATCTAGTCTCTCTGACTTTGTCTCCAAAACATCTAACATGTGCTGTCCCTCTGATGTGCTCATTCCTGATCCTATCCATCCTTGTTACTCCCAAAGAGAACCTCAACATTTTCATCTCTGCTACCTCCAGCTCCGCCTCCTGTCTTTTCCCCAGGGCCACTGTTTCTAAACCATACAACATCACTGGCCTCATCACCGTCTTGGACACTTTTCCCTTCATTCTTGCCGATACTCTCCTATTACACATCACACCGGAAACTTTTCTCCAACCATTCCAACCTTTTCCACACTCTCCATTGCTCTGGATTGTTGAGCCTAAGTACTTAAAATCCTCCACCTTCTTTATCTCTGCCCCCTGTAACCTCACCGTTCCTCTTGGGTCCTTGTCATTCACACACATGTATTCTGTCTTATATATATATATATATATATATCAAATAAATAAATAAGATAATCAAAATTAGGTGCGCTGTGGCCATTAGATTTATCTGGTGCTCTGTATTAATACCTAGTGGAGACATACTGAGTAGTCATTGAGTCTTGGTTTTATTAGGCTTACCTAGCAGCCTTTTTTTTATTATTATTATTTTTTATCCTATGAGTGTAATTAAATGGTCCTTGAAGTACATATTTTCTTTGCAGAGGTTTTAACTTTCATGAGGTGATACAAATATAAAGAACCAAAAATATCCTAATGACCCGGATACAAATAATAATAATAATAATAATAATATTTGCCATAGTGCCATAGTGGTTAGCACCCCCGTCTCAGAGTAAGAAAGTCCTGAGTTTGTGTCCATGGTTACGGAAGGGTATTTCTGTGTCAAGTTGGCATGTTTTCCCTGTGCTTGTGTGTGGGTTTCCTCCAAGTTCTCTAGTTTCCTTCCATAGTCAGAATACATTCACAATATTCTAACTGTTAGTTTCAAATTGCCCCTAGGTGTAAGCATGTATACTTGTGTGTACGTTGCACTACAATGGACTGGCAAGCTGTTAGGAGTGTACCACACCTTTACCCAGAGTGGGCTGAGATAGGCAGTGGCCTCCTCATGGGTCTAATTCAAATTAAGTGGTTCAGCAACTGAATAATTGAATAGCAATAATAATAATAATGATGATTACTTTATATTCCATATGCTTCGCTAAAGATCACTGGGATTACAAAAGCTAACTAGAATTAACATGTAGCCGGTGATCTAATTATTTTAAAATGTTTTTGAATTGTTTTTTTTTTTTTGGGGGGGGGGACTCTCCCTATGGGTATTAGACAAAACTTTGTAGATTTGGGAGGCATGGTGTTTTGAGGTTAGTATGTGCACCTCACAGAAAAAAAAAAAAAAAAGTCAGGGTTGGAGTCCGTGGTCAGTGAGAGTGTTTCTATGTGGAGTTTGCATGTTCTCCCCATGTTTGGTACTCGGGTTTCTGTCCACACTTCAGTCTTATTGGCATTAGACTAATTCTACTTTGCCCCTAGGTGTGAGTATGAATGTAAATGGTTGTGTATCTGTGTTGCCCTGCAGTGGACTGGTGAGGTGTTCAGAAAGCACCCTGCCTTTGCTCGAAGTGAGCAGGAATAGGGTACAGGTTACTGGCAACCTTAAAAAGGAAGAGCAGTTCAGATAATATATGAATGAACAGATTAGATGTTCACATATACTCACATATATCGTGTATCAGCATTTATATTCACAAGCTTTATTATATTTTGGAATCCTATTTAAAGTGATCTCTTAATTTTTCCCCAATACCTGCATAACCAAATGTAGAACCAGATTCCCATAATATCGCTATGAGTAAAGGAATCTTGTCCTGTATTGTTTTTTTTTTTGTTTTTTTTAAATAAATATTATTCATGCAGTTCTTCTTTTTTTTTTTTTCAGTGTTACCTTTGTGTTGTCTGATTGGATGCAGACTTTGACTAATTCACATAGCAGACCAAAGAGACTCTGCACTTTTTGTGGGATCAATACTAATCGCCTATAATAGATCACAAAAGTGTAGCTTGCGGCTATGCTCAGCTCACTGCTTAAAAAAAATTATGCCCAGATTTGATCAAACCAAATCCAATATGCCTCCAGGCTATCTCTTTTATGTGACATTACGATGATATCACAATGATGCTTCTGCTTTTTTAGGATAACTATCAAATATGGGAGTTTTACCCTTCTTTCATCCTGCTTTGAACATTTCTTATCTGCAGAAAAAGTCCGAATCTCACCAGTTTACACCAGTATAAACCATACAGACCCAATTCCCTCATCTAGTCAAAAAAAAAAAAAATAAGATGAATGAGAATAATATGTACAGGGAACAAAGGAGCCGAGTACTATCCCATGCTAATCAGTAGATGATCTTCCGCCTAAATGGTTGTCTTCTGTTTGACAGACTACACAAGAGGCAAAGACAGTTCTTCTCTGCATGTCGAAAAAAGTCTTGGAAAGAGACACCAATTTGCAGTGGCCTACCATTAAAGAATCCATTTGAAGAGTCATGGTTACAGAAAAAAAAAAAAAAAACAACTCATTCATTCAAACACTAATTAGTATTTAACTCATTAGCATGAGTAGTCCTAACTGCTGATCTCTGGAGGTGACGTGAAAGGACAGTCATGCCTTGTAACTCCCATCATTTTAAAGTTAAGCAATTGCCAGTTTGTTTCCAAGATGAAGTGCTAAAACCTACACAGACATTTATTTGTTCATTCCCCAAACCATGTAGTCCTTCTAGGGTCGTAGGAAGCATGGAGTCTATCTCAGCTAGCACTGGGTAATGGCGAAGTACACCCTGAACAGGCATTTCATAACTGGGCCAACACACATATAACCATCCACACATTCACACCTGGGAGCAGTGATGGTCTAGTGGTATAAGGCGCCCGATTGCTGATCCAAAGGTTGGGGGTTCGAGTCCCACTCTCCACAAGGTTGTCACTGCCCCCCCCCCCAGTGCAGCTAACTGGGTTATCAAAGGCCAGCCATGTCTCTCACTGTCTATGGTGTGAGGCATGTAAAAGAACCATTGCTGACTTTCGACAAGAGTAGGCTGCAAAGCCGTCAGTGTGTTTCCGCCCTGCGATGGCCTGGCGAGCTGTCCAGGGTGTACTCTGCCCTCGCCCTGAGTTGGCTGGGATGGGCACCAGCCTCCCCGCGACCCTAATTAGGATGAAGCGGTTACAGAAAATGAACTGATGAACTGAACATTCACACCTGGTGCAATTTGCAACAGCCACTTCATCTAATGTGAATGCCTTTGGGAGGAAACCAGACTACCCAGAGGCAACCCACACAAGCATGTGCAGAACATACAAACGCCACAAAGAAATACCCTTTTTGAGCCTGAGACTCAAACCCAGGATCTTCTTGTTGTAACCAGGGCATGCTAACCACTACACCACTTTACCGCATAGACAAATGTTGTATAGAGGAAGTCTTCTCCATGGCAATGATTTGTCTGGAAGAACATCTGGATTCTGGAAATTTAAATTCTGAAATGATTGCATACTACAGCTCTGACTGCTTATTTGTTTCCAACAAAGCAAATGATTATAAATCTGATGAAGAACAGAACATTTTTCGAGCCATCTCAACATCCTGGGTGTTTTCCGAGAGAATGTCGAGCCTTATTAGCACAGATTAAGATTTACGAGGGGTTGTACAACGAGGGTCGAAACCCACTCCATCTGTCCCAGAGTCACAGCTAACTGAAGTGTGATGCTAATGAGCGTTTTGTCCGGTTTGTTGTTGTAATCAATTTGATTATGGAAAAACAGAGGGGCAGATGGCAGCAGGGAAGGAAAAAAAGACACATCTCTCTAAATGCCTCAGATGGTCTTGGACCTTTCTGCAGGGAGCAGATACAGATGTGTGTTTGGAATGCTGGTGAGCACCAATACCAGCCAACTTTCTGATCACCTTTCACAGGGGACTGCTTGCTTGTGCAAAGAGGCACATGTGTACATATACAGCAACAACTCCAGCAGAGATTTCAAATAATTATGAATGCATCTCTGTGCTCAAACACACAGCTCGAGCTGCTTGTTGCCTCAGGGCAAAACACTACTCAAATGACCCACACAGAACACTCACATGTGAAAGAAGACACCTTTTGGATACCACAGCCAAGCAGAAAACTAAAGTTGCCTGCAGAACAAGAGCTTTCAGTAACCCCGAATACATTTAAAATGTATAGAGGATGGCATATGCTATGTGATTCAATGACAATGCCACCTGAATTCTATGCTAAAACACAAGTGGGGCAGTCACAACCTAATGGTAATAGAAGTCATCTGATGACTGGAACGATAATATTATCCCATTCATATACTTTTTCTTACTTGATGGCACGGATATAAAATTGGAGTAAAAATAGTGAAGAGTGATTCAGGGA
>CM045729.1:31201079-31398579 GCA_024760905.1 Plotosus lineatus | reverse complement strand
GTGGTGTAGTGGTTAGCATGTCCACATCACAACAAGAAGGTCCTGCTTTCAAATTGGGTGTTTTGTTTGGAGTTTGCATGTTCGTCCGATGTCTGCATGGGTTTCCTCTGGATACTCTAATTTCTTCTCAGAGTCCAAAGACAAGCAGTTTAGCTGACTGGCTATTCCAAATGTCCCCTAGGTGTGAATGGTGTGATGGTGGGTGTGTGCGTGCGTGCGTGCGTGTGTGTTGCCCTGCGATAGTTTGGTATGCAAGGTGTACCCCCCCACACACTGAAATAGGCTCCAGCCTTATATATATATATATATATATATATATATATATATATATATATATATATATATATATATATACATACATACATATATATATATATATATATATATATATATATATATATACATACATACATATATATATATATATATATATACATAAAAAAATACACACACACACACACCGTATTTTTCAGACTATACGTGGCTCTGAAATACAAGTCGTATAGGCCAAAAAATGCACGATAATGAAGAAAAAAATAAATAAACATATATAAGTCGCACTGGACTATAAGTCGCAAACTCATGGAAGCTGTCTACCTTGGCTTGGAAATCTGCTGGCAGTTTTTGTGACGTTGTGATCCTCGCTCTGATAGAGAGGCGATTGCGTTGCATGAAGCGGTAACACCAACGAAGTCCTTACTAGGCCATTTCTATTCATCTCCTTGAAAACTACCTGGACATGGAGATGCAACTGCACTGTTGAAAAGCTTCTCCCTGCAGCATGTTGCTCAAGCACCCATGTGTGAACTAATTCCTCTAACTGCGGTCATCTAGCTTTTAGTCTGTGATTAGCTTTTTTTGTTTTCTTCATTGCAGTAATAGTAATCTTCGCTTTTCTCCAGTCCCTCACAAGTTTGTTCACTCCAAACTTTCTTTCTGCTGCTCGATTAGCATTTTCTGCTGCAGATTCACTACTTGCAGCTTGTAAGCTGCAGAATAAGGTTTTCTTTATGGAGACATTTCTTCAGTGGTGGATGAGCAGGCACTGGTACCCAACCCTAGAGTGCCCTCTTGTTGTTGTGAGTGAAAATAAATACATTAGTATTACGGGGCAGTGGTGGTCTAGTGGTATAAGGCGCTGGATCGCTGATCCTAAGGTTGGGGGTTCGAGTCCCATTCTCCACAGGGTTGTCACTGTCCCTACAGTGCAGCAACTGGGTTATTAAAGGCGGGCCATGTCTCTCACTGTCGATGGTGAAAGGTTCATGTAAAAGAACCACTGCTGACTTTCGTAAACAGTAGCTGCAAAGCCGTCAGTGTGTTTCTGTCCCTTACTAAAGGGTTGTGTCAGGAAGGGCATCCGACGTAAAAACCTCTGCCAAATCAAACTTGCGAATCATTTGCTGTGGTGACCCCTGATAAAGGGAAAAAGCCGAAAGGAAATCTCTCATCATGCTTGTTTTATTATTATGACGAACAGAGGGCAGTGGTGGCCTGGTAGTAAAGGTGCTGAATCGCTGATCCTCGGGTTGGGGATTCGAGTCCCACTCTCCACAAGGTTGTCACTGCCCCACCCACCCACCCAGTGCACCTAACTGGGTTATCAAAGGCCAGCAATGTCTCTCACTGTCAATGATGTGAGGCATGTAAAAGAACCATTGCTGACTTTTGTAAAGAGTAGCTGCAAAGCCGTCAGCGTGTTTCTGTCCCTTGCTAAAGGGTTGTGTCAGGAAGGGCATCCAACGTAAAAACCTATGCCAAATCAAGCATGCGATGATTCGCTGTGGTGATCCCTGACAAAAAGGGAGCCACCGAAAGAAACAAAAGATTAAGCGGTTCATAAAATGAATGAATGAACATATATATATATATATATATATATATATATATATACACACACACACACACTGCATATACAGTGATACCTTGACATACAAGTGTCTTTTATAACGAATTTTCCATGATATGAGCTTCAATCCCACCAAAAATCTGCTCTGTCCAATGAGCAAAAATTTGATTTACGAGATCGACTGGGGAAATGGCTTTTCCGGGCAAATTAGCCTCGTATTCTTCCGCGTGTATTCCTCCATGCGCCCAGCATGCCTTGTGCAGTGCTTCTCAATTATTTTCTCTGATGCCCTCGGAAGACATTCGGAAGGGAAAAAAACAAAAAAACATTTCACACCCCCCTGACAATTATTCCCATAGGAAATAACAGTGAAAGAGGAGAAAACCAATTGATTCATTCCAACCCTGTCCCAAACTCTAACCTGCCACAAACAGGTATATTTGACCTAATTAAAGATAAACATGTAAAACAATAAATATTTCATAATAATACATGCACACTAACATTAATAATAATTAAAAGTAAATCATAATAAAACGAGAATAAACAAGAGAAACTGGTAAATGTCATTTAAATCATATTCATGCCGATAAGCTTACACACACACACACACACACACACACACACACACATTCACACACACACACACACACACATGATTCAGGTGAGGCGCACGCGCGCGCACACATACGCACATATGGTACAGAAACGAGGCGCACACACACACACACACACAAACACAGTACAGAGACGATGCGCGCGCTCGCGCGCACACACACACACACACACACACACACACTGTTCTATTCACTGTTCTCACCGTGTGTGTGTGTGTGTGTGGGGGGGGGGGGTGGTGTGATGCCAGTAGGGACGCCTATGACCCTGGGGAACATGTTACAGTATTTGGCAGTGATGGGAAAAAGCACCAAGCAAATGATATGAAGTACAATAAACACTATTTATTGTCACATGCGAGGCGCCCAAGGGGGGGGGGGGGGGGGTATTTTTTCATATAGGAGATGTCACAGAAAATAATTGAGAAGCACTGCAAAAGGTGTTCTCAGAGAGCGGAGGAATACAGGAAGAATATGAGGCTAATCGCCCCGGAAAAGAGCCATTTCCTCAGCAGAGCTCGTAAATCAAAAATTTGTTCATTGGTTTGGGCAGATTTTTGGTGAGATCGAAGCTCGTATCATGAAAAATGTATTATTAAAGACACTCCTAAGTCAAAGTACGACTGTGTAATATTTATATATATCTTCTTATTCTTCTAAAACACAAAAACACATGCACACAACAGCTACAGTGTTTTTAGACACATAGAGCTAGCCAGGAAACTCGGCTAAAAATAATGAAAGCGGTACTAGTGGGGGTGGTGGGCAAGATATAAATACATCAGTATACAGTTCCTTTTTGATCCATATGAGATTATTTGATACCACACATCTTAAACTTGATTATTTATGGAATTAATTGTCGAACACCAATAGTTTCTATAATGTTTATAAAGCAAAAGTAGATTATTAATTAAATAGTTAACACCCACAAGAGTTCTCATCGTATGCAGTTTTGTGAATATATTTAGAGTAAATGGACACACAAGTAATGTTGTATTTTCAAAAAAATTCTCACTAAGATGATGAGAGGCTGGAGCCAATCTTCGCTAGTACTGGGCAAAGGCAGGATACAGCTGGATTTGAAGTGCTCATCAGACCATCAAAAGGCCAACAGACATGCACCCTTCACACTCACACCCAGCAGAAATCTGGAGCAGTGTGCATGTCTTTGGACTGTGAGAAGAAACCAGAGTAGTGGAGGAAACCCACATAAGCACAGGGAGGGAACATGCTAACACCTGATAGAAATACTTGATGGTGTTCCAACATAGTTATATTTTTATGTAAAGCTAGTGTACCTTTCCTAGAGCTGAGACAGTCTCCAGCCTCACTGCAACTCTAGAAGGATTAAGCGGTGCAACAAATGAATGAATAAATGAGAGCGTGAAAAAAGTCCGACCCAATTGGAGGGCACAGGATCAGAATCAGCAAGCATAGGCTTTAAAAATGCATGAGAGGTGCAGTGACCTGCACACATCCAAATCTATATAAAACACAGCATAAGGAGATTTTTGCTAGCAACACACAGCAGCGATGAATGTAAACTGCACCATACGATCCCCTCCTAGACTGAGTATCAGTGCATCCTACATGAAAAATACTCACAAAGATACGAGCCTTAAAAAACAATAAACAGAAAGGACAGAGGGAGAGAAGATTTCATTTTCCTGTGAGGTCTAGAGCAAACCACAAAACCTAACATTCACTCTATCACAGGCAGAATGACAGTTGACATGGCGAAATTTACGTGGAAGGTCAGCAGATTTACAGCGCCACGTTGGCCCACACAATCACAAATAAAAATCAGACTCAAACACGAGCTGAGCAATGAGTTAACAAGAGACAGGAAGAAAATTGGAAAATGTCAGACAAGGTAGAGCAGCAGAATGAATTTACCCATGTGAGTGCATACATGTGTGTGTGTGTGTGTGTGTGTGTGTGTGTGTGTGTGATATGTAATTGGAAATAGAGGGGCTTTTTTTTCAATGTCCAGTTCTAATGTAGCAAAAAGACATGAAAAGACAGAATGAGAAGAAGGAAATGGAGTGATGGATTGAAAGCTTGTGACATGTGTACAAAAGAGTGATGGGAGAATAAAAGAGGTCAAACTATGAGATGGTGAGACAGACATAGTGTGTGGGTGTCTGTGTGTAAGTGGAGGGGAGAGAGAGAGAGAGAGAGAGAGAGAGAGAGAGAGAGAGAGAGAGAGAGAGAGCAAGAGAGAGAGAGAAAGAGAGAGCGAGAGAGAGAGAGAGAGAGAGAGAGAGAGAATTGGAAGCATGGTTGGTGTCAGGGACTGCGTGTCCTGTGCCAGGCTGGAATAAAGTGTCCGTGTCGACGGCCCAAGCTTCCCCAGGGCTGTGCTGATTAATTGAGCTGTCCGAGCCCTCTTATGGTGACTCCTTTACGTAGAACTCCTGGGAAACTCACCCGGCTTCCATCAGAAAAGAAAAAAAAAAATTTTTTTCACGTGCTAAAATTAGAGGCTTTCGTTTTCTCACTATGTTCTTACATCAGCATGCTCCTCACCTTGCTAGAGGGGTTTAGTGATCATCATGAGCAAGAGACAAAGAGAAAGCAAGCGAGAGAGAGAGAGAGAGAGAGAGAGAGAGAGAGAGAGAGAGAGAGAGAGAACAGGACAGACAAACACCTGGTGACTTGGACCCAACCCCTTCAGTCTCTGTCAATCACAGGCTATGTGCAGTGGCTAAAGATGAAGTACTGCTGTCTCAGGTAAATGGCCACCAAAGGCCATAAATGCTGCAGTGTTGACTCTGGGAAAAGCTCAGCTATTTTATTATGCCTGACCTAACTTTAGACTCTGTAGCCTTTTCATTTCTGTCATGTGGAATGAGGTGGGTGAGAATACAAAAAATGAGACAGGGTGGATGAAGATGGTTCTAGCTTATGAAATTAGAGGAGGGGAAAAAAGTATGCTCACTTCACATTTCATCACCTCTCATCCTAACCTCATCCTCTGTAACATTTAATGTGCGGTGTGAGTCATTATAAATCTCATCCCAAGACAACTGCTCCATTCCAAAGTGATACAGAATAACTGCTTGGAGAAGATTAATACACGTAACTAGATGGGGTAAGAGTGCAAGGTATGTCCAACAAGCACGGGAACTGTTAAAACTTGACATAGTTATAATGAAATGTCTCCCCCTGGTGGGACTCTAATGAACACTGCAGCATATTGAAGAGAAAATTAAAAAATTAAATGTTATTTTTTGTACAACATGGTACTCTAGAAAAAAAAAAAAAAATCCATATCCATGCATAATGTTTGTTGGTTTATTAGTCTGTCTCTGTTTGTGTGCACGATAAGTCAGAGGTGAAAACATTATTTGCTGCCAAAGATAATGTTAACGACATCGGAATAGTGCAATCTGATTGGTGCACTACTTGGGATTAAAAACATTATCTTGAGCAAATATTGCCTGATTTCTGTGTGGAGTTTGCATGTTCTCCCCGTACTTAAGTGAGTTTCCTCCAGGTAGTCAGGTTTCTTCCCAGTCCAAAAACATGCACAGTAGGTTAACTGGCTGTTCCAAATGACCCCTAGGTGTGAGTGTGAGTATGAATAGCTGTGTGGGTGTTTCTGCACTGCGATGGTCTGGCAAACTGTCCAGGGTGTACCCTGCCCTCACACAGAGTTGGCTAAGATGGGTGCTAGCCTCCCTGCAACCATAATTAGAATTAAGCGGTTCAGAAAATGAATGAATGAAACATTGCCTGAATCAAATGATGGACACTCACAGTTTATTATGGGCACTTGAAAAAGGCCATGAAATCGTGGGGGGAAAAAAAAAACATTGCATAAGAGCCATGTAAAAAATGACAAAAAAAAAAATCTTGTTTTCGTTTCTTTACATAAATTTCTGTGTGGATTATACTAAAATTCTGATCAGGTTTAAAAAGACAGATAGAAACAGTGCTTGGCTCTGCTCAGAGCATGTGGATGTCATTTGACCCACTTCTGTCATAGATAGAAGACAAAAAAATTAAGTATTAAAATCTTGATTTAATTTGCTTTATGTGTCCGTGTAGTATATATTAAATTAATTTGCCACAGGTTCTTGTCGTCTTTTGTGAACAATTCACTTATTCTTTTATTTGCCAAACTGCTTTATTCCACTAGAGTTTATGGGAGGTTGGTGCCTATCTCAGCTGACTGTGGATAAAAACGGGGCATACTGTGAATACTTCACCAATCCATTGCAGTGCCAGCATACAGATACACACAACCATTCACACTCATATCTCAGAGCAATTTAATACAACCATTAGCCTAATGCGCAGACATTTGGACCGTGGGAGATGATCAGAGTACAGGGATGAAATTCAGACAAGCACAGGAACAGCATTGTCTCAAAAACATCCAAACCAAACCCCGGACTCGAGCCTTAGATTTTTTTGCTGTCAGGCAGACTTGCTAACCAGTGCACCACAACTCAGCCCCTGAGCCCCTGTAAATAATAGCTATTTATAATACGTAGAGTTAAATCCCTCAAGATCGCGTAAAGAAAAAGTTCTACATTTAGGTTTATGCAGAACATTTTGCCGACATAGAATTTTGCAGCCCTGACTCCTGTTTCTCTGTGCTCTAAGCAGGTTTAAAAGTGTGTTGGATCATACTAAGTCACTTCTCAAGGACTTCTCTCTCTCTCTCTCTCTCTCTCTCTCTCTCTCACACACTCTCTCTCTCTTTGTACTGAGCAGTGGTATTTTTGTCCTGCTACAAGGTGATTGCTTGTTCCTGCTTATTCAGCCCCCGTGTAGCTCAGTCCGTGTGTTTTTTGGTGCTCTTTGGATATTTTCTTGTTTTTGGTTTTTTTGTGCATCTAACCTTCCGTTTTCTCCATACTGTCAACTTTCAACTGTCGTTTCGCGCAAAGCGGCTCATTTGTACAGTAACAGGGCGCTTGCATAAAATTCAGCATAGCGAAAAGTTCTTTCAGGCTTGACTGCGAATGCTTACACACGCAACACACAGAAAACACACACACACACACACACACACACACACACACACACACAGACTCATAACACAGCTTATTAAAGCAATGCCTCCATGTCAACTGCGCATTCAGCCATTCGACTGGACTTCACGCTGTGGTCGCCGCAGAGCAGTCAATACCGCTGAAAGCAGCACTGTAATTAGATGTAAATGTGGACATTAGTGATAGATACTTAAAAAAATTACACAAAGAATTTACAGCAAATGCAGAAACCGTCCTTGTTATGTGACTCAGAAGAAAATATGCAAAAAAGAAAGCAAAATAAAATCCTCTAGAAAAAGAGGACAAGTTTATTTTGTACGTCCTCTCCATATTTTAGCCTTTTATTACTCTTTTCTTTGCTAACTCTAGACTTCAGGAGCTCAGAAGTGTAAAAAAAAAAAAAAAAAAACCTGATTCGGTTGTCACCGACTTCAGAGAAGTGAGGGAAAAAAGAGAGCAAAGAGACAATTAACAAACATTATAATTCTGTATGTCGTGCTAATAAGCGCGTCTTAGTGAGGATTAAGCCGATGGCCATTGTTGCCATATTTCCTCTCTATTGTAGCACACACAAAGCGAAGGATAAAAGGCGACGGAGGAGGAGGAGGAACTAAACAAGAAGAGCTACAGAATACCGTGTTGGACGAGTGACAATGTCAATCACAATCTCTCTTCACTCATGCTAGACAAATCCTCAGCATGCCGTTCGGCGAGTGCTTCTGCGTTGTTTTTAATTGTAGCCTGACAAAGGCTGTCTCAAATTCACAACTGAGGCACAAAAGCAGCTCTCAGACTTCATCTCCGTGGATGTTTGAGCAGCTCTTTGGTAAGATGAGTCACAGGCCAGCGTACTCAAATAGTGCAGAGCTAGCCCGGACCACGAACAATAACTGACAAGAATTTAGCATAGATTGGCATTGCACTGTTTGTTGGCTTTGTGCCTGTTAGTCTTTACCTCCTTCCAGTCAACACTGCCCACTATGTTATTATTCAACATATCTGTTTATTTCCAGTTACAGCAGTATGTTGATTTGGTAGAAAACATACATTGCTACCAAGCTAGAGTCAAGAAGAAATGAACTTCCAATAAATGTCATCAGTCACTATTAGCTCAGGCTTTGGAAATACGTAATGGAATACTATCTTGCCAACCAAAGACATCCCAGTGTATTGTAGTCACAAGATTGCTTATTCATATGTTACGAGTTATCCTATTGCATGTCATCACACTGGTTGGGCATCTTGCTGGAAATTGTTTGGTTGCTCTTCTGGTAGTCATTATGCTGTTGGGTGCCATGTTGCAGGACATGAGGTTCCAGGTCATCATGTCACCTGGTGCTCTGATACTGATCTGATACTTGTTGGACCAGTGATGTTGTTGGGCATGATGCTGGTGGCCATACTGGAAGCCCTCATGCCAGGGATCACAAAGTAATGAGTCATCATGCTTTGGGTCATCATGTTCATTGTTGTCATGCTAATGGCCACTGGGTTGTTGGTCACCCTGTTGGTAGTTGTCACATTGCTGATCAACATTCTGGAAGTCACTATACTGGGGGCTATGTATTGCTGGTTATCTGTTCATAATCATCATGTTACTGATCATGCATTCATTAATTTTCTGAACCACTTAATCCTAATTCGAGTCACGGGGAGGCTGGTGCCCATCTCAGCAGACTCTGGGTGAAAGCTGGGTACACCCTGGACAGTTCACCAGGCCATCGCAGTGTTACTGGTTATCAGTTTTCATTTTGGAAGCCATTATGTTGATAGGAGTAATGTTGCTTATAAGTTGTGTGACTGAAAGTGTGACTAAAGTGTGGCTGATCATCATGCTTCCGGTCACCATATTACTAACTATAACATTGTTGGTCATTATTTTAACTGTCATGACCAGGCAGAAGGCAGAAGGCCTAGAGGAAGACCAAAGCGGAGATTTAAGGATGTGGTGAAGGAGGACATGATGGAAGTTGGTGTAAGAGAAGAAGATGGAGAGGATAGGGTGAGATGGAGGCAGATGATTTGTTGTGGCAACCCCTGAAGGAAACAGCCGAAAGGAAAAGAAGATGACACAGGATGGTTCATTATACTACAACTCATCATTCTGGCGATCATCAATTTGGTGATTACCATGTTGGTAGATGTAAAGATTATACTGTGACTCTAGGCTGATAATATAGTGATTATGGTGCTGGGCTCATGATAGAAAGGTTATGATTTCAAATCCCCATTAGACCCCTACCGTGGTAAGTCCTCTGTGCAAGGTCTTAACCACAAATGTGCCTCTGTATTACCCAACAGGATTAATGGGTACCAGTAAAAATACTGGGAGGATAACCTACAACAGACTAGCATCCCAACCAGAAGGAGTTGAACTTTTAGTCACTTCACTCTACAGAAACCAGGATGGCCTGATAAGCTCGGGTATAAAAAGTCCAACAGTCTTCACCTCATCATGATTGGTAGTCATCATGTAATTGGTTGTGCATAATCATAACACGGGCTGACCATGTTTTCAGTCATCATGCTATTGCTGGTCATCATGTTGCTAGTGGTAATATTGTGTTTGGTCAGAGTGTTGCAAGTCATCATGAAACTCGGTTGTCAGGTTGTGCTTAGTCAGGCTGTTATTCATCATGTTGCTGACCATCATGGTGCTGCTTACCACGTTGCTTCTTGCAATGTTGGTCATCGTGGTGGTAATCATCATGACACTGGTTGCCATTGTTTCTCACGCTGTGGTTCATTATGCTGCTTTTCCTTCAACTTGCTTATCATATTGCTGGCCATCTTGCTGTTGATCATCATTTTGGTACTTGTCATGTTTCTAGAAATAATTTTGGTCGCCATGTTGGTACTCACTATGGAACGACTTGCCAGGTTGGGCGTAGTCACACTGTGAAGAAACATTATATATATATATATATATATATATATATATATATATATATGTGGCAGTGGTGGTCTAGTGGTATAGGGCGCTGGATCGCTGATCCAAAGGTTGGGGTTCGAGTCCCACTCTCCACAAGGTTGTCACTGTCCCCCCAGTGCAGCTAACTGGGTTATCAAAGGCGGGCCATGTCTCTCACTGTCTATGGTGTGAGGCATGTAAAAGAACCATTGCTGACTTTCGTAAAGAGTAGCCTGCAAAGTTGTCAGCGTGTTTCTCTCCCTTGCTAAAAAGGTTTGTAACAGGAAGGGCATCCGACGTAAAAACCTCTGCCAAATCAAACGTGCGAATCAGCTGATTCGCTGTGGCGACTCCCGAGTAAAACGGAAAAAGCCGAAAGGAAGACAGACAGACAGACAGATATATATATATATATATATATATATATATATATATATATATATATATATATATATTTTTTTTTTTTTTTTTTTTTTTTTTTACTGGTGTGACAGTGAGTCTGCTAATAAAGCCCGGACAGTCAGTTCCACTTGCCAATAAACTCTTGAATGTATAAAATATATATATATATATATATATATATATATATATATATACACACACACACACACATATACATACACACATACAGTCGGCCCTCTACTTATGAAAACCTCTAAATACGAAAAATCCAGGTTACGAAAAACATTTTCCTAAATTTTCGTCTTCTGTATACGAAACAACTTCTTCTTACAAAAAAGCGCTAAACGCGCCATTCAAACATTAAAATGCGCTATTCAAACATTCAAAGAATGCAAGAGTTGCCCTCTCATTGACTGTCTCCTAACATCCCGCCCCGCTGGCCTCCCATTGGCCAGGAGGGAGCTGAACTGTACCCATTGTTGTACCCATACTTCCTGTTTGTTCGTGAAGGGGAGTTGAACAGGACTGTTGGCTCGTGAGGTTTTTTGAGAGTGATCATTGCAGCGTTATATTTTGTTATCCATCATGGACCCCAAGAAAGTGATTCCTGGTGACACCAAAAAGAACAAGCAGGCTCCGTTAACAATAAAAAAAAAAAAAAAAAAAAATCAGTTATCAATCGAAGTGAAGCAGGAGGTAATAAAAAATATGAAAATAGGATGCAGTTGAGTGAAATCGCAAAGGAGTATGGCTGAAACCCCTCTACAATCGGGACGATATTGAAGCAGAAGGAGACCTTAAAAACGGAGATACAGTGACAGAGGCAATTATTTCGTAACGATATTGAAGCAGAAGGAGGCATTAAAAGCAGAGATACAGTGACCGAAGCGATTATTTCGTAAAAAGCAACAACCATATTTAAGGATTTCGTGAAGGAGGGTGGGGGTGGGAGTGAGGGTTCTTCAGTAACCCCCGGACTTTAAAGCATCACATGGGTGGTTCGAGAGATTTTAAAAAAGGTAAATAATTTTCTTTAACAATTTTAATAAACTTTAATAATTTTAACACATATTTCATACATATTTCAGACATAATTGGTGTACTTTTATAATTTTTAACAGGGTTTATGGGGTAGTCTTGGAAGCCTTCGGATAGAATCACGCGTTTTACATTATAAAATGCACCTCTACTTACGAAAAACTCCAGGTTACGAAAAAGGCACTGGAACAGATTCGTAAGTAGAAGGCTGACTGTGTGTGTGTATTATATATATATATTTTTTTTTTTTTGGGGGGGGGGGCAGTGGGGGTCTAGTGGTATAGGGCACTGGATCGCTGATCCAAAGGTTGGGGGTTCGAGTCCCACTCTCCACAAGGTTGTCACTGTCCCCCCCAGTGCGGCTAACTGCGTTATGAAAGGCGGGCCATGTCTCTCACTGTCTATGGTGAGAGGCATGTAAAAGAACCATTGCTGACTTTTGTAAAGAGTAGGCTGCAAAGTCGTCAGCGTGTTTCTGTCCCTTGCTAAAAAGGGCTGTGACAGGAAGGGCATCCGACGTAAAAACCTCTGCCAAATCAAACGTGCGAATCAGATGATTCACTGTGGCGACTCCCGAGTAAAACGGAAAAAGCCGAAAGGAAGACAGACAGACATATATATATATATATATATATTTTACTGCTGTGACAGTGAGTCTGCTAATAAAGCCCGGACAGTCAGTTCCACTTGCCAATAAACTCTTGAATGTATAAAAGTTTGTGTGTGTATATAACAGTTGATATTTGACTACAAAATTTAATTTAAAATGCTGATGTGATTAAACCAGAGTTGTTGAAGTCAGAGTGCTAATTTCATGAAGTGAATTTTTTATTTCTCTATTTGTTCATTCAAAGTGGGGCATGGTAGTGTAGTGGTCAGGTTGCTGCACTCATGATCAGTAGGTTGTGTGTTCAAATCCCAGTTGGGCCCCCACTGTGCAAGGTCTTAACCACAAGTGTGCCTCTGTTCACCCAGCAGTATAAATGGGTACCAGTTAAAATAAACTGGGAAGGTAATCTGCGAGCGTCCCATCCAGGAGGAGTTGAACTCCTACTTGCGTCACGCTATGGAAACCGGGGATAAGCACCGATCCGATGAGCCACTAAGGCTCAGGTGCAAAAAAGCCCAACGGAGTTTACTTTTTTATCATTTCTATTATGATCACTGTATTTTTATAAATGACTGTGGCTTCCGAAGTGCAATTATGTGAATCAGGCAGTTCTGTTTTTATTGGATCTCTTGGGCCAAGCTTTGAGATAAAGTAAAATCGTATAAGCAGCAGTATAACTTGATGGGAACTGTTTACTGAGACTGGTTCATGTGCTGTATATGAATATAGCACAAGTGTGGAATCTCAACAAGCAACAGATCTCACACACCCACCCACCCACCCACCCACACACACACACACACACGCACACACACACACACACACACACACACACACACACACACACACACACACAGAGACACAGACACAGAGACACACAGCATAGCACAGCGAAACAGGTGCACATAACAGCATATGAGAAAGGGGGAAAAAGCTCACTCTCACGCACCCACACATACAGCAGAGGGTGGGGAAACGCATCCAAGTTTCCCCATTAAGACATTTCACGCTTAATGCCAGCTAAACCTGTAGCCCTATGACATGTACTGTCTCCTGATGAATAGCCATATAATGAAAGCCCCACAGATAAGGCAAGGATGAAAAGGAGAAGAAAGAAATTGTGCTGTAAAAGTAAGGATGTTATCCATTTCTTGATCTCTTTTGGAGAAACCAAAAAATATGAAAACTGTTCAGGAAAGTTAATATTGAAAACAGAAATGCCAATCAATCATTCATTCATTTTCTGAACTGCTTACCCCTAAATAGGGTCATGGGGAGGCTGGCGCCAATCTTAGCCGACTCTGGGAGAGGGTGGGGTACACCTTGGACAGCTCACCAGGCCATCACAGGGCCAATAACCACATAACCATTCACACCTTGGGGTGATTTGGAATGGCCAGTTAAACTACTGTGCATGTTTTTGGACTGTGGGAGGAAACTGGAGTACCCGGAGGAAACCTACACAAGCACGGGGAGAACATGCGAACTCCACACAGAAATGCCCGGGCTGGGAATAGAACCCAGGCCTTCTTGATGTGAGGCAATCGTGCTAACCACTATGCCACCATGCTGCCTGCCAATCAATCAACAAAATGTTAACATAAAATAGATTCATTCATTTTCTGAACCACTTAATCCTAATTAGGGTGGTAGGGAGGCTTGCGCCCATCTCAGTCTACTTCGGGCGTGTTACGCCCTGGCCAGCTTGCCAGGCCATTGCAGGGCCAACAGTCACACAATCGTTCATACTCACACTCACACCTAGGGGTGATTTGGAACAGCCAATTAACGTACTGTGCATGTTTGTGGACTATGGGAGGAAACCGAAGTACCCAGAGGAGACCCACGAAAGCACGTGAAGAGCATGCAAACAGAAATTTCCAGTGAAACCCAGGCCTTCTTTCTGTGAGGTGGATGTGCTAACCACTACGCCACCGTCCCGCCATAAAATACATTTACAATAAAAATATATAATCACAACTATTCATAGTACAATATTTAACGTGATAAGCGCCCAGGGCGCTTTAAAAATTGGAGTGAGTGGGCGCTTATTAAAATGTTTACCAGTGGAGTGGAACGGGTATGAATGACGAAATGCTTATTAGCATCGACATGGAAAACATGAATAATAACAGAACAATAAAAGAGTTTTAATTGTATTTGTGTTATTCATTTTTTGGTATCAATCAAACTACTTACATGAAAAATGAGAATAAACAATAAATTTTCTTCTTTTCCTTTTGGTTGTTCCCAGAAACATTTAAAGTAAAATCAAGCCAATCAACATGAATGTCAACTTTAGCACATGCCACCTTGACCCAATCAACACAAACAAACAAAAGCATATGGCGAGGAACATGCTTAAATTTATGAAGTTAGTGAGCAGCAGAATCAGGTGAAAAATACTCGTTATCACTTTCTGATAAGTCCATATCTGGCTCATCGCTATATTCGTTCAGAGCATCCCATAGTTTTGCTGTAGCAGTTTCTAATGGTTCATCGGTTGTTGGACATTTACCAAGAGAACACAGCAAAATATTTTCCTTGTTTTTTTTTTTGTTTTGTTTTGTTTTTTTTTAAAAGCCTAGTGAACCAATCAAATGTGTTGTTACTGATGAACATTATAGACATTCCCCAGTGGCAGGGGTCTTGAAATACCGAGTAAACCCACTTTTACAAGAAGTGACTGTCTCATTTTACTGCTACAGAGACTGATCGAATACAATTGGGAAGTTTGATCTATGATTTCGCTCCCAGTACACGTGGGCGGTTATTAGATGCAAGATAAAAAACATTGGGTGGGGAGGGGGGGTGGTATTGGAGCAGGGCACTTATTACGTTGAATACAGTATATTGATTAATTAAAAATATTTTCATTAGTAAAATTATTATCATTAGTAGTTGTAGTAGTAGACGTATTAAATATTTTAAAAGGAAATTAATCCAAAGTTAATAAATGTTTACATGCATAGTTTTCATCTATTTTTTTATTAATCATGCTGTTTCATGAATCTTTTTTCATGAAGAGAATAAAACACGATCACTAACTCTGCCCACATTAGGCACCACTGTAATGCGAAAAGTCATGATTAGTGACCCAATCACACAATTTTACGCTCTAATGTGGAACTAACTTACTTATGAAGACATGACACAGTATTTTTCTTTCATATGTACAAAGCATATAAAGGTTTGATGCATTTAAAGGAGACATGTCTGATTTGTAATTGCCTCTATTTTTATTTTTCAGAATATAACTAGTTTATATCTGATGTGTTCTGTTTATTTGTTATCTGTGTACTGTTATTACTGCAATTAGCTTGCCTTAAATGAGCTGAGAAATTCATGTCCTAGTCTTGGGATTTTGCATTCTAGCTTGGATGAAACAGCAGCCTTTTCAAACAAGTTAATGAAAGCTATCAAATGGTTTTCAGAAGATTGCAACTTAAAAGCTTTGAGTCAGAAAAAAAACTTGATTCAGTTTAAGGACATAGAAAAATAAAGTCATTATTATATATGCATATGTATATACATATACAGTGGTACCTTCTCTAACGAATTTAATCCATTTTGATGGCAAGCTCGTAAGCGGAAAAGTTTGTTAGATGAAACAATTATTCCCATAAGAAATAACCAAAAAAAAAAAAAAAAAAAAAAAAATCCGTTCCAACCCTCCCAAACTTATATAACCTGCCACAAACATGTACATTAACATTAATAATAATTATTAATAAATAATAATAAAACAAGAATAAAAAATAAGTCAACTCACCCTTCCAATCATCGACTGCGGCAAAAATGTTAAGTGGGCAGGCAGAAGGTGATGTGTAACAGAAAAGGAAGAGGAAAAGGAATTTTGTGCGTGTGCACGCTACGAATGCCAGTGAGGAAAGGCCCGTGGTGAGCTCCCTCAAGGTCAGTGCTTCTTAAATAGTGACACCCCCCCCCCTCTTGATGGGCATGGTATGATGCTGGGGGGGGGCGGGGGCATGTATGACCCTGGGGAACATGCTATTTTGCCATACTGTACTGGAATTAAGTGTAATTGTGCATCCACTCCAGTAGTTAGCAGTGGTACTCTCATCATTGTGCTATGGTGTAGGGAAAAAGTAGCGAGCAAACGATACAAAGTGCAGTAAACACTATTTATAGTTGCGTGTGAGGCACTGAGGGATTTGATTTTTTTTTCTTCCTGGGGATGGGGGGTTCACAAGGTGTTCATGGAGCACGGAGGAATACACGCGGAAGAATACGAGGCTAATCTGCCCGGAAAAGCCATTTCAAGGAGATCTCATAAAGTGAATTTTTTCTTGTTGGATGGAGCAGAATTTTGGTAGGATCAAATCTCATATCATGGAAACCTCGTTATGAGGGACACTTATTAGACGAGGTACCACTGTACATTCCTTTAGTTTCCTATTACCACATAAAATGGAAGATGCTTAGAATTTTTTACATTTATTTATTTTCTTTTAAGCATCTTCCATTTTAGATTAAAGAAAAGAACCAAGCAGGTATGTAAACGTTGGTGCATATGGTCAAATCCCTTCCCTGATCTGTAAGAATTCTGGAGGAGAAACAGTTTTAACATTCAGTCGGAGTTTCATCACATGAACAAACACAGTGTGAGCTCCATGAGCTGAAAACAGAGTTAAAAGATAAACTGTAGGATTATTACTTCAGCGTCCTCTGCTCCCTTTCTGTCTCACCTGCCAGGTATGAGACAGACAGAAAGAATGATGAAGAAAAGGATACGGAGTGTGTGAGATGTTTCAGAGATGGACTGTATGAGAGAAAGAGTGGATGGAGAGCTCCAGCTGGAGTGGGCTTTCGGAGCTCAGGGCAGAGAGTGGCACCGTGCCAGCAGAATCAAAGGGAGCTTTTCTTCCCATTGAGGCACTTGGGTACAGAGGTCACCCCGCCTTTCTCAGTGTGCCTTGGGGGGAGAAACCAATAAGCCAGTTATGTGAGAGACGTCAGATTATTGTCGTGTATGCCATCTCGTCATGCTTCGATGGAATAAAGGAAAAGCAGAAGAAGCAGAAATGGCCTTGTGCTTGGACAAGTTGTTCCGTGTAAATATTTGGATGAGCTGTGAACTTGAGATTAGCTTATGAATAAATACGTAGTGTCCTCCAATCAAATCAAGGACAATATGTGCACTGCAGAGTGAACTGGATTACAGATCAAAATCAGTTGAACAGAGACAGGTTAACCCTGTCCAACCAGAACAATGGAATTCTATCATTTTCTAATAGCACTGCTGCTGCACATGGCTCTGAAATGAACAGCTGAAGTTTATTCAAAATTTTAAAAACAGTAAGTGGGTTATGCATCATGTATTAAAATGAGAATGTATAAAATAATAATAATTACTTATTAAAGCAACCATAATAGTATTAATTACCATAGAATACAAGGAAGTGTCAAAAATGATGGTATGCAATGGCACATTTTTAAACTCATTAAATGTCTATGTATATAGTGGACCCTCACTTTACGCAGTTAATGGGGACCGAGGCCCTCTGCGAACGCCAAATTTCCACGAAGTAGGATCAACCCCCCGACTGATGTATACGTACATGTATGTGTGTATAATATCAATAAATACATATTCAACACTATAAATGCTTATAATAACAAACATTCAAAAATAATGCATAAGATGTAAAGAAAATAGACAAACACACAGACGCACACCCAGATGCACGCACACACACACACACACACACACAGACACACACACAGACACACACACAGACACACACACACACACACACACACACACACACACACACACACACACACACACACACACACAGACACACACAGATGTGCACGCACACACTCATGTGCACCTCACATAAAAAATGTGAGTAGTTTTGTTGGGGGGTTTTGGGTTTTTTTTGTTAGTTTGTTTTTGTTTGTTTGAGGGGTTTTTTTTTTGCAGAATTGGCCTTGTTTTGCAGCATTTTCTTTAACTTTTTCACTATTTTTCCTTAATTTTCTTTTTTTTTTTCTTTTTCAATGAATATTTTTGAAAAACTCGAGATGCACTGAAGCCACAGGAACTGAAGTGCGAAGTAGCGAGGGATCACTGTATACTACATGGAAGCAAAAAAACATAAAACAAGAATTTATGGATTTTTATTTATTTATTTGAAACTCCGACATTTCCAGGTCTTAGTACTGGCTTTAAATGGTTAAAGAATACAGAATGTAGGCTCCCAGGTGGTATGTCGACAAGGTGTGCAACTATCAATCTGCAGATTGCCGGTTCAAATCTAGATTGATGCCGCAGCCATTTGTGAACATGGAAGTGAGTAGATCTCATATGAGGAAGGGGTAGCATACACTCACTTTAATCACCAGTCTTCTGGGCATCTATTAATTCATTCATACAAGGGATCGGATAGTGCTTTCCCTCCGGCAATATTACGCCGCCCCCAAATACACATGTGCAGCAGCTTAGAAACTGGCGGATGCTAGCATCACATGTTATGGAAGGGGCATGTGCATGCTTACATCTTTACAACCTCCCTGGTTGGTGGTGGTCATGCAGTAAAGAAGGAAACACAAGTGTGAACTCGATATGACTAAAAAAGGAAGAGAGAAAAAAGTAGAATAAAGAATGAAGCCAGAATAAGCATATCTTGAAGCATGTGATATACTGTAAATGCGATCCTCAGTAATGAAGAAGACCATGAATCAGAATTTGATTCATTTGGGATTTGTCTCCTAGCAGTATACCAAATCCAATTAATCTGATTCTGAAGGCTACATGTAAATGTGTAGGAGAGAAACAGAAAAAAAAAAAAAAGGTTCAAAATTATTATTATTATTAATAATAATAATAATAATAATAAAAACACTGTTGTGGGTATCGTACAAAGAAGGGTGGCATGGTGGTGTACTGGCTATTATTTCACCTCATCGTAGGAAAGACAGGGCTTCAAGTCACCTGCCCAGTGTGGGTGATTTTGTGTGGATTTTGGATGTTCTACCCATGCTGGCATAGGTGTCTTCTAGGTGTTCCGGTTTCATCCCACACTTGACATAAACATGCATATTAGGCTAACTGGCTATTCTAAATTTCCCCTTGGTTCTGAATATGTGTATGTAGGGCTATGTGTGAAGGGTTTGTGTGTGTGTGTGTGGGTGTGTGTGTGTGTGAGACACTGACAAGCTGTTCAGGGTGCACTCTGCCTTCACTCAGAATCGGCTATGGCCTCCCTCCAACCTTCATAGGCTGAAATGGTCTGGTAAATGAATGATTGAATGAAAAAAAAAATAAAAATGTATCAAGAAGTGAGTCCAACAGCTGTTCTTTAGCTTATATACCCAAATAGGTATCTGCAAGAGTGAAGGGAAAAGTAGATAAAAGAGTAGTGAGTCCAGCTGTGCCGTGCGGTTCGGAGATGACAAGACTGACTAGAAGTCAGAAGGCGGAACTGGAAGTGACAGAGATGAAAATACTCTGATTTTCCCTTGGGGTGACACGAATGGACAGAATTAGAAATAAATATTTTCAAGCAACAGCACAGGTAGGAGTATTTGGGGATAACTTGATAGACGCTGGATTGAAATGCTTTGGGCATGTGTGGAGGAGGATGAGGAGTATGCTGGTAAAAGAATGTTGTGGATGAAACTAACTGGTAGGAGGACGGGGGGCAAAGAGATTTATGGATGTGATGAGGCAGGACATGCAGGTGATTGGTGTGACAGAGAGGGGACAGAGTGAGATGGAGATGGATATGATCCACTATGATGACACTTAACAAAAACAGTCAAAATATAAAGACGAAAAAAAGAAGTACAAATAAGAAGTACAGTATAATGCTTTATTTAGGATGACACGGTGGCGTAATGGCTCACAGCACTGAGGTGCTGGGTTCGATTTCCGGGTTCGGGCATTTCTGTCTGCAGTATGCATGTTGTCCACATGCTTATGTGGGTGTACAGGGACTTGCACTTTCGGGTAACTGTATCACACACATACACACACACACACACACACACACACACACACATACACACACACACACACACACATACACACACACACACACATACACACACACACACACACACACACACACACACACACACACACACACACACACACACACACATACATACACATACATACACACACACACACACACACACACACACACACACTGATAGGAGAGACCTTTTTCTCATGATAGCTTAGTTATGGATAACAAAAAGAGCAGAAGTAAACAACTCTGAAAAAGGCTAAACATCTCTATTCATAATGAATTAATTCTATATGAATATCCTAACTGAATTTACATCTGTCTGCATAATTTATTTTACAGTTAAAGTGGTCCCTATGTGCAAGAAAACCAGAAAGTTCAAAACAAAATTAAATCACAGCACCAAATGTGTTGTGTGGTTGTTCAGTGTTGATATGCAATAAAGTCCAAATTAAAATGAAATAAACACGTGAAAATCAGGGTGAAGTGAAAAGTAGGACACTAAATAGGTCAGGGCCACTTTTGTTGGAGCCTAGTCTGAAATGGAAAGGTCCATTCAGAGAGAAAGACGGAAACTGAGAAAGAGAGAGAGCGAGAGAGAGAGAGAGAGAGAAAGAGAGAGCGAGAGAAAGAGAGGGAGAGAGAGAGAGAAAGAGAGAGCGAGAGAAAGAGAGGGAGAGGGAGAGAGAGAGAGAGAAAGAGGGAGAGAGAGAAAGAGAGAGATGGAAACAGAGAGACAGAGAGAGAGAAGGAGAGAGAGGACATTAAAATGATACACAAGGTCAGAATTATCCACATCAGCATCAGTGGTTCCCAAGCACAAGACATATATAGTGCACCTGCATGCACACACACGCGCGCACACACACACACACACACACTCAGCATCCACAACAATAAAAACACAAAACCTGAGAAATGATCAGGAGTATGTTGAATTACAAAACGATTCAGTTTTACCAATCTCTTTCTTCAGTTACAGGGCTTAATCCAGGCTTAGGCCGATTAATTCGCTGATATTTGTGTTCACCGTTTCTCCAGCCGAGAGACTCGAAATGTCACGGAAGCAGCTGATTTAAATTCACAGCTCTCCTAGCTCACATCTGAAAAGATAATATCATCTTCTCCACTCAGAGCCAAAACAGATTACAAATCAAAATTAGAGCTGAGCCGGCTTGGTGTTTCACACAGGCAATTATCTGCAACTACAGAAGTGACGGATCAGGACTGGGAGGATCCTCTATCCCTCCATCATCATCATCATGATCATCATTACCACCACCATCACTTTCTCTATCATCATTATCATTTCCGTCGTTATTATCATCTTCTCCACCACCAATACCGCCACCATCGTATTCTCAATCATCATCACCATCATCATCATCTCCATCATCATCATTAAATCCACCACCCCACCATCATATTCTAGCATCATCATCATCACCACCACCACCACCACTCCACCATCATCATGTCCAATTTAGATTATCTTAGAAAGAAAGAACGAATGGAGGAAAAAGTAAAAAAAGGAAGGATGGAAGAATACGGGAAGGCCTAAGGGATAGAGGACAGGAGGGAAAAACAGACAAATAGACAGACAGGAAGAAAGAAAAACTAAAGAAGTGTACATTTGTTTTGTTTTGTGTGAGAGAGAGAGAGAGAGAGAGAGAGAGAGAGAGAGAGAGAGAGAGAATGAAATCCTGAGAGCATCTCCGGCTCTTACCACCACCGTGTGGAGATCCCGGCCACCAGAATGTTTCTGAATATTTCAGGTAAAGTGTTTTCCTCCTTACAGACAAAATTGAAACTTAGGAACACACCCAACCTGGAGTTAAAACTATATGTGTTAAAAGTGATGTCATTTCGTTTTTATTCACACAAATCCGAACATGTGAACAAAAACATATAACACATCATTACATAAAAGAAATTAATAATATAGAGAGCGTTAGGATGTAAACTATTAAAGATTAAAGACTGTAACACTGCCCTTTACTGGTCACTTCAGGTAACTGCAGGAGAAATTCGACTGAACTATGAGTATCACCACACACACTCACACAACAACAACAACAACTACTACTACTACTACTACTACTAGAACACACTGTGGGTGTTTTTAGCTAGTACCTACAGCTAAAAATAAAGAGATTCGATCTTTTTAATTACATATGCACTACCTACATGTTTCTAACACACACACACACAAACACACACACACACACAAAACTTCAATATATTAACAAAACTACATCAACACACCTTTTAGTGTACATCTATCACTCCTCGTTTGGAGAACATGGAGAATGTTCCTTTAAAAATTATTTATGGAGCAGGAGGCCTTTCCGAAAAAACACTGCTTGACCTTATAGTTATGGTTTTATGTGGCTCCCCAAATGCCCCCCCCCACACACCCACACACACACCCACACACACCATGCTGATTTATATTACTTTATTGGAATAAAGTAAATCTCAAATAATAATAATTTAATAATGATATTATTCATAATAATATTACTAGTAATAAAATAGTTTATTATTACCCCGATTCTTATTATTATTATTATTATTATTATTATTATTATTATTATCAGTAAAAGTAGTAGTAATAATATGTAAATAATCCATAAAATATTAAATATCTTGTTCGTTTTTATTTTATTTACTTATTTATTTTCTCCCAGTGAAGTCATAAAGTGCCCTGTGAGATAAATCAGGATGAAAAGGGAGATTTCAGAACATAAATATTTACAACTGGTGTTATAAATATTTACATCATCATAATAATAATAATAATAATAATAATAATAATAATAATAATAATAAGGAAGCATGTTTTTTTTCCATCAGAAAGAAATCCATTTATATAACAAATAATATAGGAGAGAGAGAGAGAGAGAGAGAGAGAGAGAGAGAGAGACGGTTGCCAGATCTTTAAAACTTAAATTTACTCTAAAATATCAACAAAGTTTAATTTCACCCGAACAAAAGCAGATTCATGATATGAGACAGATATCGGACATCGTGTGTGTGCGCGCGTGTGCGTGTGTGTGTGTGTGTGTACACCGTGCGTTCAATGATATGGTTCCAATTAATTTGCCTGATGTTTTGTCAACGATCATGTAGAGACTGAGGTTGGTGGGTTTATGGTGGTGGATGGTGTTCATGTGTCAGTTTGAAACAACAGAAGAATCAATACATTGGTAACTTGATTGTCTGCGCTGTGGAAATCAGGAGCTACAGTATTATACATAATGAGCTCATCGTTCATTCCCCAAGCCACACTTATTGTCAGGAAAATCCCAGTGCACCCAATGACACCAAACTGAAACTAAGTGGCAAGCACAACAAACACCATGCGTAAAATCCAAGCGCCGGATTTGGCAACTCTCGCGCTCACCTTGCTGTGAGTGGGTCCCTCGCAGCGGCACTGAGGCGAGCAGGAAAGCCAGGCAGCAGAGAGCGCAGGGAGGAAACATGGCTCACTTCAGCGGAAAAAAAAAAGAAAAACACACAGCAACTCCCATCAAAGCTCCGGATAAAAAGCTCCTCATAAATCCGCTCCCATGTCCGACAGCCGATGCGCGTACGCGCGTAAAACACTTCAACTGGCACTGCAGGGTCTCTCTCTCTCTCTCTCTCTCTCTCTCTCTCTCTCACCCCCCCACACACACGCACAACAGCAGCAGCAGCACGCCGGCAGCAGAAGATGCCAAAGTTCAGAGAGTCTCACTGTCAGTGTGTGTATGAAGCGCTTTGGTGCTGCTGTCTCTGCTTCATACCATAGCTCTCTCTCTCTCTCTCGCTCTCTCTATTTCTCTCTCTCTCTCTCGCTCTCTCTATTTCTCTCTCTCGCTCTCTCTCTCTATTTCTCTCTGTATGTGTGGAGTCAGACTTCACGCAGCAACGCCACAAGCCTGACAGGACAGGACACGCCCACCTGCCAGTATAGGACCCACCCACCACACACAGGATTGGTCTAAAGTGGGGGTGATTACGCATAAACCACTCCCTCAAATGTTCTAATTGGCTAATGGTGCGTCTGAGTGCACCTGTTTCCCTGCAACGTTTAAATACATCGTGAATCTGTCCAACTTCCACAACACAGTTGTGATAATAGTAATAATAATAATAATAATAATATGTTTCAATGAACGTAAAATTTTTATTGTTGTTGCTATTATTATTATTATTATTACTACTACTACTACTAATAAAACGTTTGTTTTATTGATTGTTTGTTTGATTAATAGTTTATTATAGCCACCTGAATGAGCTTGCAACCTCTGTCTCTGTCTCTCTCACACTTTCTCTCTGAAAGGCAAATGAAAATAAAAGTTGAATTCAAAAGGTAAACAAATAAACAGATGAACACCAAATAACTAACAAATCTAAGAAATACAATTACATATATTCCACCCCAAGTGCAGCTAACTGGGTTATCAAAGGCCGGCCATGTCTCTCACTGTCTATGGTGTGAGGTTCATGTAAAAGAACCATTGCTGAATTTCGACAAGAATAGCTGCATAGCCTTCAGCGTGTTTCCGCCCTGAGATGGCCTGGTGAGCTGTTCAGGGTGTACTATGCCCTCACCCGGGATCGGCTGAGGTGGGCACCAGCCTCCCCATGATGCTAATTGGGATTAAGCGGTTACAGAAAGTGAACTGAACTGAACATAAATTACATTCATTCACTCATTTTCTGAACTGCTTACTTCTACTAAAGTCATGATGAGACTGGGAACTACTCAACCAATACTGATCGAAGGCGGGGTACACCATGAACAGCTCACCAGTCCATCACAAGCCCAAAATACACACAACCATTTACACTCACACCTAGGCAGAATAAGACTTATGAACACTTAGACTAATGTGATGTTTTTAGACTGGGGGAAGAAAAAGGAATATGGCACAAAGCCCATGCAGGCACCAGGAGAACATGCAAACTCCACAGATAAATACCCTTGCTAAACTAAACCTGAGATTTGAACCCAGGATCTTCTTGCTACGACGCTGACAGGTGAGCACAAATGAAACTGCTGCCCAGAGTTATATACACCCCTTTCTCTTAAAATGCAGCGGAACTACAATATTTCTTTAATGCATTAAATGCCCCCCCCCTATTTCTTTATTATATTTAGAATTAGTTCATAGTGGTTTTTGTGTTTATGAGAATAATTTCCTTGTGAACACAACAGAAATCAGGACTTGAGTGCTGTGCTAATGTCATCATTCATTAATTTTCTGAACTGCTTAATCCTAATTAGGATCGTGGGGAGGCTGGTGCCCCTCTCAGCCAACTCTGGGCAAGGGAGCTCACCAGGCCATCACAGGGCTAACACTCACAACCATTCATACTCACAACTAGGAGCAATTTGGAAAAGCCAATTAGCCTACTGTGCATGTTTTTTGGACTGCAGGAGGAAACCGAAGTACAGACGCTCCCTGACTTACAGTCAGGGAGTTGTTCAGGACGACCGACCAAAAGTTGAAAGCGAACGTAAGTTGTTACAGTGACGTATGACGTGTGACATATTACGCTCATACTGTACTATACATCCACAAATACCATTACCATATCTCATAAAACACCCCTAAATAAATTATTATAAACATAGCATTGTAAAATAATATCAAATATATCAAATAATATCAACATTAATTTCACATAAGTCACTTATTTATACCGAGTCACTTTACATGAAGCGTTAAACAGCCAATCAACTCTTACAATATGTGAGGCGCTCAATACCTAAAGTAGTGTACTTGCAAAAGTAGTGTACTTGCTGTGGGTTATACGGACTTCCGGTCTTTCAAGTGTGCAAGGGTGCTCACAGTGTTAACACAAGGTAACACTATATATATATATATATATATATATATATATATATATATATATATATATATATATATATATATATATATATATAAAACCATACCTGTCAACCCTAGGCCGTTGGCGATCTTACAAATGGCTACTTATGCCCTTACAAAATAGCAACTAATCTTACGCGTCTTATTATCGCGTGCAATATGAAACAAAAATTAAACTCTATTTTTAATATAATATGAATTTATTGGTAATGTTGTAACATATAACCTGGTGCAATCAAATAAAAGAGTAATATCTTCAGCTGCATGATTAAGAAAATTTAACAGTGATCTTTATTATAACTATATGTAGCACTTTTGGCACTTTCAATCATTTCTTTTGATGGCTTCACTTCATGGCACTTGAGCTCGCAATTAAGTTTGACTTGAATGATGGCGGAAGTGAAAGTGCGGTCACGTGGTCGGAAAGAGCAGACGATAGCAGACGATAAACGCAACGCGCGATTCTCGCGAGAAAACGGCTACAGACCAATTCGGCGTATAGTCTCTTTACCGAAACGGTGACACAAAAAACGGAGTTAAAAAAAAAAAAGACGAAATGATCGAAAAATGTACAGATTTCGGACGTACGGCGTACACATTTAAAAATCAGTGCTCACTTGTACAAATTACGCCAAAACCGTACAACTTGACAGGTATGTATAACTGAACTGGGAAGAAGGAGGGGCACATTCAGTCTGTCGTTTGTAAACAATGGACGCGTCATTGTGTCATTACTTCAGCATACTACGTAGGTAAAATTTGACTTTTTTAAAAATAAAACCTTAAAATCGAAAAAACGTAAGTCTCTGTACCTGGAGGTAACTCAGGCAAGCACAATGAGAACACGCAAACTCCACACAGAGACACCCCATCTGAGAATTGAACCCAGGCCCTTCTTGCTGTGAGGTGGACATGCTAACCACTGTGCCACCTGTTGTGTTTCTGTAATAGTCTTTATAATAATATAAAGCAATTTCGCTGTAAAATAAGAATGAAGATGTCAGAGTTGTCTTATGACCCAAAAAACAGTGGTCCTATCTGATCAGCAATTCAATCTGAAGCTTTCAGGATGAATGAAGTGGTTTGCAACCGTAGTCTAATAGTTAGCAAAGCAGGTTTGACACTGAAATATTGCTGATTTGATTCTCTTACCGGCAGGACTAGTGAGTAAGGAGCAACCTTTTCCTTCCTCCATCTTCAAGGCTGAAGTGCTTTTTAGCAAGGCACCTAACCCCTAACTTATCTTTGAGCGCCTTGATGTGGCCGCTTATTGCTCTGAGTGTGTCTGTACGTACTGTTCCCTGTTCATGTAATGGTTTCTTAGCTGTGGTCAGTGTTAGTTTCTGTAATGTCGCATGGCAGTCATAATTCAGTGAAAGCTGATTGATTTTATTTCTTTTTTTTCCCCAGAATGGAGGTGTGTGAAGTCACCAAGTTTGTCGCTAGTCATATGATTGAAGTTGAATCCGCCATGGAGGGTTAGAAAATTGATGAATTGGCCACACTCTCATTACGTTAACACTGTTACTTTTGTTTTGAACCTATTTCCTCCTGAAACAGGAAGCAGAGTGATGTTTCATTGACATGCAGAACAACCAACAGCGTTCCAGATGCACCACACACCCTTCCAATCTAAACAAACTTGACAATAGCTTAGCAACCAACTACACAGACAGGATTCTAAACTCTAACCAGTTTTTCTTTTCTTTTTCTTTTTTAGCACGAACGTCACCCTCTTTAATTCCAACCGTATTTCTTTCTCAATGAAGTGACATGTGTTGAGGTTGACAGCTGGTGAGGCACTGACTCTTTAAGAGTCAGATTTACAAATACAAAATTCAACAGAGTATATTATTCATCATTTGATTGACAGCAGACATCAAGCCAATATCAAAGAGAGGTAATGTCACAACTGTCCACAGAGTTAGTATGAGGTTTGATGTGTGGTGTAATGCAAATGTTTAGACATGTGTGCTTCACAGCCAAGGTAAGTTTAAGTCTCAGATTTGGCAGGAACAATTCTCAATAAAGTTTGCATGTCCTCCCATGCTTGTATGAGTTTTCTTAGGGCACTCCGGTTTCCTCCCACTGTCCAGACACATGCACATAATGGGCTGTTCCAGATAGCTCCTCGGTGTGAATGAAAATATTTTTGTGTGTATTGGCCAGTTCTGCGGTGAACTGGTGAGCTGTTCAGGGTGTACTCTGCCTTCACTCGAGCTCAACTGAAATATTCGCCAGCATTCCCACCACTCCAGAAGTTCATAAAAAAGCAAAGGGAACAAACTTTCTATTCACACTCAGGTCAAGATCAAGTTCATGTTTCACAATATGTCTCACATCATGTCTAACTCAATAAAGAAAACACACAAAAGAAACACCCTGAGCACACATAGGTGAGAATTACTGGTTCATTCATTCATTTTTCCAAACCAGTAGGATATACTCTGAACAGCTCGATAACCATTACAGAGCCAATACACACAACTATTCACACTAACAGTCACACTTATTCAATAATGTCAAATTAATTTCAAAACAGAGTAATTTCAAACAGCAATTTAGCCTACTGTATATATATCTTTGGGCTGTGGAAAGAAAAAGATTATATAGGGGAGAGCCACACAAGTACAGGGAGAGCATGCAAACTCCTCACTCAAACTCTCTCACCTTGCCCAGCACTTGAACCCAGTACCTTCTTGATGCGACTTAATATACTAACCACTACAGCACCATGTTGCCCTATTTTGGACAATTATGCTATAATATGTATATTATTTAGATAACTTTTGGTAAGAATCATGACCCAAGTCCTTGAGAAAAGCATGGTGGGCGCTACTGACACAGCAGATCTGAATTCTAAAATCAGTTCATTTCGTAATCCAGATTAATTCATTTGCAAAGTATATGGTGTTAGAATTGAATGCTGTGTAAATATTGTAACTACTTTTAAGTTAAAACTAATGACATCTAATTATATTATATTATATTATATTATATTATATTATATTATATTATATTATATTATATTATATTATTAAAGTGAAGAAGGCAAAAGGTGAAGAAGGCAAAGGCAGAGCAGAAGACAAAGTGGTGGAAGCTGAAAATGGAAGAAGGTCATGATGTCTTCAAGGAGGAGTTGAAACAGGCTTTGGGTGGTCAGGAAGTGCTTCCAGATGACTGGACAACCACAGCAAATGTGATCAGGGACACAGGTAGGAGAGTACTTGGTGTGTCCTCTGGAAGGAAAGTAGATAAGGAGACTTGGTGGTGGAATGAGGAAGTGCAGGAGTGTGTACAAAAGAAGAGGTGAGCTAAGAAGAAGTGGGACATTGAGTGGACTGAAGAGAGTAAACAGGATTACAGGGAGACACAGTATAAGGCGAAAGTAGTGGTGGCAATGGCCAAACAGGGCGTACAATGACTTGTATGATAGGTTGGACAGTAAGGAGGGAGAAAATGATCTATACAGGTTGGCACAGCAGAGAGATAGAGATGGGAAGGACGTGCAGCAAGTTAGATTGATAAAGGACAGAGAGGGAAATGTATTGACTGATGACAGAAGTGTGCTGGGAAGATGGAAAGAGTACTTTGAAAAGCTGATGAATGAGGAAAATGAGAGAGAAAAAAGAGTAGAAGAGGTGACCCAGGAAGTAGCAAACATTAGTAAGGGTAAAGTGAGGAGGGCACTGAAGAGGATGAAGAATGGAAAGGCAGTTGGTCCTGATGATATACCTTTGGAGGTATGGAAGTGTCTAGGGGGAGGTAGCAGTAGATTTTCTGACAAGAACATTCAACAAGGTCTTAAAGAGTGAGCAGATGCCAGAGGAATGGAGGAGAAGTGTGCTGGTGCCCATTTTTAAGAACAAGGGAGACATGCAGAGTTATGGCAACTACAGAGGGATAAAGTTGATGAGCCATATGATGAAGTTATGGGAAAGAAAAGTGGAAGCTAGACTAAGGGCAGAGGTCAGCATTTGTGAACAACAGTTTGGTTTTATGCCAAGAATGAGCACCACTGATGCAGTGTTTGCTTTGAGGATGTTAATAGAGAAGTACAGAGAAGGTCAGAAGGAACTGCATTGTGCCTTTGTGGATCTGGAAAAAGCATATGACAGTGTGCCAAGAGAAGAACTGTGGTATTGCATGAGGAAGTCTGGAGTGGCAGAGAAGTATGTTAGAGTGGTGCAGGACATGTATGAGAGATATAAGACAGTGGTGAGGTGTGCTGTCTGCGTGACCGACGAATTCAAGGTGGAGTTGGGACGGTGAGGTTACAGGGAGCAGAGATAACGAAGGTGGAGGATTTTAAGTACTTAGGCTCAACAATCCAAAGCAATGGAGAGTGTGGAAAAGAGGTGAAGAAGCGTATGCAGGCAGATTGGAATGGTTGGAGAAAAGTGTCCGGTGTGATGTGCGATAGGAGAGTATCACCAAGAATGAAGGGAAAAATGTACAAGATGGTGATGAGGCCCAGAGATGTTGTATGGCTTAGAAACAGTGGTGCTGAGGATAAGGCAGGAGGCAGAGCTGGAGGTAGCAGAGATGAAAATGTTGAGGTTCTCTCTGGGAGTAACGAGGATGGATAGGATCAGAAATGAGTACATCAGAGGGACAGCCCATGTAAGATGTTTTGGAGACAAAGTCAGAGAGGCTAGATTGAGATAGTTTGGACATGTACAGAGGAGAGCTAGTGAGTATATTGGCAGTAGGATGCTGAGCTTGGAACTACCAGACAGAAGGCCTAGAGGAACACGGAAGACCAAAGAAGAGATTTATGAATGTGGTGAAGGAAGACATGAAGGTCGTTGGAGTAAGAGAAGAAGATGCAGAGGATAGGGTGAGATGGAGGTGGATGATTTGCTGTGGCGACCCCTGAAGGGAACAGCTGAAAGGAAAAGAAGAAAATATTATATTATATTATATTATATTATATTATATTATATTATATTATATTATATTATATTATATTATATCATATTATGGCAGTGGTGCTTTGGTGGAAGGTGCTGAATCACTAATCCCAAGTTTGGGGGTTCAAGCTCCAATCTCAACCGGTTGCCACTGCCCTGCCAGTGCTGGGTTAGGTGCTAACTGGGTTATCAAAGGCCAACCATGTCTCACTGTCTATGGTGAGAAGTATGTAAAAGAACCATTGCTGATTTTTGACAAGACTAGCTGCACAGCCGTCAGCGTGTTTTTGCCCTGCAATGGCCTGGCGGTCTGTCCAGAGTACACTCTGCCCTCACCAGAGTCGGCTGAGATGGGCACCAGTCTTACCGTGACCCTAATTACGATTAAGAAAGTCTAGGTCCAGAAAATGAATGAATGGATATTGTCTGTCTGTCTTCCTTTCGGCTTTTTCCCTTTTACTCGGGAGTTGCCACAGCGAATCATCTGATTCGCACGTTTGATTTGGCAGAGGTTTTTTTACGTCGGATGCCCTTCCTGTCACAACCCTTTTTAGCAAGGGACAGAAACACGCTGACGACTTTGCAGCTACTCTTTACGAAAGTCAGCAATGGTTCTTTTACAGGCCTCTCACCATAGACAGTGAGAGACATGGCTCGCCTTTGATAACCCAGTTAGCTGCACTGGGGGGGACAGTGACAACCTTGTGGAGAGTGGGACTCGAACCCCCAACCTTTGGTCAGCGATCCAGCGCCCTATACCACTCGACCACCACTGCCCCTGAATGAATGGATATTGTAATTTACTATAAATGTTAGCAAAGTTTCATTTTTGTATGAAAATCTCTCACTCGTTTTCTCTCTCTCGCTTTGTGTGTGTGTGTGTGTGTATTTGCTACAGAAGGAGGAACGCAACACATTTTGGGAAAATCTTGGCGGACAGCAAGAACGTACTGCACTGGGTTTAATCATGGGCTCAGTGAGGGCGTTTCTGTGTGGAGTTTGCATGCTATCAATGTGTTTGTGTGGGTTATCTACAGTTATTCTGTTTCCCTCCCACAATCCAAAGACATGAACAATAGACTAACTGGCTGCTCCTAATTGCTCCTAGGTGTGAGTGTGGATGTGAATCGTTGTGTGTGATGGTCCTGTGATGGTCTGACGGGATGTTTTCATCTGTTGACATCTTTGCTGCTGCTCACTTTTGTAAAGGTGGCTTGATAGTGAGGTTTGGGGTACAGCAGTTAGTTGTGTAGATTGCAATAGATTACTATCTAATTTTTTTGAGGTTGTGACCATAAAACCCTTTTAATTTTCAGATACTTAAACACTGTGGATTCAGACATATAGAGAATAAAAATACACATGTTGGAGCACATGATGGCTTTATGTCTGGCCTTGTACATACACTATAAAGAGTTTGTAAACCTTTAAAATGTGAATGAACCTGATGAGCGGGTTAAAGGAAAAACATAACCTTATCAACACATGCACACACACGAGGACTCTCTGAGAGTCAGACAGACAGACAGACAGACAGACAGACAGACAGACAGACAGATAGATAGATAGATAGATAGATAGATAGATAGATAGATAGATACATAGATAGATAGATAGATAGATAGATATGTATATGTGTAGACAATGTGTGTATATAAGGGAAAGGCAGGAAAGAGACACAGTGAGAGAGAGAGAGAGAGAGAGAGAGAGAGAGAGAGAGAGAGAGAATCCACAAGTTCTTCAATTGTGACATATCCATGGCAGTATAAGTTGAATTGAGTTTAGAAAGTGTATGTGTGTGTGCGCGCGCGCGTGTCCTGAGTAGAGTCCTCTGAATGACACCGACGTTCCCCCTTCACACCTGCACTGAAGGGTGAGAGCTTCCTGGAGTTGCAATATGCTGAAACATCTGGTGTGTCTTTATGACACACACACACACACACACACACACACAGAGAGAGAGAGAGCGAGAGAGAGAGAGAGAGAGAGTGCGTGTGTGTGAGAGAGAGAGAGAGAGAGAGACTGAGAGAGACAAAAGAAAGGCAGAGTGAGAGAGTGTTAGATAGAGAGAGTGAGAGAGTAAGAGAGAGAAACACAAAGGAAAAGACAACGCAAGACAGAGAAAGTGAGAGAGACAGAGTGAGTGTGTGTGTGTGTGTGTGTGTGTGTGTGTGTGTGTGGGTGTGTGTGTGTGTGTGTGTGTATGTGTGTGAGAGAGAGAGGGGGAGAGAGAGAGAGAGAGAGAGAGAGAGAGAGAGAGAAGGACAGAGTGAGAGTGATTGAGTGAGTGAGAGTGAGAGAGAGAGAGAGAGAGAGAGAGAGAGCTTTCTGGTGGGCTGTCACTCTGCATTAAGTAGAGAATAGTTGTTATAAAAACACATTAACACTCTCAGGGTCACTGGTTAAACACAATCAGGTACAGGACAGCTTAATAAAGAAAATCAATCAATCAATCATGTTTACACTTTTTTTATTTCTCAACTCACTGTGAACTTTTACGATAAACAAAAGCTCAGACATTTTATTACTGAATCTTGGAAGGAAATGAATATAAATTTGACTTTTACTGCAGCACAATGTTCTTAAACTGTCTGTGGGAGATGGAAAGGAATCCAGTCTCTCAGGTTACTGTGTGTGTGTGTGTGTGTGTGTGTGTGTGTGTGTGTGTGTGTGTTGTTGCTGTTGTTGTTGTTGTTGTTGTTGTTTGAGGTGGAAGGAATACTTTTAGGACCTCCTCAATCCCACCAACACACCCTGAGTGGAGGGGGAAGACCCTGGGGGTTTGGATGGGTCTCCACCCATCACTGGAGCTGAGGTTTCTGAGGTAGTCAAAAAGCCCCTCAGTGGTTAGTCTCCTGAATATCTCATGGCTTTGGATTTAGTACTGTCTTGGTTGATACGTCTCCAACATTGCATGGTCATCAGGGGCCGTATCTCTTGATTGGCAAGCCAGGGTGGTTGTCCCCCTTTTAAAAAGGGGGACCGGTGGGTATGTTCTAAATATTGTGGAATCACACTCCTCAGCTTACCCAGGAAACTCTATGCAGGGGTACTGGAGAGGATGATACAACGATAGTTGAACCTCGGATTCAGGAGGAATATTGTGGTTTTCGTCCTGGCCACGACACTCTCAACCAACTCTATTTGCTCTCCAGGATCATGGCGGGATTATGGGAGTTTGCCCAATCTGTCCACTTGTGTTTTGTGGATTTAGAAAAGGCTTTCAACCATGTCCCTTGGGCTATCTTGTGGGCCGTGCTCCCGAAGTCGAATTCGTTTCCAGTGAGGGTTGAAGTCCGCCAAGGCTGTCTTTTGTCACCAATTCTGTTCTTATATTTTATGGACAGAATTTCTAGGTGCAACTGAGGCATGGGGGTGGTGTTCTGGTTTAGTGGCCATAGGATCTTGTCCTGCTTTTTGCAGATGATGTTGTCCATTTGGCTTCATCAATCCAGGACCTCCATTCAAGAGCGAAATGGCCAGGATGACAATCCGCACCTCTGAGTCTGAGGCCATGGTTCTCAGCCGGAAAGGAATGGGATGCACAGATTTGGAATGAGGTCTTGCCCCAAGTGAAGGAGTTCAAGTATATCAAGGTCTTGTTCACGAATGAGGGAAGGATGGAGCAGGAGATCGACAGGCAGATCACTGCAGCCACTGCTGTAAACCGGAGGTTATACTGGTCTGTCGTGGTGAAGAGGAAGCTGAGTTGCAAGGCAAAGCTTTTAATCAACCAGTCAATCTACATTCCAACCCAAATCTATGGTCACATGCTCTGGGTATTGACCGAAAGAACATGATCATGGTTACAAGCAGCTGAAACGAGCTTCCTTCACTGGGTGGCTGTGCTTTCGCTTAGAGATAGTGTGAGAAACTCAGTTATCCAGGGGGAGATCAGAGTAGAATCTCTGGTGCGTGGTTACGAGCATATCCAACCCGGAAGAGACCCTGAGGTCTTTCGGTAGGACTGCGAATGCCAAAGTGCCCTCTGGAAGAAATGAAGGAAATGGCTGGGAAGAGGGATGTCTGGAACTCACTGCTTAAGTTGCTGCTCCTGCCCAATGTGCATGAATGAAGGATTACCCTGATGAAACTACATAAGCATGGGAAGAGTGTGGAAACTCCTCACAGAGACACCATCACTGAGCCTGGAACTCGAAACCAAGGCCTTCCTGTTGCACGGCAGACATTCTATCCATGACACCACTATGGCATCCTGATATGTATGTATTTATCTCCTTCATCTTATTTTCCTGTCGACTGTTCCATTCAGGGGTCGCCACAGCGAATCATCTGCCTCCATCTCACCCTATCCTCTGCATCTTCTACTCTTACTCCAACTACCTTCATGTCCTCCTTCACCACATCCATAAATCTTCTCTTTGGTCTTCCTCTAGGCCTTCTGCCTAGTAGTTCCAACCGCAGCATCCTACTACCAATATACTCACTCTCCCTCCTCTGTACATGTCCAAACCATCTCAATCTAGCGTCTCTGACTTTGTCTCCAAAACCTCTTACATGTGCTGTCTCTCTGATGTACTCATTCCTGATCCTATCCATCCTCGTTACTCCCAAAGAGAACCTCAACATTTTAATCTCTGCTACCTCTAGCTCTGCCTCCTGTCTGTTCCCCAGTGCCACTGTTTCCAAACCATACAACATCGCTGGCCTCAACACCATCTTGTACAGTAGGCCCTTGACATTCGCGGGGGTTCGGTTCCGAGCCCTTCCACGAATCGAGATAATCCGCGAGTTCTGTACCCGGAAGTAAAACACCATGAATCACATCACATGCGCAAATGAGCAGCCGGAAGTAAAATACTATGTATCTATTAAATAAGCTAAATATGACTCTTAAACACATTCTATAGACAGTCTTACTCATTAATACAGTATTAATGTAGTAAAATATAGTAATGATTAAGAAAAACTTTTACATTTTTACTCTTATTTTTATTGATGATAAAATATAAACATTATACAGCATATACTGTTGTACAGTACTCGTTTTAAAGTCTTTTTCAAGTATTATTCCAGTACCCAAGTTAATTCTTAGAATGTTTGCGTGTAAGATTTTATGTTCTGTAGCATGTTTAACAAATGATACCAAAAGGATAAACTTTATTACGCTTCATGTCCTTTTACATTGAACTTGGAGTGACGTCTTGGAACCACATCTCCAAGATGGCGCTGCCTAGAGGGCAACGTCATGGAGTTCTCAGAGTCAAATTGTTTCTTTGTTCATTTAAATTTGTTTTATTTGTTTGTTCATGTTTTGCACTACGCTCGTCTATGATCGGTCGACCCTACTACAGCTATGAGTAGCTTCAGCTTCGGGCAACTAAGCACACAACAACTTCTATCATGGGCTAATATGCTGCGGGAGCTCAATGCTAACCGCACCCCTGGTAACAATAAGCCCAGGCGGAGTTCTCAGAGGCTTGGTTAGCACTTCCGGCCATACTGCTTGAAAATGTTCAGTCCCTGCGAAACAAGATGGCCGAGCTTCATGCTCAGATTGCAGCACAGAGGGATCTACAGGACTGTGTTTCTGTGAAACATGGCTCGAGGAGAGTACACCCGATGAAGCGATTGCACCAGCCGGCTACACGGCCTTCATCCCCTGCAATCCCAAGAGCCGGAGTCTTCGTTCGGCCCCTTCCCGCCTGGGCTTCTTGTTAGCTGGGTTGCGGCTCGCAATGAGATGCCTACCATAGCATATTAGCTCTGCTAGCCACACCTCGGCTAACAACAAGCCCAGTTGAGCGTGCTTAGTTATACACGCCTGAAGATACTACAATCTTATAGCTGTAGTAGAGTCGACCGGTCGTAGACGAGCATAGTGCAAAACACGAACAAACAAAACAAGAAATAAAACAAATTAAAACGAACAAAGAAACAATGACTCTGAGAACTCCGTGACGTTGCCCTCTGGGCAGCGCCATCTTGGAGATGTCATTCCAAGTTCAATGTAAAAGGACATGAAGAGTACTATAATAAAGTTTGTCCTTTTGGTATCGTTTGTTAAACATGCTACAGAACATAAAATCTCACACATAAACATGAACTTAGGTACGGTACTGGAATAATAATTGAAAAAGATTTTAATACAACAGTTCAGAGAAAACCGTCGTTTCTCAGGAGAAAGTCTTATTTCTTCAGAAGAGACATCCACCGTTTTCTATCACTTAGCCAGAGAAGTGGTATCATAGAGCTTAACTGGTAATTAAAACACACACAAAAAAAGAGGCTCATTGTGCACGAATGAGGAAAAAGTTGCGGGTCATCAGCTCAACCAATCAGGAGAAAGGAGGACAGCCATTGGCTGAATTTGAATCACGTGCCGGTTGCTCGGCAGTCAGCGAATACTCAAACCATAAACATACTGTACACTTTTCCTTTATTCTTGCCGATACATTCCTATCACACATCACACCGGACACTTTTCTCCAACCATTCCAACCTGCCTGCACACGCTTCTTCACCTCTTTTCCACACTCTCCATTGCTCTGGATTGTTGAGCCTAAGTACTTAAAATCCTCCACCTTCCTTATCTCTGCTCTCTGTAACCTCACCGTTCCTCTTGGGTCCTTGTCCTTCACGAACATGTATTCTGCTTTACTGAAGCTAACCTTCATTCCTCTCCTTTCCAGGGCATACCTCCACCTCACTTGCTCTCTGCACTCACTACAAATCATAATGTCATCTGCAAACATCATTGTCCATGGGGATTCTTGTCTAACCTCGTCTGTCAGTCTGTCACCATAGCAAACAAGAAGGGCTTCAGAGCTGAAACTTGATGCAGTCCCACCTCCACCTTGAATTCGTCGATCACGCAGACAGCACACCTCACCACTGTCTTATATCTCTCATACAGGTCCTGCACTACTCTAACATACTCCACTCCAGACTTCCTCATGCAATACCACAGTTCCTCTCCCGGCACCCTGTCATATGCTTTTTCCAGATCCACATGGCACAATGCAGTTCCCTCTGACCTTCTCTGTACTTCTCTATTAACAGCCTCAAAGCAAACACTGCATCTGTGGTGGTCTTGGCATGAAACCAAACTGTTGTTCACAAATGCTGACCTCTGCCCTTAGTCTTGCTTCCACTATTCGTTCCCATGACTTCATCGTATGGCTCATCAACTTTATCCCTCTGTAGTTGCTACAAATCTGCATGTCTCCCTTGTTCTTAAAAATGGGAACAAGCACGCTTCTCCTCTATTCCTCCGGCATCCTCTCACTCTCTAAGGTCTTGTTGAATGTTCTTGTCAGAAAATCTACAGCTACCTCTCCTAGACACTTCCATACCTCCACCGGTATGTCATCAGGACCAACTGCCTTTCCACTCTTCATCCTCTTCAGTGCCCTCCTCACTTTACCCTTACTAATCTTTGCTATTTCCTGGTCCTCAACAGTCACCTCCTCTACACGTTCTTCCCATTTCTGTTTCTCTGTTGTGCCAACCTGTATAAATTATATTCTCCCTCCTTGCTGTCCAACCTAGCATACAAGTCATCATATGCCCTCTGTTTGGCCTTTGACACTGCTACTTTCGCCATACGCTGTGTCTCCCTGTACTACTGTTTACTCTCTTCAGTCCTCTCTGTGTCCCGCTTCTTCTTAGCTAACCTCTTCCTTTGTACACACTCCTGCATGTCCTCATTCCACCACCAAGCCTTCTTATCTACTGTCCTTCCAGAGGACACATCAAGAACTCTCCTACCTGTCTCCCTGTAGTTGTCCAGTCATCTGTAAGCACTTCCTGACCATCCAAAGCCTGTGTCAACTCCTCCTTGAAGACAACACAACACTCTTCCTTTTTCAGCTTCCACCACTTTGTCTTCCGCTCTGCCTTTGCCTTATTCATCTTTCTCACCATCAGCATCATCTTGCACATGCTATGCTGTTTGGCAAAACTCTCACCCACTACTACTTTGCAGTCACTGACTTCCTTCAAATTGCATTGTCTACACAAGATGTAGTCTACCTGTGTGCTCCTACCTCCTCTTTTATAAGTCACCCTATGTTCATGTCTCTTCTGAAAGAAAGTATTCACCACAGCCATTTCCATCCTTTTTGCAAAATCTATCAACATCTGTCCTTTTGTGTTCCTCTCCTGGATACCAAACCTGCCCATCAATTTCTCGTCCTCTCTGTTGCCTGCACCAACATGTCCATTGAAGTCTGCACCAATGACCACTCTTTCAGCTCTGGGGGTACTCTGCATCACTTCATCTAACTCACTCCAGAATCGCTCCTTCTCTTCTAGCTCACGTCCTGCCTGTGGGGCATAAGCACTAACAACATTAAACATCACGCCTTCAATTTCTAACTTGAGACTCATCACTCTGTCTGACACTATTTTCACTTCTAGAACATTCCTGACAAATCCCTCCTTCAAGATGACTCCTACTCCATTTCTCTTCCCATCCACACCATAATAAAACAGCTTAAACCATGCTCCTCAGCTTCTAGCCTTGCTACCTTTCCACCTGGTCTCCTGAACACACAGCATGTCCACCTTCCTCCACTGCATCATGTCAGCCAGCTCTCTAGCTTTTCTTGTCATACTTTTAAAATTCAATGTCCCTACTCTCAGTCCTAGACTCATGCCTTTCCTCTTCTTTCTCTGCCTACGGACACACCTCTCGCCTCTCCTTCATCGACTTCTCCTTGCCCCAACAGTAGTCCAATGTCCACCAGCATCCTGTTGGTTAACAGCACTGATGGCAATCGTTGTTAACCCAGGCCTCAACTGATCTGATATTAAACTTGTTTTGACGGTTCGCATTCTGTATTCTGGCAAAAGTTTTACAGCAGATGCCCTTGCTGTTGCAACCCTCTGCATATATCCTGGATTGAGCTGGCATGAGGACGGACACTCATTTGTGCTCCCCTCACGGCTATATTATATGTGTATGTATATATCAAGTGTGATATTTTCACTGATGGCCATATCACAAAATTCCTAGATCAACAAAGGATGATGAATCTTCATCATCATCATCATCATCATCATCATCATCATCATCATCATCATCATCTTTTCCCCACTTACTCCAGGGCAGCAGCCTAAGCGATAAAGTCCAGACATCTTCTCCAGCCACTTCCTCCAGTTCTTCTGCGGGGAGACTGAGGCGTTCCTCGAGAAGCCAAGAGACAGAGTCCCCCCAGCTTTTTTGACGTCGACCCCAGGGTCTCTTCCTGGCTGGACAGTCCTAAAACACCACACCAGGGAGGCGTTCGGGAGGCATTCTAATCAGATGCCCGAGACTCCTCAACTGGCCTCTCTCAATGAGGAGGAGCTGTGGTTCTACTCTGAGGTCTCCCCAGATGGTTGAGCTTCTCACCTTATCTCTAAGGGAAAGCCCTGCCATATAGCGAAGAAGCTCATTTCAGCCACTTATATCCTTGATCTTGTTCTTTCAGGCACTACCCAATGCTCATTACTATAGGTGAGGGTTGAAATGTAGATCAATTGGTAAATTGAGAGCTTTGCCTTCTGGCTCAGCTCTCCCTTCGCCACAATGGACTGGTACAGGCTCTGCTTTACAGCAGAGGTTGCAGCGATCCATTTGTCGATCCCCCGTCCCATCCTTCCCTCACTTGTGAAAGGACCCCAAGATACTTGAACTCCTCTACTTGGGGCAGAACCTCATTCTCAACCTGGAGCATGCATTCCACCCTTGTCTGACTGAGAATCATGGCCTCAGACTTGGAGATGCTGATTTTCATCCCGGCTGCTTCACACGCAACTGCGAATCACTTCAATGGAAATTAAGGTCCTGGCTTTATGAAGCCAAAAGGACAACATCATCCACAAAAAGCAGAGACCAGATCTTATGGTCACCAAACCAGAACCTCTCAAAACCTCAGCTGTGCCTAAAAATTCTGTCCATCAAAATTATGAACAGAAATGGTGACAAATTACAGCCTTGGTGAACTCCAACCCTCACCGGAAAATAAGTCGACCTGTTGTTCCTCATACGGACCAAACTCTGGCTTTGGTGATACAGAAACTGAATGGCCTGTAGCAATGAGTCCAGAACGCCATACTCCTGGGGTACACCTCACAAGATAGCCTGAGGAACACGGTTGAAAGCCTTCTTCAAATCCACAAAACACATGTAGACAGATTGGGCAAACTCCCATGCCCCAGCCAAGATCCTGTGGCACGTAGAGTTGGCCAAGAGTGCCATGGCCAGGACAAACAACACATTGTTCCTCCTGAATCTGAGGTCCAACTATTGTTCGGATCCTCTTCTCCAGTACTCCTGCATAGACTTTCCCAGGTAGGCTGAGGAGTGTGATTTAATGATAATTGGAACACACCCTCCAGTCCTAGTTTTTGAAAAGAGGGACTATCAACCCAGTTTGCCAATCCAGAGGTACGGCCTCGATAACCATGCCATGTTGCAGAGATGTGTCAACCAAGACAGTCCAACAGCATCCAGAGCCCTGAAATATTCATGGTGGATCACATTTGACCACCACAGTGACCTCAGCTCCAGTGATGTCTGCTGCCTCGAGAGTCCCACAGGCCAATAAAACCCAACAGGCCTCCTTTTTCAGCTGGACGGCCCCTTCACTGCAGGTGTCCACTACTGGGTTTGGGGATTACCACCACTGCAAGCAGCAACAACCTTTCGGCCACATTGCCGCCTCAGCAATGGAGCCACGGAACATGGCCATTCGGATTCCATTTCACTTGCCTCCTTCGGGATGTGGTTGTAACTCTGCTGGAGGTGGGAGTTAAAGACCTCTCTGACAGGAGACCAAACATTCCCAGGAGATCGTAACTACACGCTTGGGCATACCAGGTCTGGAGGGCTGCCTCTCTCACCATCAGAGCCAGCTCACCACCAGGTGGTGATCAGTTGACAGGTCAGCTCTTTTCTTCACTCGAGTGTACAGAACTTGCGGCTGCAAGTCCAGTGATATGACTACAAAGTTGATCATTGAACTGCAACCTAGGGTGTCCTGGTGCCAAGTACACTTATTGACACCCTTATGTTCGAACATGCTGTTTGTGATGGGTCCATGGGAGGGTGGACCTATGTTTCCTTTTCGGGATGGGCCCAGCTGGGCTTCATAGGCAGAAGCTCAACCACCAGGCACTTGCATTAGAGCCCTACACCCAGGCCTGGCTCTGGGGGAGTGGGGACCTGCGTGTGAAAGTAGGTGCTTGTCGCAAGCGACGAATAGTGCTTGTGAGACAAAGCGCAGCTTATCCGGACTTCTGATCTTTCAAGTGAGCAAGTGAAGGTTGACTACTAAACAAGTATTCAACACGCGCTTGCTCAGTTGAAAGATCGGAATTCCGCATAAGCCGCGCTTTGTCTCACAATCACCATACGTCACTTGTGACAAGCGCCTACTTTCGGTAGAGCGCCTCACAAATGTGTCCTTGTTTTCCGTTTATTCGTCGTAGAGGTCTGCCGAATAATCACTGAACTTCTATTTCTCAAAGGGTATGAAATGAAATCTGCATGCCAAAATTAGTGTTTTATTGTTTACCCTTGCCTTTTCTGATAACACACAATCTGTCTTGAGTCATGAATCTATAGCTTGTTTATTTGAAATAGGCTGCTCACACTTAGGGGAAAGATGATGAATTACACTTCATGGTATTGGTTGATGCAAAGAATGTATGATAATCATATTTTTTAAAAGCTCTTGCAGGCCATATAAAATGAGTTGGCAGGCTGGATTTGTCCCGTAAACCTTGAGTTTGACACTTGAGGTACATATGTGTTATTCATTCATTCATTCATTCATTCATTTCCGAAGCCACTTTATCTTAATGAAGATCATACGAAGACGAGCACCCATTTCAGCCAATTCAGGGTGAAGGCAGAGTACAACCTGAACAGCTCGCCAGACTACTCCAGTTCCAACAACCATTTGCACTCAGTCTCACAACCAAGGGCAAGTTGAAACTGCCAATCAGCCTTATACATGCTTTTTTAAAATTCAAAACTTCAGCGTGATCTCTACATGTTCCACCATTCTGAATATAAAGTGCGGTTTTACAATAAGTGCCAGATATGTGGATATGTGGGGACAAGCAACTCTAGTCCAAACAAACAAGTCAATAAATACCATGTTATTGTAATTTGTGAAGTCGGACACACAGTTAGCATGAAACAGTTGTAAAGGAGACCAGAACAAGAGCGAATCAAAACATTTTCAATGGATAATCCATCCTGCTTGAACTGAACTGTCAACAAATCCTCAGTCATGTGTTTCTTGTTCATTCATTTTCTAAACCACTTTATCCTAATTGGGGTTGCAGAGAGGCTGGCACCCATCCTAGCCGACTCCAGGTGAGGGCAGAATAAACCCTGGACACCTTGCTAGGCCATTGCAGGGCAGAAACACGTTGACAGCCTACTCTTGTCGAAAGTCAGCAATGGTTCTTTTACATGCCTCCCACCAGACTGTGAGAGACATGGCTGGCCTTTGATAACCCAGTTAGCTGCACTGGGGGGACAGTGATAACCTGTTGACAGTGGGGCTTGAACCTCCAACTTTGGGATCAGTTATCTAGCACCTTACCACCAGGCCACCACTGCCCCCATGTGTTTCTTTAGTAATAAACGTTAAAGAGATATTTCCTCCAGCAGCATCTTAAGCTACAATTGAAACGATTTGTACTCAGTTATTATGAAGGTGAACAGCACAGGTTGACTAAAACCCCATGACATTGGGCATGCGCTTAATCTAATACATAATGCCTGATTTGTGTAATGGATGAGGCTTAACAGTGCAACGGCTGCTAATAAAGCAAGGACCTGAGGAGACTCTGTTATGCGCGCGCACACACACACAATAAACCAGTAATGAAGAGGCTTTATCAAACCAGGCAGGACCACATTTTTACTCGTGTCCCTCTTCCCCAATATCTTTCATTACACCTGCTGCATTCAGAACACAAGAGACTTCCAGCAATGCATTCTGGGTAGAGCACTGCTTGTTCAGACAAAGATAAACAAATTGAATTGACAAATTGAACGTCAATAACGCAAGAAGACAAATTAATCCTACTTGAGCACTGTGCAGTCTTCACCACCATGATGACTGGTTTTTTAAAGTAAAGACCAGGCCATCGCAGGGCCACCACACACACACACACACACACACACACACACACACAGACAGACAGACAGACAGAGAGAGTGAGAGAGAGAGAGAACTATTCATACTCACACTCACACCTAGGGACAATTTGGAGCAGCAAATTAGCCTAATGCGCATGTCTATTGTGGGAGAAACCAGGGTATCCTGGGGAAACCAACACTAATGCAAGTAGAACGTGCACATTTTAAATCTGCAATCATAAACGAGTGATGCCCTGTAAACTAAAAGATCTTTTCTTGTAAATAAAAATGAAATTTATTAATTTGAAGACTTTCAAGACAGTGCTCACTAGTGGCATCTGGTGGTCAACATCATGAAATCAACTCAGTGCCATAGTGGTAAGCAAATCCGCCTCACAGCAAGAAGGTCCTCAGCTTGAATCTGAGCCTCGGGAAAGGCGATTCTGTGTGGAGTTTGCATATTTTTCTCGTCCTTGCTTACTCCGGGTATTCAGATTTTCTTTCATAGTCCAAAAACCTTCACATTTCCCTGTTCCAAATTGCCCCAAGTATGAATGGTTTTGTGTGTGTGTGTGTGTGTGTGTGTGTGTGTGTGTCTGAGCTATGATCTAGTAGAATTCATCAGATAAGTAAGTGATACATTTACATTTTTATAATTATACATGTTATTATCTCTTATTCATTATATTGCCATGGCCACCAATAGGAGAAATGAGAGCAGTGCTGGCCCGGAAGTAGGGTGCTGGATTACTGATCATAAAGTTGGGGGTTCAAGTCATACTATCAACAGGTTGTGACTGCAGCCCTCCCCAGTGCAACTAAACTGGGTTATCAAAGGCCAGTCATGTCTCTCACCCTCCATGGTGAGAGGCATGTAAAAGAACTATTGCTGATTTTTGTCAATAGTAGGCTGCATAGCTGTCAACATGTTTCTGCTCTGTGATGGCTTTATGAGCTGTCCAGGGTGTAGTCTGTCCTTGCCCAGAGTGAGCTGAGATGGGTGCCAGTCTCCCCGTCACCCTAATTAGGATTAAGCGGTTCAGAAAATCAATGAAGAATGAGTATATTTATGAATATATACATGCGTCTAAGTTCATTTTAGCTGTCGCTTCTCCCCAGAGTGTTTTCTTTTCTCTCTTACCTTTTTTCTATATTTGATGTTTTATTTATTTTTTTCTTTTTGATTGATTTATTTTCGATTAGTGATGATGTGCCAAACCTCAGCTTGAGCTCTGTAAGCAGGTACATAACTGAAATTACATTATGATTACTTCACTCCTTAGGAATTGGCATCACAATGTCTGATTGATAGTCAACATTTTTTTTTTACTTTGTATGTGTGTGTGTGAATATATATATATATATATATATATATATATATATATATATATATATATATATATATATATGTGTGTGTGTGTACGTGTGTACCTGTGTTTGTGTGTGTGTGTGTGTGTGTGTGTATGTGTGTATATATATATATATATATATATATGTATAGATATATATATATATATATGTATATATATATGTGTGTGTGTGTATGTGTATATATATATATATGTATGTGTATATATATATATATATATATATATATATATATATATATATATATATATATATATATATATATATCGCATTTTCTGAGTAGATCCTTCCGTAGGAGAGTGCTCAATACTTTTTGGTAGAGCAAATAAACAAAAATAAAAGGACAGGACAAAGACTTTCTATTGAAACTCCATTTATCACTACAGATCTGTTTCGAGGGGTGGTGAAACCATCCTCTCTCTTCAGGTGATTATAGAAGAATGATTCATTCTTCTCATTCTTCTATAATCACCTGAAGAGAGAGGATGGTTTCACCACCCCTCAAAACAGATCTGTAGTGATAAATGGAGTTTCAATAGAAAGTCTTTGTCCTGTCCTTTTATTTTTGTTTATTTGCTCTACCAAAAAGTATTGAGCACTCTCCTACGGAAGGATCTACTCAGAAAATCCGATATATATATATGTATGTGTATGTATATATATATATATATATATATAGGGGCAGTGGTGGCCGAGTGGTATAGGGTGCTGGATCGCTGATTCTAAGGTTGGGGGTTCAAGCCCCACTCACCACAGGTTGTCACTGTCCACCCCAGTGCAGCTATCTGGGTTATCAAAGGCCGACCATTTCTCTCACTGTTTATGCTGAGAGGCATGTAAAAGAAGCATTGCTGACTTTCGTAAAGAGCAGGCTGCAAAGCGTCAGCGTGTTTCTCTCCCTTGCTAAAGAGTTGTGTTAGGAAAGGCAAGCTTGGATGGGTTTCCACCGGGTGCACTGGTTTCCTCTCACAGTCCAATGACACGTATGTTCGGCCAGTTAGCTGTTCCAAATTGTTCCTCAGCTGGTCTGGGAAGGCCTGCGTGTCCCCTCGGAAGAGTTGGAGGAAGTGGCTGGGGAGAGGGACATCTGGACCTCATTGTTTAGGCTGCTGCATCACAAACTGACACCGAATTAGGCAGAGGAAGAAGAAGAAGATGATGATGATGAAATTACCCCTAGGTGTGAATGTGCATGTTAATGGCAGTAGGTATGATGAACAATCTGAGGAGCTATTCAGGGTGTATACATATAGGGCATAAATGAATGAGTGAGAAATATATGTACACAGTTATCTCTAAACAGAATATTATATGTTTTATATTATTATTAAAATATTTTAAGAGCGTATAAAATACTATTATCCACAGTTATTATTATCATTATTACCATTCATCAATCATTTTCTGAACTAATTAATCCTAATTAATCTATTTCAACTGACTCTGGGCTAGGGCAGGATACTTCAGCTACAGTTCACAAGGCCATCGCAGGGCCAATACTCACACAGCCCATTATTATTATTATTATTATTATTATTATTATTATTATTATTATTATTATTATTATTATTATTATTATTATTATGATGCCTAGAGATAGCATGATGCTGCTTTTCGTTCTAATACTAATACTGAAACCTTGAGCATTACTCTATTAAAACATTCATTCATTCATTCGTTGATTCATTTTCTGAACCGCTTAATCCTAATTATGGTCGCAGGGAGGCTGGCGCTCATCTCAACCAACTCTGGGTGAGGGGATCGCAAGGCAGAAACACGCTGGAGCCTATACAGCTTATAGCATAAAGCTCATACGTTTGCATGCCTCTCACCATAGACAGTGACACACATGGCCGGCCTTCCATGACACAGTTAGCTACACTGAGGGATGTATGGATATATTTGTACATTTCTGTGTATCAGATCATAGTCATAGAGAATTGTTTATACTGTATTAGTTTGTTAGCTATATTATTGGATGCTCCTATCATCACTTCACATTCTCCACAATCATCAACAGCTTGTTGTGGAAAACATTCCTACTAAGCCATGTAGTCATTTAAAACATTTCCTTTATCTCTGGTGCAGAGAGGCATACACACTGTATGTCTGTGCAGCTCCATGGATTAAAACCACAACTATTTCAAACTCATAATTTATTAAACAATGGCTCCGTATGCAGACCAATCATTTCCCTCTCACACTCCGACGGGCTGTGCACAAATGTGATATTTAAGGCCTCCATCTTCTGGCTCCTGCTCAGTCATCCATGTGTGTAAATGGGCCAGCAAGTCAGGAGCTCCGGAGCCACCTTGGAGAGCAAAAGTGGCTGAGCAATGAGCAGAATTAACGCATTACATCCAGATGATTAGGCGAGCACCATCCCAGCGTGCCTCACTTACAGGAGGAATCAGTGAGTGTGTAATTGTTTCCCATTTTCTGAATATCTGTGGCTGGGTTGTGAATAATGGTGGGATGAGAGAAGTAATGTGGAGATGAGATGGGGGATCTCAGAAGATGGCAAAGCATTGGATAGTGTGTGCATCTTTATGTTTTTTATGTCCAATTTAGGGATTTAAAAAAAAAAAAAAAAGGAAATACGCAATTGGATTATGAAATGATGTAGACACAATGCTTAGCATGCAAGCTGAATATATAAAGAAGATTTTTGGGCAGTACGGTGGTGTACTGTATTGGTTATCAAATCCGCCTCACAGTAACAGGGTACTGGGTTTGAGTCCTAATATCATAACAAATTTTCAATCATTGCTGATTTTAATTTATCAAAAGAGGCAGCCATGGAGGGGAGGGGATGGGGTGGAGGTCTGGACAGAGACATTTCATCCTGGATTCCATCGCAAGTTTGAATCCAGGTTGATGCACATAGCCATTCATAGCTGGGAGCATACAAGAGCTAATTGGCTGACCTCTCACTCACTTCTCTGTCATACCGATTACCAGGCAATCAAGTACATCTGTGAGTTCATGAATTTAAGGAAGGTCGGATAGTGCTTTCCTTCTGAGTATGTCAGGCTGCTCACGAATATGCAGCAGCTCAAAAAGATTTGGGTGGCTGCATCATGTTATGGAGAGGACATGTCCTTATTTAGACCCCTTGTTTATTGACAGTGATCATGTGGTTGTAAGGTATACTTGCTAAGTGAGAACTTGCTCTGAATAAATTAGGGGAAAATTACAAATAATAAATAAATTCAGTAATACTTGAATCGACTTGATTTTTGTGTGAAAGCCCACAAAGTACAGCAGTTCAGCAAGAATACCAACATCGCTGTTCAAAGATGAACCGAAAACAGGAAATTCACAGATGTGGGAAACATATTATGAAATTACTTGTAAAGCTACAGGTAATGTGCAAAATAAAACATGATCCATTGATCCATTGATTAACAGCATTAGGAGCACGTGGAGAGAAAGGAGAAGCGATCTCCTGTCCTTGTGAAGGTAATGTAAATTAAACAGCTTGCAGTGTAAATTAGTTGGTAGTCAAGAGGTCACTAAGGTCCTGATGTGTCGGGTTGAGTTCAGATGAATTGAAGTGCAATATTGCTTCGGTAATTAATTGAGTACCGCATGCCAAGGGTTCTCTGGTGTGGTTGGAGTGAACTTGAAACATGCACAGCTTGATGCATCTCATCCAGTTCATTATAAAACTCTCCATAAACTGGAACAGATCCTTCAGAAAAATCAGGACAGGAGAAAAGCTCAAGCAGTGAGTATTTCTAATAAAATTCTGACATCTAGTGGACAAAGAAAGTATTGAGGAAACATTTTGAATTTCTGTTATTAGAAAAAAATACACATCACTTAATGTATAACATTGTTTTGCATAATATACTAGGAAATCCTCATTCATTCAGTTTTGGAACAGCATAATCCTAATTAGGGTCGAGGGGAGGCTGGTGCCCATCTTAGCCGACTTCGGACAAGGGAGAATTATACCCTGGAGAGCTTGCCATCCCTCGCTACTTCACGCTTCAGTTTATGCGGCTTCAGTGCGTCGCATTTTTTTTGTTTTGTTTTGTTTTGTTTTGTTTTTAAATATTCATTGAATTAAAAAAATAAGGAGATTAAGGAAGAATAGGGGGGGGGAATTAAGGAAAATGCCACAAAAACAAGGCCAATTATGAAAAAAAAACAAAAAACAAAAAAAACCAAAAAAAAACAAACAAACACAAAACAAAAAAACAACCCAAACCCCCCTATCAAAACTTACATTTTTATGTGAGGTGTGCATCTGAGTGCGTGCACGCGCACGTCTGTGTGTGTGTGTGTGTATATTTATGTATTATTTACATCTTATGCATTATTTTTGAATGTTTAGTTGTTATTATAAGCATTTATAGCTTTGAATATGTACTTATTGATATTATATACACATGTACATATACATATATGTCAACATGGGGGTGGTGGTGTGAATAATACTCTGGAATTTGGCGGTCACAGGGGGTTTTGGTCCCAATTAACCACGGAAAGTGAGTGATCTATATCTGTTTGCTTTGAAAGCCTGACTTAAATGATTCTCATGATATTTAATCATAACTCATATATTTTTCATTTGCATGGATGTTGGACAGATAATAAAGATCATTTCAATACTCACTATTTCTTCCACAATTTCTTAGAGGCCACCACACAAGCAAGGACGTGGTTAAAAAAAAAATGAAGCAAGAAATTGATATTCCATTCACATTGTGCAAATACAATACCAGATTCAGTTCACCAGAGACAGTGAGAGACATGGCCGGCCTTTGATAAACCAGTTAGCTGTACTGGGGGTAAATACTAGATTTTCATGGCAGATTAATGAGACTTTTATTTCATTCAATAATACATTGTGTGTTTGACCGGAAGCATTTTGTGTAACCCTGTTTGATAATATTGCTGATAAATGATTTCAGAAAAAGTGAATGATTCTCACGTAATGTTTGTCATCCTGTCATGGCGTGAATTGCAGCGTCAGTGAAAATAAACCATAGCATTTATTCAAACTTTTAGTGACTATAGGGAGATACCCAGAAACATGCCATTTAGATGCTGTTGTTTTGTAAAATTGCTTTAAGTTGACCCTTCTTTTTACCGAATCTCAATGCAAGAAAAAAAAAAATCTGTTCTGTTATCACTTTGCTAGTCCTTAATGTTAAATCATATTCAATGCATACTTCAAACATTTCATTTTCTGTAACTGCTTAATCCGAATTACGGTCAGGGAAGGCTGGCACCCATCCCAGCTGACTCCAGGTGAGGGCAGAGTACACACTGGACAGCTTGCCAGGCCATCGCATGGCTATGCAGCCTGCTCTTGATGAAAGTCAGCAAGAGTTCTTTTGCATGAACATCACGCCATCAGACAGTGAGAGAGATGGCCAGCCTTTGAACCCGCAACCTTAGGATCAGTGATTCAGCACCTTTTACCACCAGGCCACCACTGCCCCTTATTTCAGACATATGAGGGCAGTGGTGGTCTAGTGGGGGCAGTGGTGGTCTAGTGGTATAGGGCGCTGGATCGCTGATCCAAAGGTTGGGGGTTCGAGTCCCACTCTCCACAAGGTTGTCACTGTCCCCCCAGTGCAGCTAACTGGGTTATCAAAGGCGGGCCATGTCTCTCACTGTCTATGGTGTGAGGCATGTAAAAGAACCGTTGCTGACTTTCGTAAAGAGTAGCTGCAAAGCCGTCAGCGTGTTTCTGTCCCTTGCTAAAGGGTTGTGACAGGAAGGGCATCCGACGTAAAAACCTCTGCCAAATCAAACGTGCAAATCAGATGATTCGCTGTGGCAACTCCCGAGTAAATGGGAAAAAGCCGAAAGAAAGACAGACGTGAATAGGACATTAAAAGAAAGCAATGCCGCCATCTTCTGGATATCACTTGTAATTACGTTATGAACGTGATTAAAATACATGTCTTTTTAATCCTCAATCTTATAAATGTAATAGCTTGTTTAAAAGTAACCATTCAAATTAAATGAATAAATATATAGATTTCTGTGTCTTCCTTATGGCTGATTGTACATTTAAATAGGCCAGAAGAAAGCAACATTAAAATGTGGGCATATACAGTGAGGGAAATAATTATTTGAACCCCTCTATACCTGGCCACTGTTAAAACAAAGAGCATTTGTTGTAAATAAAATAAATAAATAAATAAAATAAAATAAACTATACTTACATATTGTATACAATTTTATATTATATAACGCCAAAAATATGATAATAGAGTAATAATACATTTTAACTATTGTGAACACTCACTCACTTATTTGCCAAATTGTTTAATCCTACAATGGTCACAAGGAAGCTGAAGCCTATCTCAGCCAACACTGCGTGAAGCCAGGGTACACCCTGAACAGCTTACCAGACCATTGCAGGACCAACAGTCACAAACCATTCACAATCACACTTATCTCTAGGGGCAATTAAGAAAATTAGCCTACTGTACATGTCTATGGATTGTGGGAGGAAGCCAGAGTACCAGGAGGAAACCCACCTGAGCATGTGAGGAGCATGCAAAGTCTGTACGAAATGTATATTATTGACCTTGTACATTGGGGATAATCATTACTTAAAACAACCTACGCAGAAATGTTCTAAAATTCAAAAAATTAAACCAGATGCTGTCCCAAAAAACATGAGGCCAGACAATAAAAAAACAAAAACATACTACTATTCTCATGATTTTCAAGATGAAATATATTTGAAAGATTTTTTAATGGCGAGCACAACCATTGTAATATTTTAATTTATAATTAGATTTAAAAAGTTCACAGCTGATTGTGGCTGATATTTTACTATGAATCCTGTGGTTTTGCCACCATCACACTTGCACACAGTGGCTGATTGCCAGGCAGAGTTCTGAGACTTAACAGTAACTTTAGCTTCATCTCTCTGTCACTTCACGGCTGTGTCACACTGCTGCTGCTGCTATTGTCAGAGAAATGAGTCAAAGCATAGAGACAAGCCACAAACCGTGTCATCTCTGCATTTGTCTTTTATCAACCCTTTATTCTATACATCTGTGCATTTCTCAGAGAAGGACCGAGAGGCATAGAAAAAAGACCGAGACTGACACAGACAGAAAACAGACAGATGGAATGATAAACACACCTCTGTGTGAGTGTAATTTCTCAATCATCTCTCATTCTGATCTATTAACATGAGATACAGTCCACGATAAATACAGAAAGAGGGTGAGACACCCACAATTTATTAATCACCCCAGAAAACAGAATACCACGACTAACAGCTACAACCCTAAGCAAAAGTATATGCACCCTCAATTAACAGTCATTTTGAACACTTAAAATCTTTTATTTTTTATGATTTTTTTTTTTTTTTCATGAAAGGTCACTGTTTTCTGGTTCCTGTTATCTGGAAGGTTTTTCCCCTAATTGTCATCTCATCTTATTATACCTTGTAATTTGAATGGCAAACATGTGTTGACTGAGTGAGCCATATGTAGATAAATAATTCTGAATTAGACTAAACGTATTCAATCAGATATATGACAATGTGTGTGTGTGTGTGTGTGTGTGTGTGTGTGTGTGGGGGTGGGTGTTCTGGGTAGCACAGTGGCATGGTTAGTGGTAGTTAGCAGCTGACTCAAAGAAAGAAGGTTCTGGATTCAAGGCCTGTGCCTGGTGAATGCATTTCTGTGTGCACTTTGCATGTTCTCCCCATGCTTTGGTAGGTTTCCTCCAGGTACTCTGGTTTCCTTCTGCAGTTCAAAGACATGCACAGTAGAATAAGTGGCAGTGCCAAATTGCCCTTAGTTGAGTGTGAATGGTTGTGTTGCACTGGCAAGCTGTTCACCTTGCCAGAATTGGTTCAGATAGCCTCCAGCCTCCCTGCAGCAAAAGGATCTATAGATGGTGTTGTGTCATTGGTTCAACATAACATATTTTACCCTTATCAAGCCCACAACAATGCCAAGACTATGACTAGCTCTGAACCGAGTCTTAACGGAATCAAATCCAAGTCGACACTAAATAAAAGTGAGAACTTAAAGCAGTGTGTGTGATGCTCAGTGAGTGGGATGTTCCAGGGTGGACGTATCCCTTTTCGTGACATCATCACAGAATCAGCGGTTGATAAATGTGTAGGTCATGTGATTCACTGGCAGGACATTGTGGCAAACAAAGAGACAGGAAAAGTGGAGTTTGGTTCCAGGTGGAGCACTGCTAAGTGGACTAAATATTACAGTGGACATCCCATACTGACTCTAGATTGAGATAGAAATCCATTAACCAGACTCCCGATTGGCTCAGGTTCATCTCCAGGTTGAGCCGCAGCCATCTGCATCTCCCTGTCACTCACAGCATTCACCTGCCAAACAAGGACATCTGTGAGCTCATGTGTACAAAAGTGCAGGGAGGACTTTCCTCATAAGCATGCTGGGCCACTCCTGTGTGCGCATGTGCTGCAGTTCATAATGATGCAGGTGGTTGCACTGCATGTTTCAAAAGCAGCATTTGCACGCTGACATCTCTTTCTGGTTAGTGGTGGTTGTATATGAATGAGGCAATACTTGACAGGTGTGAAGCTAATGTGTTCCTGGTGTGCCACTAAGGAGGCTGTGTTTTGAAAACGGGAATATCCTCTCAAGGAATATCTTGTGAAGTTTTATGCATGACAACCCCCCCCAAAAAAACAACAACAACAACAACAGCAGCAAAACACATCCACGCAGATACAAGCAAGCACGGTGGTGTAATGGTTATCATATCTGGCTCACAGAAAGAAGGCCTGGCGTGGGCATTTCAATGAGGAGGTTACATGCTCTCCCTGTGTTTGCATGGGTTTCTTGCTGGTACTACGGTTTCCGCTCGCTGTCCATAAACATTTACTATAGGCTAATTGGCTGCTCGAAATCACTCCGAGGTGTGAATGTGAATGGTTGTTTGAGAGAGATGACCCTGTAATAGCCTGGCGAGTTTTCAAGGATGTATCATGCCCAGAGTCAGCCGAGATGGGCGGCAGCCTCCTCGTGACCATAATTAGATTAAGCTGTTTAGAAAATGCTGCAAATTCCTAGTGAGCTGTCCAGGGTGTACCATGCCCTTGCCCTGAGTTGACTGAGAGGGGCACCAGCCTCTCCATGACTTTATTAAGGATTAAGCAGTTCAGAAAATGAATGGATGAGCCAGAATCCTCACACCATTCTTTCTGTGCTGATATTTCTACATCTGATGTCCAATGTTTCTTTTGTTGTTGTAGTATGGTTCTTACAAAAAAAAAATACTCTTTACATTTATATACTCTGTTATAGGTTTTAAGTGCATATATATATATATATATATATATATATATATATATATATATATATATATATATATATATATATATATATATATATATATATATATAGGCACTTAAAACCTATAACAGAGTATATAAATGTAAAGAGTATTTTTTTTGTGTGTATATATATATATATATATATATATCCCAAAAAATTGGAGTGGGTGGGCACTTATTAAAATGATTACCAGGGGAGTGGAACGGTAAGTGCTTATTACCATAGAGGTGGAAAACATGAATAATAACAGAACAATAAAAGAGTTTTACTCATTTTGTGGAATCAACCAAATTACATGAAAGCTGAAAATAAATAGAAAACAGCATGATAAAAATAAATAAATAAATAAATAAAGACTCTTTAATTTTCCCTCCCATGCAGTTCCTTTAAATATTTTCCCCCAATGTAAAATTGAGCCAATCAACATGAATGTCAATGCTGCACACCTTCTCAGGCTTCTGGTAAGGTGCCACAGTGCCAGAAAAAGGTAATGATGCTGCATGAAAAAGTAAAACTGCTTGATATGATTCAGGAAGAAAAACATTTTGTTGCAGAAGTGCTAAGAAGGTGAAAGTTGGATGAAACAAGGTCATCATCAGAATAGAACCTGCCTTAGTATTATGGATACTTCTAGTTCGGGGGTTGGCTACCTTTGCCATTCAACGAGCCATTTGGACCCGTTTTCCACATTAAAGAAAACACTGGGAGTCACAAATCTTTTTTTGACATTTAAAATCAAATAACACTGCATATAACGGTTTTCCCTTTTTTCCTTCATGTTAATATAAAACAACAATGTGTTACACTGATTCAAACGACTGCAGAGACAATTAAATTACAATTCTGCTTCCAACAAAAACATTTAGATTAAAAAAAATCGCCAGCCTCCTCGTTATCCTAATTAGGATTAAGTGGTTCAGAAAATGAATGAATGTGTTCAAGTCCTTCTAGTATTTTTATAAAGAAAAAGAATACTGCATCTGTCCCACGAAGCGCGGGACGGGGTGCAGTCAGATGTGTTAATGGGTTGGGTGGTCTACCTCACACTCACGCCCTTTCTGGGATCGTCTTTTCTTTATTCATTATATTAATGTTGTTTTGTTATAGTTTTAATTTACAAAAACGAGAGCAACACAGAAAAGTATATGAAGACTTATTATAAGAAGGAGCCTGCTCAACATTCTTTTAAATAATATTAATGCTTAATGCTGCACTGACAGCCCCGTTCTCAGAGTGGAGACTGAACCACACCCTATCTTTTATTTTGTCACTGCGAGGAGAGTTATTTAATTCGGAGATTGCTGTGTATAAACAAATCTCATATATATATATATATATATATATATATATATATATATATATATAATGTCTCATATAGAAAGATTCTTCTATAATCACCTGAAGAGAGAGGATGGTTTCACCACCCCTCGAAACAGATCTGTAGTGATAAATGGAGTTTCAATAGAAAGTCTTTGTCCTGTCCTTTTATTTTTATTATATATATATATATATATATATATACTAGTACATGAGAAAATTTTAATTGTCCATTTATTATTATTATTATTATTATTATTATTATTATTATTATTATTATTATTATTATTTTAACTATAAGTAATTCTCAGTAGGTATTAAGTTCTTCTCCTGTTCACATGTGTATTAAGACCTTGGCCAAATAAATCGGTCTTTGACTAATTCATACTAAAGCACATGATAATAAAACATCTGGTCTTTGTCTGTATGTTCATTGGTAAACTGTACTGTTGCTCTAATGTTCTTTTTTGCACAACAATACACTTTTACTGGCATGCCTCCCACATAAGGACACATTTGTCGAACTTTTTGCTGATTATAGACGTGTGCATTTTCACATTAACAGTTGTGATCAACACTTGTGATGAAAATTTTAAAGTCTTGGAGACTTTTCTCATTAAACGGTCTGCTTGCTGACTGCATGTGCTGAGATGATCACTTTTGGAAGCCTTTGCCACTTCTTGACGAAATTTTTTTCTTACAGAAAAATTCTTTATTAAAATCATTTTTCTAAGCTGTCCAGGGTGTACCCCACCCTCAACCGAAGTCAGCTGAGATGAACGCCAGCCTCCACGCAACTCCAATTCAGATTAAGCAGTTCAGAAAATGAACGGATGAATGAATAATTTTTCTGAACACCTTAAAAAAATAAAATAAATGCAAGCCTCCCAAGCTGTCCTGTTACACATGAATATATTAATTAAATTTCTGAACCACTTAATTCTAATTTAGTCACAGAGAGGCTTTCACCCATCTCAGCTGACTCTGGGTGAGGGTGGAGTACACCCTGTACAGCTTGCCAGGCCATCACAGGGCCAACATTCCCAACTATGGTGATTTGGATATTGTGTATGTTTTTGGGCTATGAGGAGAAAAACCAGAGTACCTGGAGGAACCCCATGCAAACATGGAAAGAACGTGCAAATGCCACACAGAAACGCCAGAGCTGGGAATTGAACCCAGGACCATGTTGTTGTGAGGCGAATGTGCTAACCACTTTGCCACCATGCTGCCCCCATATGAATATATGCATATTTTATTATCAAGTAGTTTTTACTTAGTTTCACTATTGTAACCTGCTCAGATTGATCTGATAGTTTGCATTAGCCAGTTTAATAAGACTTCTGTTTCACTCCTGCAGAAATGCAAAATCATGAGAATATGACATGAATCCTTCAGCACATTTAACTATAATAAATGGGAATAAAGACATTTTACAGATATAAACTAGTGAACCTCTGAATAAAATAAATCTAGGCACAAATACAAATTATACACATTTACATACATAAACAAGGGTCCAATAATACATATGAAATGATGCTGGGACCCATCTCAGCCGATTCTGGGCAAAGGCAGAATACATCCTGGACACCTTGCCAGGCCATCGCAGGGCAGAAACACAGTGATGGCTATATCGCCTACTCTTGACGGAAGCAGTAATGATTCTTTTTCATGACCCTCACCATAGATGAGAGAGACATGGATGGCCTTTGATAACCCAGTTAGCTGCAATGGGGGGAACAACAGTGACAGTTGTCGATAGTGAGGCTTAAAACCCCAACCTTGGCCTAGCCCCCAGGTCCTGATCAGTGGCACCTAATAGGGATCAACTTATAATACTTTTATGAATTTAAAGATGTGATTAAACACCAGAATGTGCTCACTTTTTATGCAACGTTTTACATTTTTATGTTTATTTTTTATTAATATTTAACATTAAAATTATGAAAAATAAAAATGAAAAAAACAAAACAAAACAAAAAAATACATGATCACCTCACAGCAAAATGGTCCTCGGTTCAATTCCTGGGCTCAGGACATTTCTGTGTGGAGTTTGCACATTCTCCCTGTGTTTGCATCGGCTCCCTCCGTTACTCAGTTTCTTCCCACAGTCTGAAATGAATGCATGAAAATTGAAAAACTGGAAATTTTATGCATCATTTGTAGGAGAATATCACATTTACCTGTAGGCACTGTATCTAAGAGGATAAAATGTTGGTTTGTTTTTAAAATTTTGCAAAAAAAAAAAAAATAGTAATTTTCATGGGAAGGACTCATTTTTCTTTTTTATCAGTCTGGAAAATATTGCTGTGGCGACTCCCGAGAAAAGGGAAAAAGCCGAAAGGAAGAAAGAATATATATATATATATATATATATATATATATATATATATATATATATATATATATATATATATATCTTCTTTTCTTTTCAGCTTTTTCCCGTTCTCGAGAGTCGCCACAGTGAAACCATCTGATTCGCACATTTGATTTGGCATGGGTTTTTACGTCGGATGCCCTTCCTGTCACAACCCTTTTAGCAAGGGACAGAAACACGCTGATGGCTTTGCAGCTACTCTTTACGAAAGTCAGTATTAAATCCAGTTTAGATTACATAATATATATATATATATATATATATATATATATATATATATATATATATATATATATATATATATATATATATATATATACAATGATATTTTTAAGATCTCATCTTCTCGTCTTAAAAGTGGTGCAAAAAAGTTTGCTCAGCAGTCCACAACATGAAGTATAGCGAGCGAGAAGAACAAAGTAAAAATATGATATCAAAAGGTTTGTTTACACATTAAAGTTATGAATAAAGTTGAATAAACCAAATATGGAATTTTTTGTAGACAGTAAAGCTTCATGCAACAACTCTAAAGTCTAAGTTCCAGTTAGTAATCAAACAGTAAGTGTGGGATACAGTACACCGTAATGGATACAAAATCATGAAAGGTAGATTTAACAGGAAGATAAACCACAGAGGGCAGCTGTAAAAATACCTTGACATCATTTCATGAAAATTTACAATCATCCGGCGATCAGTGTAATTAGTCATATACTGAGATGAAAAAATAAACCCATATGTAAAATATATATACAGTACTCAACATAAACACATGTTTTTCTTCCTATTTTTCATGGGCTGAACTTGAAGATCTAAACCTTTTTCTATGTACAGCTGAGGCCTATTTCTCTTAAATGTTGTTTGCAAATCTGTAAAAATCTGTATATCAATTTTTATATATGTACATACACATGCACACACACACATACTAGGATATATATATATATATATATATATATATATATATATATATATATATATATATATATATATATATATATATGTATATATAAAATTCATTTTTCTTTTCAGTCATAAGGAACTGGTGTGTTTAAATCTCAGGACTGCTAAAAGAAAGCTTTTTTGGCTCGGTTGCTACGACATGTTGTGTTAGAATTTGACTTTATCTTTATGGTTCACATTCATAACCAAAAGTGACGCATATCCTTCATTAATGAGAGATGCCTGTTTGTGTAGCTTGATTTCTGGGTCCACTGTTTTGAGTACTACCCGAAACAGGGGGTTCATTTGTGTTTTTATGTTTTTTGTTGTTGTTGTTGTTTTTTGCTTGCATTGAGTCCAGAAATATGAAATAAAACTTCAATTTCCCCCTGGATCACTGAGCAAGGTCATTTCTTTCAGTTTCTTCCATTATTGCTTTTTCTGCACTACTGATGCATGTGATGATGAGGATGTGCGAAAGGAAGAATTGGACTAAATGGTCAAAATCAGAGTATTATTCCGCAGATGCACTCACATGGTACCGATTATGATCTTGATTTGAGACAATTATACTCTGATCAGATTTGGATGTGATTCTGATGTTTCAGCCAATTTTATTCTCATATACATTGATCATCTCCAATTGTTATTCACTGTTATTCTGATGTTTCATCTGATGTTATTTCTGTCTATATTAGTGTCACTCCAAATTGTACGAGTGTTGTACCAATGTGTTGCTGATATTGTATAATTTACCAAATATGTAACCGGAATGTTTCTTTATGTTGCTCCAATTTTTTTTTTCTTCCTTTCTTTTTTTTTTTTTTTTTTGTAAATTTTGTTCATGTTGATATTCAGTATATTTTTATGTTTAACTGATGTACTGTGAATATAATGAAATAAAACATCAAATTCTTCTATATATATATATATATACATACATACTAGTCCTTCTCAAAAAATTAGCATATTGTGATTAAGTTCATTATTTTCTGTAATGTACTGATAAAAATTAAACTTTTATATATTTTAGATTCATTGCACACCAACTGAAATATTTCAGGTCTTTAATTGTTTTAATGCTGATGATTTTGGCATACAGCTCATGAAAACCCAAAATTCCTATCTAAAAAAATTAGCATATTTCATCTGACCAATAAAAAAAAGTGTTTTAATACAAAAAAAGTCAACCTTCAAATAATTATGTTCGGTTATACACTCAATACTTGGTCGGGAATCCTTTTGCAGAAATGACTGCTTCAATGCGGCGTGGCATGGAGGCGATCAGCACTGTGGCACTGCTGAGATGTTACGGAGGCCCAGGATGCTTCGATAGTGGCCTTAAGCTCATCCACAGTGTTGGGTCTGGTGTCTCTCAACTTTCTCTTCACAATATCCCACAGATTCTCTATGGGCTTCAGGTCAGGAGAGTTGGCAGGCCAATTGAGCACAGTAATATCATGGTCAGTAAACTATTTCCCAGTGGTTTTGGCACTGTGAGCAGGTGCCAGGTCGTGCTGAAAAATGAAATCTTCATCTCCATAAAGCTTTTCACCAGATGGAAGCATGAAGTGCTCCAAAATCTCCTGATAGCGAGCTGCATTGACCCTGCCCTTGATAAAACACAGTGGACCAACACCAGCAGCTGATATGGCACCCCAGACCATCACTGACTGTGGGTATTTGACACTGGACTTCAGGCATTTTGGCATTTTCTTCTCCCCAGTCTTCCTCCAGACTCTGCCACCTTGATTTCCAAATAACATGCAAAATTTGATTTCATCCGAAAAAAGTACTTTGAATCACTGAGCAACAATCCAGTGCTGCTTCTCTGTAGCCCAGGTCAGGCGCTTCTGCCACTGTTTCTGGTTCAAAAGTTGCTTGACCTGGGGAATGCGGCACCTGTAGCCCAGTCCACTGTCCCCCAAGGTCTGGAATTGGCCCTTCTTCACAATCTTCCTCAGGGTCCGGTCACCTCTTCTGGTTGTGCAGCGTTTTCTGCCACACTTTTACCTTCCCACAGACGTCCCACTGAGGTGGCTTGATACAGCACTCTGGGAACAGCCTATTCGCTCAGAGATTTCTTTCTGTATCTTACCCTCTTTCTTGAGGGTGTCAATAATGGCCTTCTGGACAGCAGTCAGGTTGGCAGTCTTACCCATGATTGCGGTTTTGAGTAATGAACCAGGCTGGGAGTTTTTAAAAGCCTCAGGAATCTTTTGCAGGTGTTTAGAGTTAATTGGTTGATTCAGATGATTAGGTTAATAGCTCGTTTAGAGTACCTGAACATGATATGCTCATTTTTTTTTTATCAGTACATTACAGAAAATAATGAACTTTATCACAATATGCTAATTTTTTGAGAAGGACTAGTATATAAAAATGATTGCCTCTGCATTTAATCCATCCAAAGTGAGCACATTCATCATAATAAAACTTTCCATGGGGCATTGGTGGCCTGGTGGTATGGTGCTGGACTACCGATCTCAAGGTTGGGGGTTCAAGCCCCACTGTCAACGGTTGTCATTGTTGTCACCCAAGCGCAGCTAGCTGGATCAACAAAGGCTGGCAGTGTCTCTCACTGTCTATGGCAAGAGGTTTGTGTAAAAGAACCATTGCTAACTTTCAACAAGGGTAGTCTGCATAACCTTCAGCGTGTTTTTGCCCTTTGATGATCTCACACGCTGTCCAGGGTGTACTCTCCCTTGCCTGGAGTCAGCTGAGATGGGTAGCCTCCTGGCAATCCTGTGTTTTTTTAAGTGGTTCAGAAAATGAAAACTTACCTTGAATGGCAGCCACATCCTCCTGGTTCTCAACTCTAATAACTAGCTCTCTGACACTCGTATCCTGAGGAAAGCACCAAAAACACGTTATACCATCAGTAATTTCAGTGATATCTAACTTAGACATTAACATGAGACAAACGAGAACTTTGGGAAAAACAAACAGGATATGCACATCACAGTCATGAATTGGAGAAAAAAAACTTGCACTGCAAAATCTACTTCCATGTTGATTTCCAAGGTTCCAAACCAAAATCAGGTATTTTGGCTTGGCAACATGGATGCCAATCACCCCCCCTCCCCGTCCCAGGCACATTTTTTTTAGAGTTCCCAGTTTTTTCACTGTTTATCACCGCTGACACTGTGTAAAGGTGACGTACACCCTGAACAGCTCACCAGACCATTATAGGGCCAAATCAATACAATATAACAAAGTACACAATCAATCATAACTAAGTACTGCATACAATAGAACAAACAAACACACACATACACACACAGACACACAGACACACACACACACACACACACACACACACACACACCGCGGACAATTCTGACCAGCCAATTAACTGAATGTGGATGTCTTTGCTCTGTCTAGAGGAGGAAACCTGAGTACTGAGAATCAAAACTAAGGACTTCTTGTCATAAATCGTACGTGCATCCCTGTGCCATTCATTTAATTTACAGAGAAATCTTAATGACCCCCCCCCCCCCACACACACACACACATACACACAAATGTATGCCCCATGAATTTACTTTTAATTGTTTAAATTTTTAAGTAATAACTAGGATGTTTTATTATATATATATATATATATATATATATATATATATATATATATATATATATATATATATATATATATATATATATTATAATAGATTGACATACAATAAATTTCATACCATAAGAGACATGGTTTAATTTTTTATGTGACTGTGTGGGAAATAGGGTGGCACAATGGTTTTCATGTACGTCTCACAGCAAGAAGGTCCTGTGTTCATTTCCCAGAGTTGGGTGTTTGTCTTGTGAGATTTGCATGTTCGCTCCTTGCTGATGTGGCTTTCCTCTCAGTACTCTGGTTTCCTCCTACTGTCCAAAAAAACACGCGCAGTATATGAAATGGAAGTTCCGAATTGCCCCTGAGTGAGAGTGTATGTAAAGGGTTATATGTGTGTTGGATCTGCAATGGTTTGACGAGCTGTGCAGAGTGAACCCTGCCTTTGCCAAGAGTCAGCTGAGATAGGCACCAGACTGGCCACGATACAGAAAATCACAATGTGATAATGTTTAAATGTTCCATTTTAAACATATTTTAAAGTTTTTTTTTTACACATTAAATTAAATTTTTTCTCATATTATAAGGTAACTGTTACATGTACAATAAGTACATTATGTGCTAAGTTTCTCCAAAATGTTAGTTTTCTATAAGACAAGTTAATTTTCCCACATTTATATTTTACCTGATTGTTTTCATTTCAATTTTATCACATGACTCATTTATTTCAATATTCTTTTTTAACATCTTTGCCTTGCATGTCTATTTTCTTCACACATCGTTATGTATCCGATTCATTTATTTTCACTTGCTTATTTTTCTCATGTATGCAGAGTGTTTATGTTTTTATTTCACACATTTTTCCCCACAAGTTGTTTGAAATTCAGGAAAGATGAGTCATTAAATGTTTAATCTTTACATCTTCGCTCTCATAATGTATGTCGAGCATCACCAGGTTATATCAGTTTTTTTAAATAGCAAGCGCATGATTCATTTACTTCTCATTTTTATTTTCTCATGGAGAGGATGTATACATACATACATATACATGTATATTATATATATATATATATATATATATATATATATATATATATATATATATATATATATATATATATATATATATATATATATATATATATATATATATATATATATATATATATATATATGTGTGTGTGTGTGTGTGTGTGTGTGTGTGTATGTATATGTATATGTATACAGTAAAACCTCCGCTGACGAACGTTTAAGCTCACGAACTTTTCGCCTCAAGAACATTAAATTTGCGAGCATATAGTCTCTGCTGACGAACTAGTTTCGACGAATCAAACTACGCGGTCGAACAGCGCCACGGTGGCGGCCACGAGAAGCTGACGCACGCTCACGGCGTCACAGTTCGTCACCCCCTTTCTTTGAGTGCGGAAGTGGTTTGTGTTTGATAGACATTTTGGACCATATTGAGTGTACTTTTGCTATTATGGGACCGAAAAAGACCCCACCACAGGCGGAGATCATTGAAAAACACGAACGAGGTGTGCGTTTGTGTGACTCAGCGTCCCAGTACCAGTACGCTAAGTCCACCATTGCTCCCATCCTTAAGAACAAGGAAGCTATTAAGGGTGCGTGTGTGGCTAAGGGTGTTTCCAAACAGTAGGCGTTTCCAAACACTCCTTCCAAACAGTAAGTCCCTCCCTCCCTCCTCCTCCCACTCCATTCCATCAAGCCATCAACTACCATCACAAAGGTAAATAAAACCACTTTATTATACAGTACAGTTTATTTCTTTAATTACAATACAATAGCACATTTATTATACATAAAATAAGGTATATTTTTGTGTAGTTTTAAGGCTTATTTAGTAGAAAATTATGTTTTATGGGGACCTGGGAACGGATTATTCTCATTTTAATGGTTTCTTATGGGAAATAAATGTTCGAAGACGAACTTTTCGCCTTACACACACTTTCTGGGAACCAATTATGTTCGTGAGCTGACGTATCACTGTGTGTATATATATATATATATATATATATATATATATATATATATATATATATATATATATATATATATATATGTATATATATATATATATATATATATATATATATATATGTGTAGACAGTACACACACATACACACCTGTTTGTTTATATGATAGACAATGTTAGGGCTTTAAAGGTATGATCAAATGAGGTCTTAAATAAAATAAAATTAAAAATGAAATTAAAATTAATATATTTTTAAAATAATAAATAAGGTTAAATACTGTGCACGTAGTGACTCTCTCTCTCTCTCTCTCTCTCTCTCTCTCTCTCTCTCTCTCTCTCTCTCCCTCTGTGTGTGTGTGTGTGTGTGTGTGTGTGAGTGTGTGTGTGTGTGTGTGTGTACACATGTTCATGCTTTACCACACTGTAGTACTCGAGCAGAGGCTGGTACAAATGTCTGGCAGGTTCCTGCCCACACTTTCCAGCTATCAGAGTGTAATCTGGCTGAAGTCTCCAGTGTGCCTCATCTCCGCAGCACTGCGTAGGAGGAACCATTTAAAAATTCAACTGACATCAACACACTCTTGGCTGTGTTTTCCCAAAAATTGTCATGATTGTGGTTAAATGCAAAACTGAATAATTAATGTGAATTCAGCAGCTCTTACTTATAGCATAGAATAGGTATCTGAGAATTTTTAATTCGAGTCCTGTCGTCACAGAGAATCAAATACATTTGACTACAGTATTTCATGTTCCTCAGATAAGTACAGTATGTTTGCGTTTAGAAAGGGATGTCAAAACTGTGTTCCAGTAACTGGCTGAGCGCGAGTGTCCCAAGCCATAATCTTTTCTCAATGACAGCCGTTCCAGTTGGACACTATTTTTTATTACTTTTTTTCCCCTCAAAAAATACACTTAGTGCAAAAATACACTCTCACGCACATTGTCAAATTCGCAATCAAGTCATGCGGCCGCTGAAGCTTATCACAGTCAACACTGAGTGAAGGTGGGGTTCACCCGGAACAGCTTGCCAGACCATCACAGGACCAACACACACACACACACACACACACACACACACACACACACACACACACACACACACACACACACACACACACACACACACACATTTGCACTCATACCTAGGGTCAATTTGGAACGCCCAACTTCCCTACTGTGCATATATTTGTAGTGTGGGAGGAAACCAGGAATACGCAGAGGACACCCATGGGGAAAAGTAACAAACTCCATACAGAAACACCGTCTCTTATCTTTTCAGTGAAGCCGTACAGTTGAGTCTGTTTTCCTATGTTCTGACTGTAAGTCTTTTGGTCGCTTCTAAATATCGGTCTGAGCACTCTTCACTGTACTTTACAGAGGACATATTGCTCAGGTTGTGTTTGGTTGTGTTGTCTTTGGGAAGAACCACTTTCTATCTGAGGGTTTTCTAGGTTATTAAGTGCACTGAAATGTTAGGCCTGAAAATGGTTATTTTAAGCTTCTCCTACAATTTTGGAATATATGGTATGAAGTTATGGGAAAGAATAGTGGAAGCTAGACTAAGGGCAGAGGTCAGCATTTGTGAACAACAGTTTGTTTTCATGCCAAGAAAGAGCACCAAAGATAGTGTTTGCCTTCAGGATGTTAATAGAGAAGTACAGAGAAGGTCAGACGGAGCTGCATTGTGCCTTTGTGGATCTGGAGAAAGCATATGACAGAGTGCCGAGAGAAGAACTGTGGTATTGTATGAGGAAGTCTGGAGTGGCAGAGAAGTATGTTTGAGTGGTGCAGGACATGTATGAGAGATGTAAGACAGTGGTGAGGTGTGCTGTCGGTGTGACAGAAGAGTTCAAGGTGGAGGTGGGACTGCATCAAGGGTCAACTCTGAGCCCCTTCTTGCTTGCTATGGTGATGGACAGGCCGACAGACGAAGTTAGACAAGATTCCCCATGGACGATGATGTTTGCAGATGACATTGTGATCTGTAGTGAGAGCAGTGAACAAGTCCAGGCAAATCTAGAGAGGTGGAGGTATGCCCTGGAAAGGAGGGGAATGAAGGTTGGCCTCAGTAAGACAGAATACATGTGTATGAATGACAAGGACCCAAGAGGAACGGTGAGGTTACACGGCGCACAGATAAAGAAGGTGGAGGATTTTAAGTACTTAAGCTCAACAATCCAGAGCAGTGGAGAGTGTGGAAAAGAGGTGAAGAAGTGTGTGCAAGCAGGTTGGAATGGTTGGAGAAAAGTGTCCGATGTGCTGTGTGATAGGAGGATATCAGCAAGAATGAAAGGAAAAGTGTGCAAGACAGTGTTGAGGCCAGTGATGTTGTATGGTTTAGAAACAGTGGCCCTGGGGAAAAGACAGGAGGCAGAGCTGGAGGTAGCAGAGATGAAAATGTTGAGGTTCTCTTTGGGAGTAACGAGGATGGATAGGCTCAGGAATGAGCACATCAGAGGGACAGCACATGTAAGACGTTTTGGAGACAAAATCAGAGAGGCTAGATTGAGATGGTTTCGACATGTACAGAGGAGGGATAGTGAGTATATTGGTAGTAGGATGCTTAGGCTGGAACTACCAGACAGAAGGCCTAGAGGAAGACCAAAGAGACGATTCATGGATGTGGTGAAGGAGGACATGAAGATAGTTAGTGTAAGAGAAGAAGATGCAAAGGATAGGGTGAGATGGAGGCAGATGATTCGCTGTGGTGACCCCTGAGGGGAAAAGCCGAAAGGAAAAGAAGAAGAAGATGGTATGAGTTATGTTCTGCCTGCTGTCTGTCTTCCTTTCGGCTTTTTCCCTTTTACTCGGGAGTTGCCACAGCGAATCTTCTGATTCGCACGTTTGATTTGGCAGAGGTTTTTACATCGGATGCCCTTCCTGTCACAACCCTTTTTAGCAAGGGACAGAAACACGCTGACGACTTTGCAGCCTACTCTTTTTACGAAAGTCAGCAATGGTTCTTTTACATGCCCCTCACCATAGACAGTGAGAGACATGGCTGCCTTTGATAACCCAGTTAGCCGCACTGGGGGGGACAGTGACAACCTTGTGGAGAGTGGGACTCGAACCCCCAACCTTTGGATCAGCGATCCAGCGCCCTATACCACTAGACCACCTATGATATCTGATATGATATCTGAGACCAAAAAAAAAAAAACAGATGCCTTTGACGCAAGCACTTAAGATGGCCATAAACTGAATGACTGAGAAGCCACACTTCTTTTTGTCCTCCATTCTTATCCTCCTCTCTTCCACCCTTCATCCTATGTGGCTTTTCTTACTTGCTTTGTGCCAAACCAAGGTATCAGCTCAAGTGGAAAATGGGCCACACCAAAAGCTTGAGTGTGAAAGCACACTTAGCCCACTTTCAACTTCTTGTTCTTGTCCTAATTCAGCTTACCCTGGGTTTCCACAGGGACAGGATGTCCACAATTTCTGTTATTAAAAAGTGTGTAGCTCTATGATTTATGAAAACGCTTGAGGCATGATCGATGAATAAAAAGAAAATGACACTTGATGCAATCGTGTTCATCACGGTCCCCAGCAATGGCACCTCAAGGTCTGTTATGCTCCTTTAAGGTCTGTTAGGTTTAGTGCGCTTCCCACGTTCTATCACAAGTGGCATCACATTGTAAAACATCTTAATAATTATAGCAACATTTTTAACACTCAGAATTTTTGCCACAATCCACATGATTATTCTGAATCCATGACGTTCTCTCAAGATCACCACTATTCAATCCCACAATCCCCCACACTCATTATGATTCTCGCAACCACAACTGCTCTCCGGGTTTCCCTTGCTCTGATTATGTGTGTGCTCACTCTGGACGGGTTAAATGCAGAGAAAATAATTTCCCTTACGGGATTAATATGTCTGTCTTCCTTTCGGCTTTTTCCCTTTTACTCAGGAGTCGCCACAGCAAATCATCTGATTCGCACATTTTCATTTGGCAGAGGTTTTTACGTCGGATGCCCTTCCTGTCACAACCCTTTTAGCAAGGGACAGAAACACGCTGACGACTTTGCAGCTACTCTTTACGAAAGTCAGCAATGGTTCTTTTACATGCCTCTCACCATAGACAGTGAGAGACATGGCCCGCCTTTGATAACCCAGTTAGCCGCACTGGGGGCCCTTACAGGATTAATATAGTGTAGCAAAATCAAAATCATGGACATCATGCCCCAGTGTAAACTCAGGATTAGCTTCTTTCCTCTGAAGAGTACTTGGAGAAATCCCTCGCAAGCACAGACTCCACACAGAAACACCCTGATCAGGACCTCATTGTTGTGAGATGGATAAATAATCTGCTCCACAACCATGTAACCCTGTCTTTTAAACAGAAGAAAAAATATAATGCTAAAAATATTTCTTACAGCATTCGAAATGTTTAAAAATACACACACACACACACACACACACACACACACACACACACACACACACACACACACAGACACACACACATATACACACACAAAACATATCTTCTTTCAATTACACACAGTGGAAGGTAAACTAACCCTGCTTGGTGGAAGGAATAAACAACTGCAGAATACAACAGTTCTAGAGTTGACCAGTGGAATAAAGTATTTAAATAAGTTGTATTACGAATAAAGTACAAAACCCTATGTGGTTGTTATTCTTGTAATACAACCCCAATCTCTTTTAAACAAATTATTTTGGCGTCATGTGTTCACACCATATATATTAAAATCCCAGAACTCCAAATAGGAAACACATCTCTTTTTCTTTTCTTTCCTATTTGCTTTTTCTGATTATCAAACTAAACTGGGGTTAGATGGTAACACTACATGTACACCTGTTAGTCACAACACATACTATACTGTCCTACTGCCAGTACTACTGTAAATCATTTCTGAGCAAACCCACAATGACGTGTACATGTTGTATGGGGAGTGCTATTAATGTATCCTCTTTCCTGTTATGAATATCAGTGCATGCACTGCTGACATGCATTGAGAAGTGAATGAAAACAGGTGACTATGAGGTACAGGTAGTGTAATAATGATAATAATGATAGAAATAATGACATATGATCATAAGGCTAATGGGATATTCTCAATTTCCCCCCAAAATAGCTTCAGTAATTATAGAAGTAGTTGTAGTACTAATTGTAGTAGTTGCTGTAGAAGTAGTCATAGTTGTATTTGAAGGACAGCAGTCGTGGTAGTTGTAGTATTAGTTGTTGTAGTAGAAGTAGTAGTGGTCGTTGACTGGCAGTGAGGTTGACAACTGGTGTGTCAGATTTACAAATAAAAATGAACTCAAATAAGTATATTACTCATCACTTGATTGACAGCAGAGGATGTGTTCTATTTTATAGTTAATATCTGCATTCTTTACAGAAACATGTAATGCACATTTCATTTGAGGTTAAAATTTATTGCAACTGTATTTTTCTTTCTTTAGTTATTACCTCTTGTTTTCACTGAAAGTCCATATTTGCAACTTTTCTCAGCTTGGAAATGTAATCTTCCATTTTGGTAAAGAAAATATAAACGACAAACGAAGAAGATTGTATGTCATGTAAGACGCTGTGGGCTCACTAGCACCCTCTGCAATGAGTCAGGGGTACTGTTCACCTCACAGAAAAATCTGCAACCTAAACATGCTGCAGAAATACATTTTATACATTATTCAGATTATGAAAATGCATAGCATATAATCTGGGTGTTTGATAGCATTTCATCTGTGATATATTGAGGGGCAGTGACAAAATATTTGCCTCACAGGCCAGCACAATTTCTGATGAATTCCACCATCTACTGAGTGGCACAGCAAATTGCTGCCTCCGGCGAATCTCCTCCCTGTATTTGAAGGGGATATATGGAAATTCTGCTATTATATATATAGATATAGATATATTTTCTTCTTTTTCTTTTGGCTGTTCCCTTCAGGGGTTGCCACAGCAAATGATCTGCCTCCATATCTCCCTATCCTCTGCATCTTCTACTCTTACTCCAACGACCTTCATGTCCGCCTTCACCACATCCATAAATCTTCTCTTTGGTCTTCCTCTAGACCTTCTGCCTGGTAGTTCCAACCTCAGGATACTACTAGAAATATACTCAGGATCCCTGGCCTGTACATGTACAAACCATCTCAATCTAGCATCTTTGACTTTGTCTCCAAAACATCTAACATGTGCTGCCTCTGATGTATTCATTTCTGATACTATCCATCTTCGTTACTCCAAAGAGAACCTCAACATTTTAATCTCTGCTACCTCCAACTCTGACGCCTGTCTTTTCCCCAGGGCCACTGTCTCTAAACCATACAACACCGCTGGCCTCATCACCGTCTTGTACACTTTTCCCTTCATTCTTGCCGATACTCTCCTATCACACATCACACTGGACACTTTTCCACTTTTCTCCATACATTCCAACCTGCCTGCACGTGCTTCTTCACCTCTTTTCCACACTCTCCATTGCTCTGGATTGTTGAGCGTAAGTACTTAAAATCCTCCACCTTCTTTATCTCTGCCCCCTGTAACCTCACCGTTCCACTTGGGTCCTTGTCATTCACACACATGTATTCTGTCTTACTGAGACTAACCTTCATTCTCCTCCTTTCCAGGGCATACCTCCACCTCTCTAGATTTTCCTCCACTTGTTCTCTGCTCTCACTACAGATCACGATGTCATCTGCAAACATCATAGTCCATGGAGATTCTTGTCTAACCTCGTCTGTCAGCCTGTCCATCACCATAGCAAACAAGAAGGGGCTGAGAGCTGACCCTTGATGCAGTCCCACCTCCACCTTGAACTCTTCTGTCACACCGACAGCACACCTCACCACTGTCTTACATCTCTCATACATGTCCTGCACCACTAAAACATACTTCTCTGCCACTCCAGACTTCCTCAGACAATCCCACAATTCCTCTCTCGGCACCCTGTCATATGCTTTCTCCAGATCCACAAAGGCACAATGCAGCTCCTTCTAACTTTCTCTGTACTTCTCTATTAACATCCTCAAAGCAAACACTGCATCTGTGGTGCTCTTTCTTGAAAGTCTAGTCTAGCTTCCACTATTCTTTCCCATAACTTCATTGGATGGCTCATCAACTTTATCCCTCTGTAGTTGCCACAACTCTGTACATCTCCCTTGTTCTTAAAAATGGGCACAAGCACACTTCTCCTCCATTCCTCTGGCATCCGCTCACTTTCTAAGACCTTGTTGAATATTCTTGTCAGAAAATCTACTGCTACCTCCCCTAGACACTTCCATCCCTCAACTGGTATGTCATCAGGGCCAACTGCCTTTCCACTCTTCATCCTCTTCAATGCCCTCCTCACTTCTCCCTTACTAATCTTTGCTACTTCCTGGTCCTCAACGGTCACCCCTTCTACTCTTTTTTCTCTCTCATCTTCCTCATTAATCAGCTCTTCAAAGTATTCTTTCCATCTTCCCAGCACACTTCTGTCATCAGTCAATACATTCCCTCTCTGTCCTTTATCACTCTAACTTGCTGCACGTCTTTCCCATCTCTATTTCTCTGCTGTGCTAACCTGTATAAATCATTTTCTCACTCCTTACTGTCCAACCTATCATACAAGTCATCATATGCCCTCTGTTTGGCCTTTGACACCGCTACCTTCGCTTTATGCTGTGTCTCCCTGTACTCCTGTTTTCTCTCTTCGGTCCTCTCTGTGTCCCACTTCTTCTTAGCTAACCTCTTCCTTTGTACACACTCCTGCATTTCCTCATTCCACCACCAAGTTTCCTTATCTATTTTCCTTCCAGAGGACACACCAAGTACTCTCCTACCGGTCTCCCTGATCTCATTGGCTGTGGTTGTCCAGTCATCTGGAAGCTTCCTGTCCACCCAAAGCCTGTTTCAACTCCTCCTTGAAGACAACACGACACTCTTCCTTTTTCAGCTTCCACCACTTTGTCTTCTGCTCTGCCTTTACCCTTTTTTACCTTTCTCACCATCAGCGTCATCCTGCACACCACCATCCTATGCTGTTTGGCAACACTCTCACCCACTACTACTTTGCAGTCACTGACTTCCTTCAAATTACATCGCCTACACAAGATGTAGTCTACCTGTGTGCTCTTACCTCCGCTTTCATAAGTCACCCTATGCTCCTGTTTCTTCTTGAAGAAAGTATTCACCACAGCCATTTCCATCATTTTTGCAAAATCGATCAACATCTGTCCTTCTGTGTTCCTGTCCTGGATACCAAACGTGCCCATCACTTCCTCACCCCTCTGTTGCCTGCACCAACATGCCCATTGAAGTCTGCCCCAATGACCACTCTTTCACCTCTGGGGGTACTCTGCATCACTCCATCTAACTCACTCCAGAATCTCTCCTTCTCTTCTAGCTCACATCCTGCCTGTTGGGCATAAGCACTAACGACATTGACCATCACGCCTTCAATTTCTCACTTGAGACTCATCACTCTGTCTGACACTCTTTTCACTGATAGAACATTCCTGACAAACCCCTCCTTCAAGATGACTCCAACTCCATTTCTCTTCCCATCCACACCGTGATAAAACAGCTTAAACCCTGCTTCTAAGCTTCTAGCCTTGCTACCTTTCCACCTGGTCTCCTGAACACACAGTATGTCTACCTTCCTCCTCTGCATCATGTCAGCCAGCTCTCTATCTTTTCCTTGCATAGTTCCAACATTCAAAGTCCCTACCCTCAGTCCTAGACTCATGCTTTTCCTCTTCTCTCTCTCTGCCTATGGACACGCCTCCCGCCTCTCCTTCTTCGACGTCTTCGACCAACAGTAGTCCAATTTTCATCAGCACCCTGTTGGTTGATAGCACTGATGGCGGTCGTTGTTAACCCAGACCTCGACCGATGCGGTATGAATTTTGTTTTGACCATTTGCATTTTTAATGTGGCAGAAGTTTTATGCCGGATGCCCTTCCTGTCGCAACCTTCTGCATTTATCCGGGCTTGGGACCAGCATAAGGGGGAGAGACACTGGTTAGTGCCCCCCCGCCTCATGGCTATATATATATATGCAGGGGCAGTGATGGTCTAGTGGTATAGGGCGCTGGATCGCTGATCCAAAGGTTGGGGGTTCGAGTCCCACTCTCCACAAGGTTGTCACTGCCCCCCCCCAGTGCAGCTAACTGGGTTATCAAAGGTGGGCCATGTCTCTCACTGTCTATGGTGAGAGGCATGTAAAAGAACCATTGCTGACTTTCGTAAAAAGTAGGCTGCAAAGCCGTTAGCGTATTTCTGTCCCTTGCTAAAAAGTGTTGTGACAGGAAGGGCATCCGACGTAAAAACCTCTGCCAAATCAAACGTGCGAATCAGATGACTCGCTGTGGCGACTCCCGAGTAAAAGGGAAAAAGCTGAAAGGAAGATATACACACACACACACATACATATATATATATATATATATATATATATATATATATATATATAGTATTCAAATTTTAAAAGGTGGTTGGAGAAAAGTATCCGGTGTGATGTGTGATAGGAGGGTATCAGCAAGAATGAAAGGAAAAGTGTACAAGACGGTGTTGAGGCCAGCAATGTTGTATGGTTTAGAAACAGTGGCACTGGGGAAAAGACAGGAGGCAGAGCTGGAGGTAGCAGAGGTGAAAATGTTGAGGTTCTCTTTGGGAGTAACAAGGACTGACTTTGTCTCCAAAACCTGAGAAGCCAGATTGAGATGGTTTGGACATGTACAGAGGAGGGATTGTGAATATATTGGTAGTAGGATGTGAGGTTGGAACTATCAGGCAGAAGGCTGAGAGGAAGACCAAAGAAGAGATTTATGGATGTGGTGAAGGAAGACATGAAGGTCGTTGGAGTCAGAAAAGAAGATGCAGAGGACAGGGTGAGATGGAGGCAGATGGTTTGCTGTGGCGACTCCTGAAGGGAAAAGCCGGAAGGAAAAGAAGATTCAAATGGTAAAAGGATATGTAATGCATACTAGCTGAAAATATTTACATTTATTATATTTTATGATTAACTTTTTTTTTTTCTTTTCAAGATTGGCAAGGGAAGCTCTGCCTCCCCTGAATGCATGTCAGTGGTAGTGGTAGTTATAGTAATTGTAGTAGTAGTAGTAGTAGTAGTAGTAATAGTAGTAGTCACAGTTGTTGTTGTAGTAGTTGATGTAAGTATAGTAGTACTTGTAGTCGTAGTAGTAGTTGTGGTAGTAGTGGTACAGTAATAGTAGTAGTTGAAGTAGTAGTACTACTAGTAGCTGTAGTAGTAGTAGTTGAGTTGTAGTAGTTGTCGTATGATACCATGCCATACCAATTTTATTTATATTGCATTTTCACAGAATCTTAGCTGAAACAAAGTGTTGTACATCAGAAATAAAATCAAGGGAAAATATAATAAATTCAAAGCAACATAAAACAAATGAATAAGTATGAACAGGTAACAAATAAATAAAACAAATAATGGTCCTCCCCCTACAATGGCCTGGCAAGCTGTTCCGAGAGAACCCTGTACCCTGCCCAGAGTCAGCTGAAATTAGCGCCAACGTTCCTGTGACCCTAATTATTATTAAGCAGTCCAGAAAATGGATAGATGGAAATCATAGTCTTATATTGGGTCAACACTGGTAGCCTGGTGGTAAAGGTGTTGGATCACTTATCATAAGGTTGGGGGTTCAAACACCACTCTCCACTTAGTTGTCACTGTCGCCCCAGTGCAGCTAATTGGGTTATCAAAGGCCGGCCATCTCTCACTGTCTATGGTGTGAGGCATGTAAAAGAATCATTGCTGACTTTTGACAAGAGTAGGCTACAAAGCTGTCAGTGTGTTACTGCCCTGCGATGGCCTGGTGAGCTGTCCAGGGTGTACTCTGCCCTCGCCTTGAGTTGGCTGGGATGGACCCCAACCTCCCCGCGACCCTGATTAGGATTAAGAGGTGACAGAAAATGAAGGGATAAATGGATAATATTGCATCAAAAACTATAGAGTAAAATTGAAGATACGTTAAGATGAATTATAAAAGTGGACAATGAAAGGTGTCTGTCTAACATGGAAGGGCAGATTGGTCCCCAATTTAGGAGTAGTTATGAAAAATGTGAGCTTCTGCTTTGATTTCTGTACAGCTAGGAGCAGCTGATCAGCTGACCTGAGAGATCAGGAAAGAAGTTCTGGATGAAGCAGCTCAGAGAGGTAAGGTGGGATGAGGCCATTAAATTTAAAGCATTTAAAAACAAATAAAATAAATTTAAAATAAACTCCAAACTCTGAAGGCAAATAGTAGTCGTAGTTGTACGCTTAACAGCACTTTTTCAAATTAAAGTTGTAAAAATTGTATGATTCTGTCATTCATTTTCTGAAGCACTTCATCCTAATTTGAGTTAGTGCGAAGGTGTCGTGTGTGTGTGTGTGTGTGTGTGTGTGTGTGTGTGTGTGTGTGTGTGTGTGTGTGTGTGTGTGTGTGTGTGTGAGGTATGTATATACAGCATGGTGCTTTATCTAAGTACTGCTGAAAAAGGTAAGTTTACAGCTGTCGTTTGAAAGTACCCAGTGTCATAGGTGTCTGGATGTCTAGGGGAAGTTCCTTCCACCGCCTTCGAGCCAGAACAGAGAAGAGATTAGATGCATTTTCCCCTTGTCCCTTGGTAGAGGGTGCGATCAGTCTTGCAGTGCTAGAGGATCTGAAAGAACACGGTTCAGTGCTCAATTGTGATGAGTGCTTTGAAGTAGGAGTGGTCTGAGGCAGCTCAATTTTTGGCTCTTGTAGGCAAGCGGTAGTGTTTTAAATTGAATGCGAGCAGCTACAGGAAGCAAGTGGAGAGATCATAGCAGTGATATGTGTGAGGAAATTTGGAAAGGTTGAAATCAAGCTGTGTAGCTGCATTCTGGATCATTTGCAAAGGTCGAATAGTGCTCAAAGATAGCCCTGCCAGTAGAGTGAGTTGCAGTAATCTAGTCTTGAGATGACCAGGGATTAAAGAAGCATATAAGTGGCCTTACTGAAAAGGGATGGAATAATCCTTAGGATATTAAAGAGAAAAAAATGGCATGATCAAGAAAGATTAGTGATATGAAAGTCAAGGACAGGCACTTATCTATTATCCAAGGCTTTGTGCAGTGCCTGAAGGAGAGCTCATAGCATTGTCCAAGGAGATTGCAAGATCTTGATGTGGGGATATGTCAACTGGGACGAACAGCAATGGTTCATTTATTTGTCTCTCACCATAGACAGTGAGAGACATGGCCAGCCTTTGGTAACCCAGTTTGCTGCACTGTGGGGACAGCAATGACAACCAGTTAATCGCAAGGCTTGAACCCCCATCCTTGGGATCAGAAATCTAGCTCCCTCCCATTGAGCTACCACTGCTCCACATTTTATCATCATCGAGGTAAAAATTTTGAACAATTTACTCAGAAATAATTTTATCCATTTCATGAGAACAAAAGTAACAGTATGCTATAATGGGAGGAAGAATGACGTATGTGTCTGTGGTCTGTTGTATGCTGCAGTGACTGAGCTGCATTACTTTAGCAAGATTTAGCATGCACTGTGTAGAGAAGGCCATGCTTCACTCCTCCTATCATTGTTTTTTTTTTTTTTTATCTCCATGAGCACTGAACTTTATGAGATTACCTTAAAGTACAATACAGATATACAGATAAAAATATACATATACCCAGACAGAATCAAGACTCATGGCTCCAAGGAACTCATAGACAGATTTTTTCAGGTCTGCAAAGACTTTAGGCTGCCTGGAAAAATAAATAAATAAATAAAATAAAATAAACAATGTTCTAGTCTAAGGTGTGGAAATGCCACTTGTCACCACCATCGACAATTATAAACTCAGTGTAGTACACCAGTTCACCTACCTTGGGTCCACAATCTGTGAGAACCTGTCCCTTAATGCCGAGATCAACGAACACATTGGGAAGGCTGCAACAACGTTTGGTCAGTCAGCTCGCCACACGTGTCTGGGACATGTCAAGCTCACAATCACAACCAAAATGGCAGTGTACAATGCCGGCACTAATAGCACTCTGCTGTATGGCAGTGAGTTGTGGACGACGGTTTCCACATGCACTACTTCCTAAACATCAAATGGAGTGACAAAGTAAACAAGGTTGAGGTCCTTGCACGTCCCGGCCTCCCCTCAATGTTCACCCTGTTCAGACAACACAGTCTGCACTGGCTTAGCCATGTTTGCCGGATGGAAGATGGATGGATTCCAAAAAACGTCCTGTATGGCGAGCTAGCCTCTGATACAAGACATGTTGGCTAACCCAAGCTGCACTATAAAGAAGTATGCGAGTGAAACATGAAAGCTTTGGACATCAGGATAGCTGGGAGACCACATCAGCAGAGTGTGCTGAAAAAACAGCTAAAGATGAGAGAAGAGATTCAGAACCTGGAAAAAGACAAAAGAGTCAAACAGAAAGCATGCATGCCTGGACACAATCTAAAGACCACTCATACCTGCATCCACTGTGGTTTGTCTGTCTCTCCCGGATTGGTCTCACCATTCACAGGTGAAGCTGTTCCAGCCATGGGTCGATTGCAGTATGGGCACTAGGGCACATCATCACCCATGGTCGACACGGGACTTACTACCCAGACAGAGCTGGTTACATAAATTCATATGAGTCTGTATATTAAAAATGAGTTTGTTTCATTTTTGTTATATGATTACAAGCATAAGCAGGTTGTTTCAAGATAGATCAAAAAATTTAAATTTAAAAATTATGAAAGATGAATATAGATGATGCTAATGATGACAAGGATTTGGCACTGTAAACTATTTTTTACTGTAATGATTTTTAGTAATGTTTAAATGATTTTTTTAAATTTTAAAATATGATTTTTTTTTTCTTGTTTTACTTTTGAAGATAAAGCATGAATGAAATAAAGGAAATGGAAATAATATATATTTGAGGTAAGCATAGGATGTAATTTTACTGAACTATATTTAGTAGAAAATGTTTTGAATACTGATTTGAATTCTTCCTGGAAGACCTTATGAGTGTCTTGTGAACATTATTCAGGTTTTCCCAAGAGGGACAAATGAAAGAACTAATTACTGTACACGAATCTTTGGTCTTTCACAGACAGAAAATTTTTCAGGTCACTGTGAGTTCAACAATAACATTAACCAAGATACAAAAAAACAAAAATTGTCCAAATTTATAATACAATAACATGTTAACTAGAAGAATATATATATATATATATATATGAGCCACTCCACCGAAAGTAGGCTCTTGGGTCCAAAAATGAAAATTGAGCTTTTTACACAGTCAGATAGAGGAGGCCCAAAGCTGCAAAATGCAGCAAAAAGTTTGTCAATACCTTGGAACCTGAGCGAGCTATGCCATTTCTTGTATCAGCATTCAACTTAAAATTTCAAAAGACATTTTAGAGAAAAATGAGCACAAAGATTGCACTTCTTCCAAGATCATTAGTCCTTAGCAACCAAACATTTTTATGCATTTCAGCCATATAAACATTTAGAAAACATGTCTAGGAAGAGTTTTAGGAAGAGATGATAAGAGAAATCATCCTCATTTTAATATGACGCGCTTTTTAAACCCATCATTCACCGTGGTAAGCCCCAAAAATTAACAAAAAAAAAAAAAAAGACTATTTTTTTTTCATTTCTGTTTATTCCAATAAGATCAGTAAGTATCTTTTTGACCAGTATATAAAGGTTCAAATGCCTTCAAATGATATTGATTGAAAAAAACAAAACACTGTCAGGTTCAAACAATCACACTGAAATTAAGAAAACTCTTCTTCTTCTTCTTCTTTTCCTTTCGGCTGCTCCCTTTAGGGGTCGCCACAGCAAATCATCCGACTCCATCTCACCCTGTCCTCTGCATCTTCTTTTCTGACTCCAACGACCTTCATGTCTTCCTTCACCACATCCATAAATCTCTTCTTTGGTCTTCCTCGAGGCCTTCTCCCTGGTAGTTCCAACCTCAGCATCCTACAGCCAATATACTCACTATCCCTCCTCTGTACATGTCCAAACCATCTCAGTCTAGCCTCTCTGACTTTGTCTCCAAAACATCTTACATGGGCTGTCCCTCTGATATACTCATTTCTGATCCTATCCATCCTCGTGACTCCCAGAGAGAACCTCAACATTTTCATCTCTGCTACCTCCAGCTCTGCCTCCTGCCTTTTCCTCAGCGCCACTGTTTCTAAGCCATACAACATCGCTGGCCTCACCACCGTCTTGTATATTTTTCCCTTCATTCTTGCTGACACTCTCCACAACAGACACTTTTCTCCAACCATTCCAGCCTGCTTGCACATGCTTCTTCACCTCTTTTCCACACTCTCCATTGCTCTGGATTGTTGAGCCTAAGTATTTAAAATCCTCCACCTTCATTATCTCTGCTCCCTGTAACATCACCGTTCCTCCAGGGTCCTTCTCATTCACACACATGTATTCTGTCTTACTGAACTAACCTTCATTCCCCTGCTTTCCAGGGCATACCTCCACCTCTCTAGATTTTCCTCCATTTGTTCTCTGCTCTCACTACAGATCACGATGTCATCTGCAAACATCATAGTCCATGGAGATTCTTGTCTAACCTTGTCTGTCAGCCTGACCATCACTATCGCAAACAAGAAGGGGCTCAGAGCTGACCCTTGATGCAGTCCCACCTCCACCTTGAACTCTTCTGTCACACCGACAGCACACCTCACCACTGTCTTACAGCTCTCATACATGTCCTGCACCACTCAAACATACTTCTCTGCCACTCCAGACTTCCTCATACAATACCACAGTTCTTCTCTTGGCACCCTGTCATATGCTTTCTCCAGATCCACAAAGGCACAATGCAGCTCCGTCTGACCTTCTCTGTACTTCTCTATTAACATCCTCAAAGCAAACACTGCATCTGTGGTGCTCTTTCTTGGCATGAAACCAAACTGTTGTTCACAAATGCTGACCTCTGCCCTTAGTCTTGCTTCTACTATTCTTTCCCATAACTTCATCGTATGGCTCATCAACTTTATCCCTCTGTAGTTGCCACAACTCTGTACATCTCCCTTGTTCTTAAAAATGGGCACAAGCACACTTCTCCTCCATTCCTCTGGCATCTGCTCACTTTCTAAGATCTTGTTGAATATTCTTGTCAGAAAATCTACTGCTACCTCCCCTAGACACTTCCATACCTCAACCGGGATGTCATCAGGACCAACTGCCTTTCCACTCTTCATCCTCTTCAATGCCCTCCTCACTTCTCCCTTACTAATCTCTGCTACTTCCTGGTCCTCAACGGTCACCCCTTCTACTCTTTTTTCTCTCTCATTTTCCTCATTCATCAGCTCTTCAAAGTACTCTTTCCATCTTCCCAGCACACTTCTGTCATCAGTCAATACATTTCCCTCTCTGTCCTTTATGACGCTAACTCGCTGCACGTCTTTCCCATCTCTATTTCTCTGCTGTGCTAACCTGTATAAATCATTTTCTCCCTCCTTATGGTCCAACCTATCATACAAGTCATCAGATCTTAGCAACTAGCCTAAATTGTGTACTTACGTATCGTCTTTATTTCTGTATTTTATTCACTGAAACTGCATTTTAATATTAAAACAGTATCCAAAATGGAGAGACAACTTCACCATTCTTCTGGTATATGGATTATAATGTGTCTTGTCCTGAACTCGGTGAATAATTGCAAAGAAAACTGGTAATTTTGCTACTTTTTTTATTCGGTTTTATGAGGGTACTCGCCAGAAAATGGAGATAAAAGACATTTTTAGTGAGTTTTCATCGATTTCACTTCAGCAAGTGATAGTTGAATACTTGCTTTAATGGTTTATGCAAAAATCCGAATTTCGATAAAAAATGACCACTTTTACTTTATTGGCCATTTTCTCAAAAGTAGTCCATGCAACAAGCGCCTACATTCGGTGGAGCGCCTCACATACATACACACACACACACACACACACACACACACACACACACACACAGACACACACACACACACACACACACACACACACACATATATATATATATAATCATCATCACCATCTTCTTCCGCTTAGTCCAGGGTCGGGTCGCGGGGGCAGCAACCTTAGCAAAGAGGTCCAGACGTCCCTCTCCCGAGGCACTTCCTCCAACTCTCCCGGGGGGACACCGAGGCGGTCCCAGACAAGCCAAGAGACATAGTCCCTCCAGCGTGTTCTAGGTCGACCCCGGGGTCTCTTCCCGGTTGGACATGCCCGAAACACCACACCAGGGAGGCGTCCGGGGGGCATTCTAACCAGATGCTCGAGCCACCTCAACTAGCCCCTCTCAATGCGGAGGAGCAGCGGATCTACTCCGAGCTCTCCCCGGATGGTGGAGTTTCTCACCTTATCTCTAAGGGAGAACCCCGCCACCCGGCGAAGGAAGCTCATTTCAGCCGCTTGTATCCGTGATCTTGTTCTTTCGGTGATTACCCAAAGCTCGTGACCATAGGTGAGGGTTGGAACGTAGATCGACTGGTAAATTGAGAGCTTCGCCTTGCGGCTCAGCTCCTTCTTCACCACGATGGACCGGTACAGGCACCGCTTAACAGCAGAGGCTGCAGTGATCCGTCTGTCGATCTCTCGCTCCATCCTTCCCTCACTCGTAAACAAGACCCCAAGATACTTAAACTCCTCCACTTGGGGCAGGACCCGACCCGGAGGGTGCATTCCACCATTGTCCGACTGAGAACCATGGCCTCGGACTTGGAGGTACTGATCTTCATCCCGGCTGCTTCGCACTCACCTGCGAATCGCTCCAATGAGAGCTGGAGGGCCCGACTTGATGAAGCCAAAAGGACAACATCATCTGCAAAAAGCAGAGACGATATCCGATGGCCACCAAACCAGAACCCCTCATCGCCTCGACTGTGCCTAGAAATTCTGTCCATAAAAATTATGAACAGAATCGGTGCCAAAGGACAGCCTTGGCAGACTCCAACTCCCACTAAAAATGAATCCGACATGCTGTTACCAATACGGACCAAACTCTGGCTCCGGTGATACAGCGACCAAATAGCTCGTAGCAACGGATCCGGAACGCCGTACTCTCGGAGCACGCCCCACAAGATCTTTCGAGGGACACGGTCAAAAGCCTTCTCCAAATCCACAAAGCACATGTGGACAGATTGGGCAAACTCCCATGCCCCCTCCAGAATCCTGTGGAGCATATAGAGTTGGTCAAGAGTGCTGCGGCCAGGAAGAAAACCACATTGTTCCTCCTGAATCCGAGGTTCGACTATCGGTCGGATCCTCCTCTCTAGTACCCCTGCATAGACTTTCCCAGGTAGGCTGAGGAGTGTAATTATCCGATAATTGGAACACACCCTCCGGTCCCCCTTCTTAAAAATTGGGACCACCACCCCAGTTTGCCAATCCAGAGGTACAGCCCCTGATGACCATGCGATGTTGCAGAGACGTGTCAACTAAGACAGTCCTACAACATCCAGAGCCCTGAGATATTCCGGCTGGATCTCGTCCAACCCCGGAGCTCGACCACCGAGGAGCTTTTTGACAACCTCAGTGACCTCCACTCCAGTGATGGGCGGACCCTCACCCGAACCCCACAGGGTCTTCCTCTTCCACGGAGGGCGTGTTGGTGGGATTGAGAAGGTCCTCAAAGTATTCCCTCCACCTCTCAACAACATCCCCAGTCAAGGTAAGCAGCTCCCCACCTCCACCGTAAACAGTGTTTGTGAAGAACCGCTTCCCCCTCCTGAGGCGTCGGATGGTGGCCCAGAACCTTTTTGAGGCCAACCGATAATCACTCTCCAGGCCCTCACCGAACTCCTCCCACGCCCGAGATTTTGCATCTGCGACAGCCTCGGCTGCAGCACGTCTGGCCTGCCAGTACCCGTTTGCTGCCTCAGGAGTCCCACAGGCTAATAAAACCCGATAGGCCTCCTTCTTCAGCTGGACGGCCCCCTTCACCGCAGGTGTCCACCACCGGGTTCGGGGATTACCGCCACGACAAGCACCGACGACCTTACGGCCACAGCTATGGGCTGCCGCCTCAGCAATGGAGGCACGAAACATGGCCCATTCGGATTCCATGTCCCCCGCCTCCTCCGGAACGTGGTTGTAGCTCTGCCGGAGGTGGGAGTTAAAGGCCTCTCAGACAGGGGGCTCCGCAAAACGTTCCCAGCAGACCCTGATTACACGCTTGGGCCTGCCAGATCTGGAAGGCAACCTCCCACACCACCGAAGCCAATTCACCACCAGGTAGTGATCGGTAGACAGCTCAGCTCCTCTCTTCACCCGAGTGTCCAGAACATATGGTCGCAAGTCCGATGACACGACTACAAAGTCAATCATCGAACTGCGACCTAGGGTGTCCTGGTGCCAAGTGCACTTATGGACACCCTTATGTTCGAACATGGTGTTCGTGATAGACGAAACTATGACGAGCACAGAAGTCCAACAACGAAACACCATTCGGATTCAGACTGGAGAGGCCGTACCTACCAATCACACCCTTCCAGGTCACACTATCGTTGCCCACATGGGCGTTGAAGTCTCCCATGACAACAAGCGAGTCTCCCGAGGGAGCGTTCTCCAACACCCCCCCCAAAGACTCCAAAAAGGGTGGGTACTCTGAACTGTCATTTGGTGCATAAGCACAAATAACAGTCAGGACCCGTCCCCCCACCCGAAGACGGAGGGAAGCTACCCTTTCGTCAACCGGGGAGAACCCCAACATTTGGGCACCGAGACGGGGGGCAACAAGAATACCCACACCGGCTCGCCGCCTCTCCCCATGAGGAACTCCAGACTAGAAGAAGGTCCAGCCTCTTTCGAGATGGATGGTTCCAGAGCCCAAGCTATGCGTTGAGGTGAGCCCGACTATATCTAATCGGTATCTCTCCACCTCACGCACCAAATCAGGCTCCTTTCCCACCAGAGAGGTGACATTCCATGTCCCGAGGGTCAGAGTAAGTAGCCGAGGATCAGTCCGACAGAACCCATGCCTTTGGCTGCCACCCAACTCACACTGCACCCGACCCCTAAAACTCCTCCCACGGGTGGTGAGTCCATGGGAGGGCGGACCCATGTCTCCTTTTCGGGCTAGGCCCGGCCAGGCTCCATGGGCATAAGCCCGGCCACCAGGCGCTCGCCTTCGAGCCCCTCCCCTGGGCCTGGCTCCAGGAAGGAACCCCGGTGACCCGCGTCCGGGCAAGGGCGACTGCGTCCTTTGTTGTCTCATGTGTCATTGGGGTTTGTTTTGAACCGCACTTTGTCTGGACCTTCACCCCGGACCTGTTTGCCTTGGGTGACCCTACCAGGTGCATTTGACCCCGACAACATAGCTCCTAGGATCATTAGATCACGCAAACCCCTCCACCACGATAAGGTGGCGATTCAAGGAGGGGATATATATATATATATATATATATATATATATATATATATATATAGAGGATTTTCTGAGTAGATCCTTCCGTAGGAGAGTGCTCAATACTTTTTGGTAGAGCAAATAAATCTTCTATAATCACCTGAAGAGAGAAGATGGTTTCACCACCCCTCGAAACAGATCTGTAGTGATAAATGGAGTTTCAATAGAAAGTCTTTGTCCTGTCCTTTTATTTTTGTTTTGTGTATATATATATATATATACACACACACACACACACACACACACACACACATATTTACACATACACATACACACACACACACACACTTAATACAATAGAGTTAGTAGTAATAATAATCATAATTATTATTTCATGTAGTCCATCAAACACTGTCTTCTACTGGATAAGTAGTGCTATCAAAACCAAAAGCCATATATTTGTATTTTATTATTATTATTATTATTATTATTATTATTATTATTATTTTAATAAAAATGGATGTCTGGAGATAAAATTGTGGAACTCATTGCAGAGCATATTAACATGTGAATGTAATTAATTAGCTTTATTGATTAAGTTTGTGATACTGTCAAAAGTGAATCATGCCCACTATCAATGGTTATTATACCGTGCGGCTATCTGGGTTATAAAACCTCTCTAAAATAAAATATGTCTCTCACTGTCTATGGTGTGAGACATGTAAAGAAACCATTTCTGACTTTTGTACAGACTAGGCTGCATAGCTGTCAGCATGTTTCTGCCCTGAGATGTCCTGGTGCGCTGTCCAAAGTGTACTCTGTCCTCGCCCAAAATTGGCTGAGATTGGAGCCAGCCTCCCCATGACACTAATTAGCATTAAAAGTCCAGAAAATGAATGAATGAATGAGTAATGGAGCAAATGTTAATAAGTCATGACTCATAGAGAAAAGCTGGATTCAATAAGTATCTTCCTACTCCTTTCTGGATACATAAAAATGATGAAATGTTAGATAGTATTGTATTGTTTTTGTGAGATGACCACTTTTGTTCTGTTGGAAGAGCACTTTGACCTTTCAGAGGGTCCAGGCTTGCAAAAGTTACTATTTAATTCAATATAAAAATTCAATAAAAAAATAAAACTACATTTTATTCAGTTCAATTTCTTGTTTATTTAATTTTATTGATTCTTTTTTTTTTTTTTTTTACAAACCACCCACTATATCCTTATTATACCCTTGATATATCCTCACTATACATTATTCTCCCGTATATTTTCTGAATGTTTCAAACATACTGTGTCATAATATGGGGGGAAAAATCAGTTATACTTGGTCAAATAAAACAGAATAAGTAATAATGGCCAAATACAACAGAATCAAAAGTAAACATCACAACTGTCTCTAATTTTTTAGTCTGTAACATTTCCACTGTACCCATTTTGTATTTACAGTTGTCTACATGATTGTGGCTTGGAGCTCAGTTGATAAGTGATTTTCTGTTAATCATTATGGTACAGACTTAAATTTTGAGTCACTTCATATTATTTATCAGAATTTTGTCATGCGAGGAAGCTGGAGAGCACTATGTTTATAGCTATTTATTTATTTTTTTACTCCTCATTGACTTCGGGACTTCGGGATTATGTTGTAACTCGGTTTACCTCTGAGTAATTCATGCCATCCACGGTGCTGCTGTTGTGAGGGAGGCTGTGTGAATCACATGACCGTGAGAGTCACATTGATGATCAGACAGTGATGTGTCCAAAACTTCTCTTTCATCTACCAGGCTAGATATCATTCATTCATGCACTCATTTGTTGAATCCCTTATTTCTACTAGAGACATGGAAAGGCTACCTTAGCTGACATGTGACAAAGTCAGGGTACACCCATAACAGCTTGCCAGTCCATCACGGGGCCAACACACACACACACACACACACACACACACACACACACACACACACACACAAAACAAGGGGCAATTTAGGACAGACAATCAAGCTAGGTGTGCATGTATTTGATCTGTAGGAAGAAAACGGAGTACTCAGAGGAAACCCACGTCAGTACTGTGAGAACATGCAAATTCCACATAAAACACCCTTGCTGGTCCTGGGACTCAAACCCAAGGCCTTGCACTGCCAAATGTTTTATTTCATTTCACTTCATTTTCTGTAACCGCTTCATCCTAATTAGGGTCACGGGGAGGCTGGTGCCCATCCCAGCCAACTCAGGGCGAGGGCAGAGTACACCCTGGACAGCTCGCCAGGCCATCGCAGGGTGGAAACACGCTGACGGCTTTGCAGCCTACTCTTGTCGAAAGTCAGCAATGGTTCTTTTACATGAACCTCACACCATAGACAGTGAGAGACATGGCCAGCCTTTGATAACCCAGTTAGCTGCACTGGGGGGGGCAGTGACAACCTTGTGGAGAGTGGGACTCGAAACCCCAACCTTTGGATCAGCGATCCGGCGCCTTATACCACTAGACCACCACTGCCCCCAAATGTTTTAATTCTCATTTTTTCGTTTATTTTCCACCACTTGAAATGAACACATGGTGAAGTTTTATGACCCAAAAAAACTCATAAACTTAAATAAGAGCAACTACTGAAATAACACAAAGGTAAAGGCACCACATAAAAGGATAAGGTAGGTGTGTGTAGGTGTGTGTGTGTGTGTGTGTGTGTGTGTGTGTGTGTGTGTGTGTGTGTGTGTGTGTGTGTGTGTGTGTGTGTGTGTCCCCAGTTTTTCATTTAGTTGTCATTTTGTCATTGTCTATTCTTCGTTTTCTGCAGTGGTGGCACAAACACATAATGATCAGAATATCTGTCTCACAGCAAGAAGGTACTGAGTTTCAATTCTCAGGTTTGTGTGTTTCTGTGTGGACTTTTCATATTCTCCCATTGCTTGCATAGACTTCCTCCAGGTACTCCTGCTTCATCCTACAGTCCAAAAATATGTACATAACTAACTAACTGGCCCTTCCAAGTTGGCCAAGCCAAGTCAAAGTGTGAATTGTTGTCAGGGTGCACCTTGCCTTCACCCAATGTCGGCTGAGAAGAGCTCCAGCCTCCTCCAACCCGAGTTGAATTAAGTGGCTCTACAAAGGAGAGTGTATGTTAGTGCTGTGGGCGGGGCTATAAGTAAATCAGCTGTGCTGCAAACAACTCATGTTGGGTCATGGTCCAGCTGATGCGAGAATGATGAGAAAAATGTGTACTTTGGCCTGTAAAACTGTTTACGCACATTTTTAAAAGACTGATAAATAAGACCCAATGTTTAAAATCTTTTTTTATTTATTTATTTATTCATTTATTTTTTTGACATTGATCAGGTTCCAGGTTGCATGTCTGAGATGTCTCTTGTACTGTCTTTCTATCTCCTCTACAGTGTGGTTTCATTCTGCTGACCTTTTCGGTCCGAAGTTCCTATTCAGGATGTGAGATTGTGAAGAGAATGAGCAAGAAGTTCACGCCTGCATGCTGAGGCCCGCTGTGTGGTGTACACGTGAAAACAGTCTGCTATAACACTTAATGCCTTGTACATCGTGTGCTTGTTTATTTGCATTTTGTTGTCGCAGCAGGTTGTAGTTCACACTCGCATGCACTGTTGAACCTGCTCTAAAATCCCTCTGCATCCCAGAGGCCCAAAATACCTTCAGGTCATTGTCATATGGGTGTCAGATGCGTTGGGAGATGTCATCTTCACTCATTTCCTGTTTTCACTTCAGTTATTGACAGCTGCATACCCATTTTTACCAAACCACTGTTTCACTGTTTTCCTCCAGTTCTCATTCCTTCCTCCCACACCTCTCTCTCTCTCTCTCTCCCTCTCTCTCTCTCTCTCCAATTACAGTCCTCTATCTCTGTCTTATGTTCTTACTTCTCCACACCACATTGTAGATGCTGGCTTTTCCACACATCTCCTTTCAGTCTTTTAGCCTCCAGGTGCAAACACATACTAATACGCAAAAATGTCCCCCCCCCCTTAATTTATCTTCTGTGAAATTTATTTATTTATTTATTTTTTTCTGAGAGTGTCTCATTTCATTGACCTTCTTTTCAGGTATAAATCAGAAGCTCACAGGCATGCTTGCCTTTAAAGTATGCTGGATGTTAAAAGATGGATGGCATTTTCCTCCTTGGCCATGGTGCTGAGTTTGGTGAGTCGAAAGAAGAGAAGTGGAAGCCCCCCATTGCTTCTCCTTCCTCCTCTTGCTTGAGATTGCGACCTAGCTCTCTGAACTGCCTAACCACAAACCAGATAGTCAGTACCCAGAGGTCTTTGCAGCAGACTTCTCTCTTTCTCTATCTCTCTTTCTTTTTCTCCCTCTTTCACACTCAGTACAGGAAGTCGCCACAATTCGTGGTGGTGGTGGTGATGGTGAGGTGTTTGATCCCCTTTTTGCACATTTGAATTAGGCCAATGTGAGTGTGAAACTCAGAAAAAAAAGATATGTATCTTTAGTACTTAGTGTTCAAAACACAAGTGAACCTCTTTAACTGTTTGCTTTTGGTGTGTGTGTGAGTGTGTGTGTGTGTGTGTGTGTGTGTGTGTGTGTGTGTGTGAAAAGCAGGTGCAGGCTATGTTAACAACTGAGTGCATGTCCTACTGGGTGCTTGTCGGATTACAGTGCTGGCTTGGTCCACTATTTTTTCTCCTTGACATTTCAACTCTGTTGAAGATCTTGAGTCTTGAAACTTCAACCCTTATGTCCCCATATATGTCAATTTTCTCATAATAGTCGGCAGGTCTCAATGGACCCCAGTGTAACTTCTTATCAACCGAACTCCCCTCTTGCAGTGGCTAATGTTAATGTTCATGAGTCCAAAATCAATAAAAGACTGAACAACAATGATGCTCTTGGAAGAGTTGTAATGAGAAAATTGCTACTTGTCTACAGTTTGCTAAAGAGCAAAATCACAAACCAGAAAACTACTGGAAACATGTCTTGTAGACTGATGAGATCAAAATAGAAGTTTTTGGTTTGAATGAGAAGTGTTATGTTTGGAAAAAGGAAAACATTAAAATCTAATCTTAGAATATTATGCCATCTGTGAAACATGGTTATGGAAGTATCATGATTTGGGCCTGTTTTGCTGCATTTAGGCCAGGATGAATTTCCACTATTGATGGGGATTCTGAATTATTCCAGTAAATACTCGAGGAAAATTTTGGCACATCTTTACATTTAAAGAAACCAAAATCCCTCCACATCAATCAATAGTTACTATAGGAAACGTTTAGTTGCAGTTATTTCTTCAAAAGGGAGCACACCAGCGATTGAAATCAAGGTTTCATAAAATTTTGCCACTCAAGATGTGTAATACTACATTATTTTCCTTAATAAGTAAATTACAATGTGAAATATTTTGTCTGGTCATATAACTCCATTTCTCTTAAGCTGCATGTAGGCCTTGTGTGAAAATTTGACATTGTTTTAGGTCATATTTACACAGAAATCTATAAAATAATTAGGCGTTCGCAAATCTTCAAGCACCACGGTCTTTAACAAAAATTATTGTGTTATATATGTAATTTATGAATTTGATATAAAGTTTGAAAGAAAAATAAAACACCAACAGAATGGACAACATCCTCCAAGTGTAATGATTCCCTAGCCTTTGCCTGGGGATGTTGGATTAACTCACCACTTAATGGTGACGGAGTGAAAGAGAACATGTCTGTATTTAATTTTTTTTTTTTCGCCCCACCACCAGCACACTCCTCGATTGTAACTTTTTGTGTACTGTTCATTTCAGCAAGTAAGCTTTTCAGGTCAGGGCAAATCATGAAGAGGTGGCATGCATTTTTTTTTCAGGGTGTGTCCTCTTTAATGGTTCAAAAGGCCAGACGAGACAAACCTCTATGCAACCTGACAGGAAAAACTGGAATAAAACTCATTTGCTGTTGCACAATAGTCCTGGTGAAATCTCTGGTCCCAAAAAACAAACAACAGAACAGCTCCTTGGCGCTGTGCAGGAAGCTTGCCGTTATTCGGATATAAACTCACTTGTGTAATTGACAGAACTCATTCGCAAATGATCAAGAACTTGGTGACCTGAGTCAGGTATCACTCTGGGGGAAAAAAAACAAAACAAACCATAGCCAAAAAAAAAAAAAAAAAAAAAAAAACATGAGACTGTGCACATGCAGACCTTGCTCTTTAGGTATTGTTATGAAATGTAAACTATTTTCAAGGTAAGTAAAGATCTTGCTTTAAAACGTCAGGCTTACACAATGCTTAGGAAACATTTAGTGGTGGTGAAATGAAGGAAAGTGTGAAGCTCTCTCGATCTTGTATTTTGCTGTTTTTCATTAATTTTAACAACTTTCATCATTAGCATTAAGAAAAAAAAACCTGTTGATGGTAGCTTAATTTCTGAAGTATTTAATAGACCCCCCAAAATACCCACTGACAGTGAAAACACAACCCTATTTTATTTGTAATATTTTAAAGAGCATCATATCTGAACATGAGAACAGTACTGCTATTTCAATTACTGTGTAAATACCTCATTGACTCATTTTTAACAGCACTCATTGTCATACGAATGGTTATTTTGCCAACATAAAGCTCTGCAAAAATGCCTCGCATTCTGTAGTGGTGTCCAGACCATGTCTTGACTGTCACATGATGATCAAGGATTGAATATCTGCAGCAGCAGCCAATTAATGTCCTTCTGTGGCCTGCGTATTCATCTGATTTGTCACCCATCAGACACTTGTGGGATCTGCTTGAGCGCTGGGTATCAGACCAAATACCAGCACAACCAAACAGGCAGGACCATGAGTGGCATTGCAGGAGGAATCAGAATCAGAATACTTTATTGATTTCAGAGGAAATTGCATGAACACATTTGTTTCAAGTGAGAGGGAGATAAAGATAAAAGTCTTCTTCTTATTTTCCTTTCACCTGTTCCCTTAATGCAGTGGTCCCCAAACTATGGCCCGTGGCTCCACATTTAGCCCGGCCCCATGAAAAATACCAGAGACACATTATGATTATTATTTTTTTTTAGTCTGGCTAAGCGATCAAGACTAATACACACCTAGAGCATGACTCCCTATTCCACTGTTCTGCCGTCTGTGCCCCTATCTGGAACCCCCCTCCCCCAACAAAAATCCCAGACTCTTCCCTGTCAAATAGAACGGAATAATGGTGAAAAGGTTATGGAAGAGAAAAATTGATTCAGAATGCAGGGTATTTATCCTGCAGTGGACAATTGGTTATTTTTTGTTCAATGCAAAGACTAGGTTGTTTGATCATCTTTCAAGAGACGGTGGCGGTATTCAAAGAATACAATCTGTGCCAACACTCTAAATCCCGTCACAAAGACGAGTATGATTGCTTGCAAGGCCAAATGTGAGTAGACAAACCTCTCAAAGCTAAAAAGTGGATTGTTAGCTCAGGAGAATACATTTGTACGCCAGGCTCGGCTGAACAAATCATCTTTTCGATCATCTTTCAGTTGTTCAACTAATAGCAAGCAGCATTTCTTTTATTATTTATTTCCTGAATTTTTTCTGTGAAGGTCCCGGTAAGGGTTACTAATATTTGGTTATGCGTAGCTTACTGGAAAACAATAAATATTTACGTTTAGACAGTCCTGTGATCGTCATACTTTTTCTGTTACAAACTGACCTCCCTCCCCACCCCATCAGAGAAAGGAAACGTAATGTGGCCCCTGCAGGAAAAAGTTTGGGGGCCCCTGCCATAAGGTGTTGCCACAGTGAATCATTGCCTCCATCTCACCCTATCCTCGGCATCTTCTTCAAAAAACAAAAAACAACCCAAAACTTCCCATCAAAACTAGTTACATTTTTGTTAGGTGCGCATCTGAGTGTGTGCATGCGCATCTGTATGTACTGTATGTGTATTTATATTTTATTTTCATCTGATGCATTTTTTAAAATATGTATACATCAGTCAGGGTAGGTTGGGGGAATGGGGGGGTGATCCTAATTTGCGGATTTCAGTGGTCGCGGAAAGATCTTGGTCCCAATTAACCACAGAAAGTGGGAAAGTGAGGGATCCCTGTATGTATATATATATATATATATATATATATATATATATATATACATACACTTCCCGCGGTTAATTGGGACCGATGTCTCCACACAACCATCGAAATCCGTGAAGTAAGATCACCCCCAGCCCTCTCCTGACTGACGTATACGTACATGTGTATATAATATCAATAAATACACATTCAATGCTATAAATGCTTACAATAACAATTAGACATTAAAAAAATAACATAAGATTTAAATAAAATATAAATACACACACATAGAGATGGTATTGCATGAGAAGATGACACACCTACATATGTGCAGGCACGCACAGATGCAACAATGTAACTAGTTTTGAATGGGAGATTTTGGGTTGTTTTCTGTTTTGTGTTGGTTTAGGGTTTTTTTTGCATAATTGGCCTTGTTTTTGTGGCTTTTTCCTTAACTTTTCCCAATATTCTTAATTTCCTTAATTTTTAATTCGATGAATATTTCTAAAAAAAAAAAACCCGCAATGCACTGAAGGCGCATGAATTGAAGCACGAAATAGCAAGGGATGTTCAAGGCCAACTGTTCAAGGCAGACCCTGAGTTAGCAGCTGATATTCTACAACCACTTTTTAAAGCTGTATGGGAGGGCGAGAGACAACTGCACCAAAGGAGTGACTGTCAAGATCCCCAAAAAAGGAGCCTTGGATGATTGCAACAACTGGAGGGGAATCACTCTGCTGTCGGTACCTAGCAAGATATTCACCAAGGTCATAATCAGAGGAATGTCAGATGCTGTGAAACACTGAGAAAAGAACAAGCAGGATTTAGGAAACAGTGAGGATGTTTAGACCAGATATTTCCACCCAGAAACATCATTGAACAATGCACAGAATAGCAACGACAGCTATATGTAAACTTCGTGGACATTGAAAAGGCATTTGACAGTATTCATAGAGATAGCCTTTGGAGCATCCTTCGACACTATGGCATTCCATCAAACTGGTACACTTGATAAAGAGCTTCTACAACAACGTCAGATGCTCTGTGGGCCATAGCGACACCTTCTTTGAAGTCAAGACAGGTGTCAGGCAAGGTGTGATGTGTGATGTCTGCAACTCTCTTCAATTTGGTCATTGTTTGGGTGATGAGGAGGACAACACAGGACACCTCTAGAGGGACACGCTGGAGTCTCTTCTCAACCCTTGACTTTGACTTTGCAGATGACCTGGCACTGATGTCCCATACACACCAACACATACAGGAAAAGACCAGCAGACTGCAAACCTTCGGACAGCAGGAGGGCTTCAAATCAGCATCAAGAAAACAGAAATAATGACATCGAATGTGAACACCCCAGCCCTTGTAAAAGTGAGCGAAACAAATCTACGCCAGGCAGAAAAGTTTACATATTTGGGAAGCATCATCAAACCTGAGGGTGGTACAAAGGAAGACATCCACAGCAGACTGGGTAAGGCCAGGAGCATTTTCAAGGAGATGAACAACATTTGGAGATCCACACAGTACAGCTTCAACACCAAATTCAGGATGCACCAGAGCTGCGTCATATCTGTGCTCCTGTATGGATCTGAATGCTGGAGGATGGCAGAGGCAGCTCTTGCTAAGCTGAGATCATTCCACACCTCATGCCTTGGAAAAATCCTTTGAATCTTCTGGCCTAAGAAGATCTCCAACGAAGTCCTGTTGAGATGATGCAAGAAAGTCGACAATGGTACCATAATCACAAGAAGAAAATTGAAATGGATTGGACATGTGCTGCGGAAAGACCAGCAGTCTCTGGCCAGAAAAGCATTGCACTGGACCCCAGATGGAAAGAGGAAGAGAGGGAGACCAGGAGGAACGTGGAGGAGGACAGTGGAGAGGTAGATGGAGGCCATGAAGCATTCTTGGGGTTCTTTGAAAAGGATGGCTCAGGACGGGCAGGGGTGGAGGAAATTTGTTGCTGCCCTACACACCACTGGGTGCAATGGTTAAATGATGATGATGTAGCGAGGGTTCCCTATATATATGAACAGAATGAATCCTGTCAGTGAGTCATAAGTACAGTATTATCAATATGATAAACAGTCGAATATAAATGTAGCGCAAAATGCAAATGTGTAACAGTGGATGTTGTTGCTATATGGAGGACTTGTACAATTTAATGGCTACAGGTATGGATGATTTATGGTTGTCGTTCAGTAGAGCATTTAGGTGGTATCAGTCTCTTTCTGAACACGCTCCACAACAGATTCAGAGAACATCATGAGTAGTGTCCGACATATGTTAAATGACGTTAGCCTCTTCAAAACATAGAGACTGCTCTGGATCTTCTTGTAAAATGCAGATTAGAGAAACATCAAACAGGACAACATTCAGAGGCTCGTCACGTCCATGCACAGGAGAATTACAGCCTGCATTAACTGAAATGGAGGTCACATTCCATACAAAACTTTGTTTTGGAATGAACATTTTAATCTGATTTTGGAAAAAAAACAGGTGCTTCAGTTTTGTTTATAGTTGCAATATTTTGACACAAAAATTTTCAGTTGTAATTGATTAATACTGTCCAAATTTTTGCATGAAATTTCTTTAAAAAAAATTAATTGGCTAGTTTGAGACAAAATATTAACCATATAAATTTTATGTGTTCTGTATTTGTCGACAGTGAGTATAATTATTATGACCGATGCAATTATTCAGTAAAAATCCTTGATAAAGGTTTGGAATATCTGTGAAAACATCCCTGAATTTGCTACTAATTAAACTAATAGTAAGTCAGTACATTTCTGCCTATATGTTTGTCTGAATATTGTATCTGAATATTTTTTTTCTATCATTTAAAAAAAAAAAATCATTGTCATCATCAACATCATCCCATGTCTACACCTTTTCTTTGAAGAATAATGAGGCCGGTATAGTGGCATAGTGCTTAGCATGTCTATTTCACAGTAAAAAGCTCCTGGGTTCAAGTACCAGGCTTGGGTATCAAGTACCAGGCTGTGTATCAATTTTCAAGTATCAAGGCATCAAGTACCAGGCTTTTTGGATTCTGCATGTTCATCCCATGTGTTTCCTCGGGGTACTCCAGTTTCCTCCGACAGCCCAAAGACATTAGGCTAATTAGTTGTTACAAATTGCACCGAGGTGTGGATGCAAGAGTGAATGGTTGTGTTTGTGTTGACTGTGAAACAGTTTGGGGAGCTCTTCAGGATGTACCCCACCTTTGCCCAATGAGGGATGAGATATATCCCTAATAGGATATAGCAGTTGGGCAATCAGGCTTTTTTCATGGTTAAAAAAAATAGCATGCAACAAATACAAGTCTTTAATTATCTAACCTCAGCGATTCTTTGTTTGCAAGACTGAAGCAGAGCCAGCATTTTGGTTAAGCTCATAAAATCAAAGTATAAAAAAAGAGACAGTTAGAAATAAACTTTACCAGCCAGGATGTGAGTCATGTGCATGTTCGATCAGCTTAGCTAAGTGGAGAAAACAAAAGAAGAACATCTCAAACAAGCTCATGAAACAAGAAAGAAGGTTGTGCAGGAGATACAATTGCACAATTGTCACTTCTTATCTTCACCATCACAACCCCTTTTAATGCAGAAACAATGCACCTTTCACATAAGGCTGTGCATGCAGGTTTCTCTAAGGGGCTTCAAAAAGAGGTCAAGCAGTACTTAGAGTAGAACATACCATCTGATCGGGGGGGCAACTTTATAAACAATACACATATGAAGGAGATACCCATTGTCTAGCATTTATGTGTGGTGAAAGGACCACAAGCCTTTGCAAAGGAAACTGAAGTAAGCCACCATGATGTTTTTGTGATGACACAAAAAACAACAGTTAACAGATCTAAAGCAATGCTACGAATTGGCTAATTAAAACATATTAAAAACCTTTATACAGAACTTTTATGTACACTCCAATACAGGATTGTGCAGTTTGTAAGTCATTACTGTTAATAAATACGGTTGGTGAGGCACAATGCAAGAGTGTATTCTCTGTGTTCTCAATCAAGCTTAAACTGAACATGAACGTTGTAATCCACAGCATCAAAAAACACACAATTATTTTCCAAGCCACTTAATCCGACCACACTTAATCATGGGGTGGCTGAAGCCTATCTCAGCTGTCTGTCTCTCTGTCTTCCTTTCGGCTTTTTCCCTTTTACTCGGGAGTCGCCACAGCAAATCATCTGATTGGCACGTTTGATTTGGCAGAGGTTTTTACGTCGGATGCCCTTCCTGTATCTTTTACATACCTCTCACTATAGACAGTGAGAGACATGGCCCGCCCTTGATAACCCAGTTTGCCGCACTGGGGGGGGAAAGTGACAACCTTGTGGAGAGTGGGACTCAAACCCCCAACCTTTGGATAAGTGATCCAGCGCCCTATACCACTAGACCACCACTGCCCCTGAAGCCTATCTCAGCTGAAAAGTGGAATAAACCCTGAACAGCTTGCAAGGCCAACAGAAATCACAGGACCAACACACACACACACACACACACACCTAGGGGGATTTTTTATTTTTTTTGTAACAGCCAATTTGCCTAATGTTCACGTCCTTGGACTTTGAAAGGAAACTGGATTACCTAGAGGAAAGCCACAGAAGCACGAGGGGAACATGTACTCTCCACAAAGAAATGCCCAAGCCGGGAATCGAACCCAGAACCTCCTTACAGTGAGGCAGACGTGAATAACCACTACACCACAGTGCTGGCTAATCAATAAACAAAAAATACAAAACAAGTCATGCTACAGTAGAGGATGAGAAATGTACTACTATAGCATATGCAAGTTTATCATCAAAAAAAAAAAAATTGAGATATGAAAATAGTGTATCTACAAGTCAATGATTAAACTAGAAGAATGTACACTTAGTCTGATGAAAGAGTAATGACAGGACACGTGGGGAAAACAAAACAAACTTGAAAATAAGCACTGGAACAGTGCCTGGACCTCCACCATGTGGGCCATGTGTACCTGTATGGGCGGGAAAATGTGTATAGGGAAATCACAGTGACTGAAGATTTTCCTTTGAACCCCTTAATCAACCACTCAATCAAGTTTGATTAAAAAAATGGGACAGTATTTCATTATTATTATTATTATTATTACAGTAAAACCTCCGCTGACGAATGCTTAAGCTCACGAACTTTTCGCCTCAAGAACATTAAATTTGCGAGCATATAGTCTCTGCTGACGAACTAGTTTTCGGCGGACGAATCAAACCACGCGGTCGAACAGCGCCACAGTGGCGGCCACGAGAAGCTGACGCACGCTCATGGCACCCCCTTTCTTTGAATGCGGAAGTGGTTTGTGTTTGATAGACATTTTGGACCATATTGAGTGTACTTTTGCTATTATGGGACCGAAAAAGACCCCACCACAGGCGGAGATCATTGAAAAACACGAACGAGGTGTGCGTTTGTGTGACTCAGCGTCCCAGTACCAGTACGCCAAGTCTACCATTGCTCCCATCCTTAAGAACAAGGAAGCTATTAAGGGTGCGTGTGTGGCTAAGGGTGTTTCCAAACAGTAGGCGTTTCCAAACTCTCCTTCCAAACAGTAAGTCCCTCCCTCCCTCCTCCTCCCACTCCATTCCATCAAGCCATCAACTACCGTCACAAAGGTAAATAAAACCACTTTATTATACAGTACAGTTTATTTCTTTAATTACAATACAATAGCACATTTATTATACATAAAATAAAGTATATTTTTGTGTAGTTTTAAGGCTTATTTAGCAGAAAATTATGTTTTATGGGGACCTGGGAACGGATTATTCTCATTTTAATGGTTTCTTATGGGAAATAAATGTTCGGAAGACGAACTTTTCGCCTCACACACACTTTCTGGAAACCAATTATGTTCGTGAGCAGAGGTATCACTGTATTATTATTGTTGTTGTTGTTGTTGTTGTTGTTGTTGTTGTTGTTGTTGTTGTTGTTGTTATTATTATTATTATTATTATTATTATTATTATTATTATTATTGATCATTTGTGAGGAGAAAAAAAATGTTTAGTAATCTTTTGGAAACCCCTGGATCTGGATTGTGATTCTGATCTGCTCGAAAATGGACTCATTCCAGGCCCGTTCCCCAGACCTCTATAGATTTGGATGAAATTTCCAGCAGTAGTTTTTCCTGGTCTTGCTAACAGACAGAATACTTTAATAAATTCCTATTTTCTAGATCTGATCCATAAATAATTGGATTAGTTCGAGGTACAGGCTCCACCCCTCAACCAAGTTTGATTAAAATTTCATCAGTAGTTTCTGCATAATCCTGCGAGCAAAAAAGTCAATTGATACTTGTCAAAAGGCTTTAATAAATTACTATGTTCTGATTATGATTTAGATCTGGTCCAAAATGTTATAAGAGAGGCTCCAGCCCCCCAAAACCTAGCCAGCTAGCATTGTGAAGCTATGATGAAGATGAACTAGGAATGCCAATTAAATATATCTCCATTCTCAAATGACTGAACTGCACAGTCAATTACATATTCAACAAACAAAAGATGCTAAATTCTCTCATATAAATACTTTAATATACAGTAGGCCCTCAACATTCGTGGGGGTTTGGTTCCAAGCCCTCCTGCGAATCGAGATAATCCGCGAGTTCTGTACCTGGAAGTAAAACCCCATGAAACAGGTCACATGCGCGAATGAGCAGCCGGAAGTAAAATACTATGTATCTATTACATGCATTAAAATATGCTTCTTAAACACAGTCTATAGACAGTCTTACTCATTAATACTGGATTAATGTAATAAAATATAGTCATGATTAAGAAAAACTTTTCAATTTTTACTCTTATTTTTATTGATGATAAAATATAAACATTATACAGCATATACTGTTGTAAAGCACTCATTTAAAAGTATTTTTCAATTATTATTCCAGTACAGTACCTAAGTTAATTCTGAGAATGTTTGTGTTCTGTTATGAGATTTAATGTTCTGTAGCATGTTTAACAAACGATACCAAAAGGAAAAACTTTATTACGCTTCATGTCCTTTTACATTGAACTTGGAGTGACGTCTTCAAGATGGCGCTGCCTAGAGGGCAACGTTGCGGCGTTCTCAGAGTCAAATTGTTTCTTTGTTCATTTTAATTTGTTTTATTTGTTTGTTCATGTTTTGCACTATGCTCGTTTATGATCGGTCGACCCTACTACAGCTATGGGCAGCTTCAGCTTCGGGCAACTAAGCACGCAACAACTTCTATCTTGAGCTTACTGTATATGCTATGGCAGCTCAATGCTAGCGGTTAGCTAGTGGTTACCGGCTAAACCCAGGCGGAGTTCTCAGAGGCTTGGTTAGCATTTCCAGCCATACTACTTGAAAATGTTCAGTCCCTGCGAAACAAGATGGACGAGCTTCATGTTCAGATTGCAGCGCAGCGGGATCTACAGGACTGTGTTTCTGTGAAACATGGCTCGGGGAGCGTACACACGATGAGGCGATTATTCCAGCCGGCTACACGGCCTTCATCCCCTGCAATCGCAAGCGCCGGAGTCATCGTTCGGCCCCTTCCCGCCTGGGCTTCTTGTCCACTGGGGTGCGGCTCGCATTGAACTGACTTCCATAGCATATTAGCTCTGCTAATAGCATATTAGCTCTGCTAGCCGCATCCCGGCTAACAAGCCCAGTTGAGCGTTCTTAGTTATACACACCCGGAGATACTTCAATGTTATAGCTGTAGTAGAGTCGACTGGTTGTAGATAAGATAAGATACAGCTTTATTAATCTCACAATGGAGAAATTCACTGTTACAGGCTCTTGAGGTATCATCAGTAGGGGGTGCAAAAATAGATACAAATACAACATACACACATACATATATATTATATAAGTAAATAAATAAACAATAAAAGAAAAGAAGGGAACGACTTTGTAGACTGGCCAATATTAAAGTGTAAATGTATCTGAGGGCAGAGTAGATGGGTTGATATGGTTCACAGTCAGTGGGTTAGATGTGGTTGATTAAAGTGCACAGGGTTTTTATTGCACATAACCGGTATTTTCACAGACAGTTACAAAGTAGCGTTGAGCATAGAGCAAAAGATGAGCACAGAGCAAAACATGAACAAACAAAACAACAAATAAAACAAATTAAAATGAACAAAGAAACAATTTGACTCTGAGAACTTCTATCGTGAGCTGCTATGCTATGGGAGCTCCATGCTAACCACCCAGGCGGAGTTCTCAGAGGCTTGGTTAGCACTTCCGGCCATACTGCTTGAAAATGTTCAGTCCCTGCGAAACAAGATGGATCTATAGGACTGTGTTTCTGTGAAACATGGCTCGAGGAGAGTACACCCCATAAGGTGATTATACCAGCCGGCTATACGGCCTTCATCCCCTGCAATCCCAAGCACTGGAGTCGTCGTTCGGCCCCTTCCCGCTTGGGCTAATTGCTAGCTGGGATGCGGCTCGAATTGAGCTGCTTACCATAGCATGTTAGCTCTGCTAATAGCATATTAGCTCTGCTTAGTTATATACGCCTGAAGATACTCCGATCTTATAGCTGTAGTAGAGTCGACCGGTCGTAGACGAGCATAGTGCAAAACATGAACAAACAAAACAACACATAAAACAAATTAAAACGAACAAAGAAACAATTTGACTCTGAGAACTCCATGACGTTGCCCTCTGGGCAGCGCCATCTTGGAGACATCACTCCAAGACGTCACTCTAACTTCAATGTAAAAGGACATGAAGAGTACTGTAATAAAGTTTATTCTTTTGGTCTGTCTGTCTTCCTTTCGGCTTTTTTCCCTTTTACTCAGGAGTCACCACAGCGAATCATTTGATTCGCACGTTTGATTTGGCAGAGGTTTTTACGTCGGTTGCCCTTCCTGTCACAACCTTTTTTAGCAAGGGACAGAAACACACTGACGACTTTGCAGCTACTCTTTACGAAAGTCAGCAATGGTTCTTTTACATGCCTCTCACCATAGACAGTGAGAGACATGGCCCGCCTTTGATAACCCAGTTAGCTGCACTGGGGGGAACAGTGACAACCTTGTGGAGAGTGGGACTCGAACCCCCAACCTTTGGATCAGTGATCCAGCGCCCTATACCACTAGACCACCACTGCCCCCAAAGTTTATCCTTTTGGTATCATTTGTTAAACATGCTACAGAACATAAAATCTCACGCATAAACATGAACTTAGGTACTGTGCTAGAATAATAATTGAAAAAGATTTTAATACAACAGTTCAGAGAAAAATCGTTGTTTCTCATGAGAAAGTCTTATTTCTTCAGACGAGACATCCAGCATTTTCTATCACTTAACCAGAGAAGACACACAGCGTTTGAGTGGTATAGAGCTTAACTGGTAATTAAAACACACACGAAAAAAGAGGCTCATTGACAACTTGTGCGCAAATGAGGGAAAAGGGGCGGGACATCAGCTCAACCAATCAGGAGATAGGAGGACAGCCATTGGCTGAATTTGAATCACGTGCCGGTTGCTCAGCAGTCAGCGAATACTCAAACCGTGGGTGCAAAACCGCAAATAGTCGAGGGCATACTGTATTTTATATATCATGCTGCATGTTATCAAATCTTGCTAAAGGACACTCTCTTCAATCTTTTTTTTTCTTTTACCAAAGACTGAAACACTTATTCATAGTATTTTCAAGGATGACTGAGTATACGCGTGGTGTTTTTAAAGCATTCATACAAGGTAGGACCTTTTAAATGACCTCCACACTAACTTGACCAGGGGTGGCGACCAAGTTAGACACAAAGAGCCAAACTTTTTAACTGTGAGAGTTACAGAGCCACACCACGTGCTGACCTGCCAAGAAGCACGCACACGCATGCACACACACACACACACACACACACACACAGACACACACACACCTCTATCTCTTTCTCCCTTGCTCTGACACACACAACTACTGAACACATATGGCCTGTATAATATAAATTGATGAATATTGAAAAATACACACAATCATGTTGAGTCAGGTGTTTTTTGCCTTTAGGGAATTCCGTATCAATATTAGCATGGAGTTGCTAAAATAACGGTGGGGGCAATGGTGGTCTAGTGGTATAGGGCGCTGGATCGCTGATCCAAAGGTTGGGGGTTCGAGTCCCACTCACCACAAGGTTGTCACTGTCCCCCCCAGTGCGGCTAACTGGGTTATCAAAGGCGGGCCATGTCTGTCACTGTCTATGGTGAGAGGCATGTAAAAGAACCATTGCTGACTTTCGTAAAGAGTAGCTGCAAAGCCATCAGCGTGTTTCTGTCCCTTGCTAAAAGGGTTGTGACAGGAAGGGCATCCGACGTAAAAACCTCTGCCAAATCAAACGTGCGAATCAGATGATTCACTGTGGCGACTCCCAGAAGTAAAAAGGGAAAAAGCAGAAAGGAAGACAGTTGCTAAAATGACGCTGAAGATTTGAATCCTTGAAATGTGATATCGTGGTACTGCATAATAAACAGAGCGATTTGCCATTCTGTTCAATAAAAAAGTAAGCATCTTCCATTCTCCCAGAAATGTCCTGTGTTCATCTTCATATTTTCGTTCAGCTTTGCATTTTGCGATTTTGACAAAGAGGGTAAGCCTGCATGCAAAGAAAATGTTTACTTAATTTCCCAGCGTTAGACGTCATCCACTCATATGATTGGCGGTCACTAATGTGTCAGACGCGGCAAAAAAACCCACCCAATTTGTCAAAATTATTTTAAAATATTATTTATTATTTGTTTTCAATAACCTCCGAAGGATTGAAGTGTGTTTTCAGATTAAAAAAAAAAAAAAAACATGAAAAGAGCCAAAGAGCCAGAGTATACAGAAATACGATAAGAGGCAAAGAGCCACCATCTTATTGATCAAGAGCCGCATGCGGCTCAAGAGCCACGTGTTCGCTACCCCTGAATTAGACTGTTCCATTATGTGTTCTTTGAATAGTGGTAAGGAGTTTTACCTAACTTCTGAAAGACCAAACTTACCAGGGTAGCATCCTTGACTTTGGCAAATTATATATTTACTATTGGTGCTGTGAACTGTGAGAAATATCATAAAGGTTACGAACAGCAGTTAATAAGCTTTAGAAAATCATCAGAGCCAAAGTAATGACCTCAGATCGGAAAAACAACTACGTTTAAGACAAATATAAAAAAATAGTGTTACATGGTGACACCCTTCCCCCATACTCTACTTGCCATTGTCAATGATGTAAAAAAGGATAATCTTGGTTTTCAGTTGCATCAGTGGAGAAGTAGCTCACACCCAACAATTACTGTCAGTCACGATGCTTGTTTTTGAAGATGAACTTGCACTATCAATGGAGGAGACTGGACATGTTCAAAAGGACTGGACATGTTCAAAGCATCAATTAGAAAAGGAAGCAGAAATGGTCAAACTGCAATGCAATAGCAAGAAAAAAACAAGATTTTAACCATGAACCCCCCCCCCCCGCCACAAACTAAATACCGCCAGACCATTTTAGAATACACAACCATTCATGCTCACATTCTCACCTAAAGGCAACTAAGAACACCCAGCCAGCCTCATATGCATGTATTTGGACTGTGGGAGAAACCTGGAGCACCTAGAGGAAACTCAGCATGGGGAGATTGTGCAAATTCCACCCAAAAACACATTTGCAGAGCCCAGGACTCAAAACCAGGACCTTCTTACTGTGAGGCAGTCATGCTCACCACTATACATAGTTTTCGATCACGTGACATTTCTGACGAAGTCCGCCATATTGGAGGTGGACAGAACATGATATGAAAAAGGAATCAACATCTAACAAATAAGGTAACAGGTGTAGTGTCTAGACCAAATTTTTCATACTTGAACATGTTTAAGTTCTTTCAACAGCACAAGAAAATATACATGTAAAATTATGTTTAGACATGTTGAAAATGTTTTTTCTATCAAAATGATTTGGTTTCTAGATTTTTTTGTGTTTTTACAACATGCATTAGAACCATATCATTTATTTAATTATTAGGCCTTACTCATCAGGTGGCTTTATGGCTACCACGACAGTTTTTTTCCCTCTTTTTTTCAATTTCAAAACATGAACATATTCACATTTATATACAGCATACATTGTAACTCAGTCAAGACTGTTTCACATTTTAATAATTTCATCAATCAAAGGACACAACAGATTTGCACAAATTTGTCAATGCACAGCAAACAGTCACTATCTTGTCAATGGTTGGTGTAGATCCATCTGTTGAAATCAAAAAGTCTAAAGGAAGTGTGTCTTGCAATATAATGTATTTGTTGCGTACAAGACCTATAACCCTCTCTACATGAATCCTCAAATGGGCTAGTTTACGAGTTTTTTCCACTTCAACAGGGGAGAGCTGTGATCTTCCTTTGGTAAATGCGGGTATTAACACCTCACAACTAGCTTGGGCTACACTTTCGGCAATGTCAAAACCCCTGTCTGCTAATACCACATCTCCATACTCTAGTTTATCTAAAAAACCACAGTTATTGGTCATAAACTTGTCCGATGCTCTACCACCATAACCTGGGCTGATGTAGCATACACTTCCTTGTGGAGATATCCCTATCAAATACTTTGCTGTATTATGGTGTTTGTAGGACGACCATGTCTGTGCTCTGGCTTTCAGGTTGGACGGTCTTTCTATGAAAATCTCGAAACTGTTTTGTTGTTGTCCTCACGCTCAGCAGATATGTTGTTGTCGGTCTCTGTAGATGCCTCCTCCTCATTTGTCTCTGCGGTGTTGAAAAGTGTAATTAAAGACTGTGCTGCCTCAACTCTTTTCCTCTTTTGTTGTCTCTCTTTGAGCCTTAAGCCACGCTCTGGAACTGGTGTCTTAGATGGTTCATGCTTCTGATGGCCAAGTTTTAAAGATGGTGCCCAATCTACGTCGCCTTCTGGGTACAGAGGTGATGGCTTTCCTGTAAAACAGAAAGATAACAGTCAATTACTGTTCAAAAATTAATATTAAGTTAATCAATAGCTATGGTTCATGTACATGTATGCAGATATATTCAATTGAAAGGTATACATTTACCTGTATCATGTGTATTGTAAAGCTGCACATGTAAGCACTAACTTGCTTCATTGTAAAAATATGTAAATGAATGATTTGACTTCACACATGCTGCATTTCAATTTTTCAAATAACTAAGGCAATTTTAATCAGAATACTTTAATCTAAAATCTTATTTATGTATTATATTTGGCTAGGTTGTATTTGTTGACTGTTAGTCCAATGTTTACACTTAAAAATGCACGGTGTAATGCGTTTTAAGGAACACAGTGACAAACTTTTAAACATCAATGAAATCTTCCTTCCAGGTTTACCGGTAAAAACATACAGCATGATTTACGTAAAACATCAACAAAACTTACCTTTACAAAATGATCCGAGCAAATCCTCAGATAAGGGTAAGATGATTGCTGCAGGTCAGAACGGCTGATACGAGACAGCCATAGTGTTCGTCGTTTTTCAGACATTTCTTTGGTTTTGTCTCCTTGATTCATAATAACCGCCGGCAGCCGATAGAAAGACACGTTGTCCTTCCCTCCTGTCCATGTACAACCAATAATCGCACAGTAATTCACCATTTTGACATCTAATTTACATATGAATAGCTAAAGGGCGTTGTTTACCTCCAAGATGGCGGACACTTTCATTATTGATTATGTGTGACGTCACCGGAAAACTATGTATACCAACGTGTGGCCCCCTGACTTATCTAGAGGAAATCTTTTGTCTGAAACACATCACAAATACTGTGAAGGAAAATACAGGTCCTTCTCAAAAAATTTGCATATTGTGATAAAGTTCATTATTTTCTGTAATGTACTGATAAACATTAGACTTTCATATATTTTAGATTCATTACACATAACTGAAGTAGTTCAACCCTTTAATTGTGTTAATATTGATAAATTTGACAAAAAAGTAAAGAAAAACCAAAAATCCCTATCTAAAAAAAATAGCATATTTCATCCGACCAATAAAAAAGTGTTTTTAATACAAAAAAGTCAACCTTCAAATAATTACGTTCAATTATGCACTCAATACTTGGTCGGGAATCCTTTTGCAGAAATGACTGCTTCAATGCGGTGTGGCATGGAGGAAATCAGCCTGTGGCACTGCTGAGGTGTTATGGAGGCCCAGGATGCTTCGATAGCGGCCTTAAGCTCATCCACAGTGTTGGGTCTGGTGTCTCTCAACTTTCTCTTCACAATATCCCACAGATTCTCTATGGGCTTCAGGTCAGGAGAGTTGGCAGGCCAATTGAACACAGTAATACCATAGTCATAGCACTGTGAGCAGGTGCCAGGTCGTGCTGAAAAATGAAAATCTTCATTTCCATAAAGCTTTTCAGCAGATGGAAGCATGAAGTGCTCCAAAATCTCCTGATAGCTAGCTGTATTGACCCTGCCCTTGATAAAACACAGTGGACCAACACCAGCAGCTGACATGGCACCCCAGACCATCACTGACTGTGGGTACTTGACACTGGACTTCAGGCATTTTGGCATTTCCTTCTCCCCAGTATTCCTTCAGACTCTGGCACCTTGATTTCTGAATGACATGCAAAATTTGCTTTCATCCGAAAAAAGTACTTTGGACCACTGAGCAACAGTCAAGTGCCGCTTCTTTGTAGCCCAGGTCAGGCGATTCTGCCGCTGTTTCTGGTTCAAAGTTGACTTGACCTGGGGAATGCGGCACCTGTAGCCCATTTCCTGCACACGCCTGTGCACAGTGGCTCTGGATGTTTCTACTCCAGACTCAGTCCACTGCTTCCACAGGTCCCCCAAGGTCTGGAATCGGCCCTTCTTTCACATTTTCCTTCCCGCAGACGTCCCACTGAGGTGCCTTGATACAGGACTCTGGGAACAGCCTATTCGCTCAGAGATTTCTTTCTGTGTCTTACCCTCTTGCTTGAGGGTGGCAATGATGGTCTTCTGGACAGCACACCTCTGTCATTAGTCAATACATTTCCCACTCTGTCCTTAATCACTCTAACTTGCTGCATGTCCTTGCCATCTCTATTTCTTTGCTGTGCCAACCTGTATAAATCATTTTCTCTCTCCTTACTGTCCAACCTATCATACAAGTCATCATACGCTGTCTGTTTGGCCTTTGACACCGCTACCTTTGCTTTACGCTGTGCCTCCCTGTACTCCTGTTTACTCTCTTCAGTCCTCTCTATGTCCCACTTCTTCTTAGCTAACCTCTTCCTTTGAACACACTCCTGCACTTCTTCATTCCTCCTCCAAGTCTCCTGATCTACTGTCCTTCCAGAAGACACACCAAGTACTCTCCTACCTGTCTCCCTGATCACATTAGCTGTAGTTGTCCAGTCATCTGGAAGCACTTCCTGACAACCCAAAGTCTTTTTCAACTCCTCTTTGAAGACAACACGACACTCTTCCTTTTTCAGCTTTCACTAATTTGTCTTCTGCTCTGCCTTTGCCTTCTTCACCTTCCTCACCATCAGCATCATCCTGCACACCAAAATCCTATGCTGTTTGGCAACACTCTCACCCACAACTACTTTGCAGTCACTGACTTTATTCAAATAGCATTGCCTACACAAGATGTAATGTACCTGTGTGCTCCTACCTCCACTTTTATAAGTTACCTCATGCTCCTGTCTCTTCCGGAAGAAAGTATTCACCATGGCCATTTTCATCCCTTATGCAAAATCTACCAACATCTGTCCTTCTGTGTTCCTGTCCTGGTTACCAAACCTGCCCATCACTCCCTCGTCCCCTCTGTTGCCTGCACCAACATGTCCATTGAAGTCTGCCCCAATGACCACTCTTTCAGCTCTGGGGGTACTCTGAATCACTTCATCAAACTCACTCCAGAATCTCTCCTTCTCTTCTAGCTCACATCCTGCCTGTGGGGCATAAGCACTAACAACATTGAACATCACACCTTTAATTTCTAACTTGAGACTCATCACTCTGTCTGACACTCTTTTCCCTTCTAGAACATTCCTGACCATCACTCCTTCAAGATGACTCCTACTCCATTTCTCTTCCCATCCACACCATGATAAAACAGCTTAAACCCTGCTCAAAAGCTTCTAGCCTTGCTACTTTTCCACCTGGTCTCCTAAACACACAGTATGTCCACCTTCTTCCTCTGCATCATGTCAACCAGCTCTCTACCTTTTCCTGTCATAGTTCCAACATTCATAGTTTCTACTCTCAGTCCTAAACTCATGCTTTTCCTCTTCTCTCTCTGCCTACGAACACGCCTCCCACCTCTCCTTTTTCGACCTCTCCTTCTTCGACCAACAGTAGTCCAATTTCCACCAGCACCCCGTTGGTTTACAGCACTGATGGGGTTGTTGTTAACCCGGCCTCGACCAATCCAGTATGAAATTTGTATTTACGGTTCACATTCTATATTTTTGCAAAAGTTTATGCCGGATGCCCTTCCTGCCGCAACCTTCTGCATTTATCCGGGCTTTGGACCTGCGTGAGGGCAGACACTTGTTTCTGCCCCCCCCCCCCCCCCCCCCCCACACACACACACACACACACTGCATTGAGGTGCGACTGAAAACTGGTGAGGTGAGGTGAGGTGAAACTACCTAACCATGATAATTCCCCATGGGGTTTACACATTGCAAATACTTGATTCCCCACGTGTTAAAAAGTACAACTGAGGTGATTAATATTTAACTATCCAAATGAAGCGCATTAATCAGCTCCACGTGAGAAAGATTAGAAACTTGGACAAGGAGTGAGAACTGAGACATTTTCTGAAGAGAAGAGATTCATGTTAAAATAATGTACTTCTTTGATTCCTTATAGGTGTCATAAATTTAAATGATGGGCCCACTTAGAATTTTGCTTGGGATTTTATGGTTTCCTCCCATATTCTATATGCACATTAGTCTAATTTTTTGTTGTAGACTTTCCAAATGTAATAAGTATGAATGTCTGTGTATACTGAGAAGCTGTTTAGGGTGTACCCTGGCTTTGCCCAGAGTCAGTTGATCTAGAATTCTTGTGTTCTAGATGGTGTAACAACCCCCCCCCCCCCCCCCCCAATAAGAGGCAGCAAAACAATTACAAACAATAACATTTTAACATATTTTACAGTTCAGTTCATTTTCTGTAACCGCTTATTCCTAACTAAGGTCACGGGGAGGCTGGCACCCATCCCAGCCAACTTCAGGCGAGGGCAGAGTACACCCTGGACAGCTTTCCAGGCCATCGCACGCCCAAAAAACACTGACGGTTGTGTAGCCTACTCTTGTTGAAAGTCAGTAATGGTTCTTTTACATGAACCTCACACCATAGACAGTGAAAGACATGGCCAGCCTTTGATAACCCGGTTAGCTGCACTTGGGGGACAGTGACAACCCACTGAGAATGAGGCTTGAACCCCCAACCTTAGGATCAGTGATCCAGCATCTTTACCACCAGGCCACCACTGCCTTCACATTTTACAGTTGGTATGAAATTCTTTTCATATTCACATGCATCCTGTTACTCTGGCCACATGACTAAAACAATCGTTGAATAATCTGTCCATAGCACATTATCAGAAAAGCCCAAAAAGGCCATTGGCAAACTGTAGTCTTGCACTAATATTCTTGTTTTTTTTCTTGCGTGCCTTCCTTGCTCTTTCAGACCAACAGTTGCAAGGTCACCTACAATTCCTTTGAAGGAGGTTTGGAGTTCACATTTGTTTCACATTAGTTATGCTTATCCACACTATTTTTTAATTTTTATTTTTGCAATACGTTAGAGAGCTCTTTACCACACCACACTTTAGCAATGATCACACCAGACCCTACAAGTCAGCTATAAATAAAACCGATTTCACCAAGAAGTTTCTTATTTCTGGCACCCAATTTAAAAGAATTGATTCCAATGTTGTGAACTTAAATACAGTATATGATTATGATAAGAGGATTCTTATATTTGTGGAACTGTAATAAAACATTTGAAGCTATGATCACGGTGTAGACTTTGAGCTGGTATTTAAAGTGCTGACCAAATGTTTTATCAGAATAAACTCCATGAACCTCCTCGAGTGTTCTTGACTTGTCCGGATACTATAAATAGATTTTTCTTCACTAAGGAAATAATTCTACAATTATCCAGTTTAGTTTGTTTCCTTGGTATTCTGAGTCTTTTGAAATTTCTATGATTTGATAATAGCAGTGGACTGGGGCACTGCTGAGCAGTGATGATGTAAGACGTTTTTTTTTATAGCAGCTCCTCGAAAATTGTGACTTTTATTTATTTATTTATTTGTTTATTTATTTTTGCACACCCAACTGTACAGGCTTGCTTGTATTTTTATTTTAGTATTCTTTTCTTTAGTTTGGTTTTGACTGACAAAAAAAAAAAAAAAAAGATGGTGGGACCAGGTAAATCCGACTCTTCGAGGGTAGGCTGAAGCAAATCTACACTTCAATCCAAAATCCACAAGGTGCTAATGAGGTCCTCTTGTTGAGTATGAAAGAAATGATAAATAAAATGTGTTCTAATATTATTACCAAATTCAAAGCTATAATTTCACATGTGGTTAAGAGAGAAATTATTGCAGCTTTGGCACCACTTGAAAACAGGATTGTCTTTCATTGAAATACGATAGCGGATCTCGAGCGCTTCACTAATGACCACCATGATGAGATAACCAAACTGCTGGCTAAGGTTAGCACGCTACCTGATTCAGTGGACTCTAACTAAACAGCGTGAGGACCTGAATGGATACTCTAGGTGGAATAATCATCATCAGCATACCAGAGAGCTTGGGAGGCCCTCGTACTACGGAGATTGTGGCGCAACTTCTAGAAGATTTACTTGGACTGGACGATAAACCTGTCTTGGACAGGGATCGCTGCATTCTGTGCTCAAGACCCAGGGATGGAGAGCCACCTGTCTACTTGTTATCTGCGTGAACCTGTTCCTAGTTCGGAACCAGATCGTGCACCAAGCCAGCGAAAATTCTCCCCTTTCTTATCAGGGAAAGAGGACATTGATTTCCCGCATTTCACATTTTTGATTGGCAAGAAATGGCTTGCATTCACAAAAGTGAAGAAAGAACTCCACTTTTGTCTGAACTTTCAGTTTGGTTTTCTCTATCCAGCAATATTACGACTTACTTTACCAGGTGGACAAACCCACAGGCTTGAGGATCCAGCTGCCGCAACTTTCTCGTTGCTAAATAAAGTTCTTCTTCCAGATGCACTTTAATCATTATGTTATTTGGTAAATTATCCATTAATGTTGCTGCTGGGCACAGAAACACTATTTTTATTCATGGATAACCTGTGCTTTCAACGTTTTATTTGATTTGAGATGTTGACATCTTGGAGCACATGTGATTTTTTTTTTTTTTTGTTCATACAGGAAACTTACCTTAAAGTATGTGGCCATCTGAAACTGAAGGAAGCATTGGATGGGACACTTCTTTCATTCCTCATTTTAGGCAAAATTGAGAGGTACAGTGATTTTGATTCATAAATCTGTTTTGTTTTTGTACTCTGGTATCATATCTCATCCAAATTGTAGATATATATATATATATATATATATATATAAAATAGTCATTAGCCGGATCTCATACAAACCCTGTAATTCTGACTAATGTCTATGCTTCTAATTATTATGATCATACCTTTTTGGGATGGTTGTTTTCACTGATTTCTGTCATGTCTTCACATTTTTTTAATATTAGGTGATCTTAATGATTTCTCAACCCTCAACTGACTCCTTCCTCTTGTAATGTATGTATGTATGTATGCCTTCCAAACCAAGTAAGGTAATACAATCCTTTATGCAGGAAGTTGGGGTCTCTGATGTGTGGTTCAGTTCAGTTCAGTTCATTTTCTGTAACCGTTTCATCCTAATTAGGGTCACGGGGAGGCTGGTGCCCATCCCAGCCAACTCAGGGCGAGGGCAGAGTACACTCTGGACAGCTCACCAGGCCATCGCAGGGCGGAAACACGCTGACAGCTTTGCAACTACTCTTGTCAAAAGTCAGCAATGGTTCTTTTACATGCCTCACACCATAGACAGTGAGAGACATGGCCCGCCTTTGATAACCCAGTTAGCTACACTGGGGGGGACAGTGACAACATTGTGGAGAGTGGGACTCGAACCCCCAACCTTTGGATCAGCGATCCGGCACCTTATACCACTAGACCACCACTGCCCCATCTGATGTGTGGTGCTTTTTCAATCCCTCTGAAAAGGAATATTCCCTCTTCTCTCGTGTTCATCACACCTTTACTCATCTTTCTTGTAATGTAGATAGCCTGGTTTCTAAATTTATTTGGAAAGGGAATAAGTTCCAGGTTGCCTGAACAATGCTTGCAGGACATAAACCTTTGGGTGGGTTGGCCTTGTCAAATTTTAGATTCTACTATTGGGCAGCTAATATTAGGACACTTAATTACTGTCTCCAGTGTAAAAGCTATGATTCTCCTCTTACTTGGCTTGTATTGGAGGCAAATTCTGTTCGGCCAGTCTCTCTAAAGCAGTGGTCCCCAACCTTTTTATCACCAGGGACCGGTCAACGCTTGACAATTTTACCACGGCCTGGGGAGGGGATGTGTGTTGTAGCTTGTTTACATTGTAAATATACTAGTCCTTCTCAAAAAATTAGCATATTGTGATAAAGTTGATTATTTTCTGTAATATATTGATAAAAATTAAACTTTCATATATTTTAGATTCATTGCACACCAACTGAAATATTTCAGGTCCTTTATTGTTTTAATACTGATGATTTTGGCATACAGCTCATGAAACCCCAAAATTCCTATCTCAAAAAATTAGCATATTTCATCCGACCAATAAAATAAGTGTTTTTAATACAAAAAAAGTCAACCTTCAAATAATTATGTTCAGTTATGCACTCAATACTTGGTCGGGAATCCTTTTGCAGAAATGACTGCTTCAATGCGGCGTGGCATGAAGGCAATCAGCCTGTGGCACTGCTGAGGTGTTATGGAGGCCCAGGATGCTTCGATAGCGGCCTTAAGCTCATCCACAGTGTTGGGTCTGGTGTCTCTCAACTTTCTCTTCACAATATCCCACAGATTCTCTATGGGGTTCAGGTCAGGACAGTTAGCAGGCCAATGGAGCACAGTAATACCATAGTCAGTAAACCATTTAGCAGTGGTTTTGGCACTGTGAGCAGGTGCCAGGTCGTGCTGAAAAATGAAAATCTTCATTTACATAAAGCTTTCAGCAGATGGAAGCATGAAGTGCTCCAAAATCTCCTGATAGCTAGCTGCATTGACCCTGCCCTTGATAAAACACAGTGGACCAACACCAGCCGCTGACATGGCACCCCAGACCATCACTGACTGTGGGTACTTGACACTGGACTTCAGGCATTTTGGCATTTCCTTCTCCCCAGTCTTCCTCCAGACTCTGGCACCATGATTTCCGAATGACATGCAAAGTTTGCTTTCATCCGAAAAAAGGTACGTTGGACCACTGAGCAACAGTCCAGTGCTGCTTCTCTGGAGCCCAGGTCAGGCGCTTCTGCCACTGTTTCTGGTTCAAAGGTGACTTGACCTGGGGAATGCGGCACCTGTAGCCCATTTCCTGCACACGCCTGTGCACAGTGGCTCTGGGTGTTTCTACTCCAGACTCAGTCCACTGCTTCCACAGGTCCCCCAAGGTCAGGAAAGGCCCTTCTTTCACTTTTTCCTTCCCACAGACGTCCCACTGAGGTGCCTTGGAACAGCCTATTCGCTCAGAGATTTCTTTCTGTCAGGTCGGCAGTCTTACCCATGATTGCGGTTTTGAGTAATGAACCAGGCTGGGAGTTTTTAAAAGCCTCAGGAATCTTTTGCAGGTGTTTAGAGTTAATTGGTTGATTCAGATGATTAGCTTAATAGCTCGTTTAGAGTACCTGAACATGATATGCTAATTTTTTGAGATAGGGATTTTGGGTTTTCATGAGCTGTATGCCAAAATCATCAGTGTTAAAACAATAAAAGACCTGAAATATTTCATTTGGTGTGCAATGAATCTAAAATATATCAAAGTTTAATTTTTATCAGTACATTACAGAAAATAATGAACTTAATCACAATATGCTAATTTTTTGAGAAGGACTAGTAATACCCCACCCTTGTCCAGAGTCGACTGAGATGTGCGCCAGCCTCCCTAATCAGGATTAATTACATTTTGGGTTCAGTAGAACGGTCAGTGGAACTCTTCTTTAAAAAATAAAAAACACAGGTCATAGTTCACCAGCTGGGACAATGAAAGCTTAGGCTCAGTCTCACCCAAAATCCCCACTTGTTTGAAACATGTCCAACTTGCCTATGTTCATGTGTAACCTTGTGGGTTACATTTTAGTGCTCAAATGACCAACATGTAACCGAGAGAATCCGGTCATTTTTAAAATAAAAGTTTTTTTTTTTAAATAAAAGATCGTTCAGACTCAGATAATAAATAAAACAGAAATAAATAATTATTTCTTGTGCGGCCCGGTACCAATTGATCCACGGACCGATACCGGTCCGCGGCCTGGGGTTTGGGGACCACTGCTCTAAAGGCTTTAGTACAGAATCCCATTAGTTGCATAGTTTTGAGTTGGACTAATAATGTAATTGTTAAATCTTCTCTCTGGATTTGGGCCCATTTTAAACATTATTTCGGCCTGCAGTCATTTTCTACTCTTACTCCTTTGTCTGCTAACCAGGTCTTCGCTCCCCCTTTGATAGATGGTTCATTTAGTATTTGATCAAAACTTCATATTGATACTTTTAAGGATTTATACATTGATAATGTATGAGCTTTATTTCAACAACTTTCAGATAAATATTCGCTTCCCAAAAGTCTTTTTTTTTTTTTTTTTTTTTTTTTTAAGATATCTACTGGTTCATAGCTTTGTCAAGTCAACGACACAGTCCTCACATTTCCCAAATCCTCCTAAAGAGTCAATTTTAAATATTTTTCTGAAGTCAGTCCTCACTTTAAAGGATTTAATTTCGAAATTTTATTATCAAATTACTGCTTGGCACATAGAGTCCATAAACTCATTAAAAGCTTGATGAGAAAAAGATTTTGTTTAATCTATCTCAGTTACAGTTGAGACAGAGATTTTGATGTGTGTTCACAAATACTCTATTTGTGTGAGACATACCCTCATACAATTTAAGGTGGTACATCACATCAATCTTACAAAGGTCTGATTATCAAAGATCAATACCTCATTTAAATTTACCACATTTGGCAGACACCCTTACTGAGAGTGACTTACAGAAGTGCTTTAAAGTCACGATCAGAGACGACCTTCTGATACCGCCTAAGCCCAAACTAAGTGAGCAGGTGTTGTGTGTGATTTTTGTTTTATTGGGGGTATAACATAATACTAATCCAAGTGCTTCCGAAAAAGGTAGGTTTTCAGCTGTGACTCAGTTGGCGAATCTTGAGGAAGTTCATTTTACCCCCTCAGTGCCAGAAGAGATTTTAGATGAATGCTTTTTTGGCGTTTGATAGAATGAGGGACCAGTCTAACAGTGCTTGAGGATCGGCGAGAATACAGTGTGGGGTGTGACAAGTGCTATGAGGTAGTATGAGAGTAGTCTTTACTTGCATTGACATGTTCTTGAAACACAGATCGAGTTCCCATGAATAGCTGAACAACTGCCAAATGCACATTCAACAGTTAGAATAAATTCCCTTTAATTTCTTTAATTTGTTATGAAATAGTGATGAAATGTGCATTCAAACTACTTATCAGCTAATTGTCCAATTACCTTTAAGCAATTAGGAAAAAAGGGGTACTATGAAGAAAATGCAATTTCTAGAAGATATCAAAAATATTTATATTTTAGCTAAAGATTTACACTTTAATTGCTTCATTTTGAACGCACAGTAATGTTTCAAAAACTAGAATGCCCAAACACTTATGGACCTATCGGTGGTTTTATGAATGCTGGTAAATATGATTAAAAAAAAGTGTGCTGCACACACACACACACACACACACACACACACACACACACACACACACACACACACACACACACACACAAATGCCACTCACCCTTCCTGATCTGGTTCCACTGCAATTTGATGGGGCAAACTGTCACAAGTGCACACCCATCAGAATTAGGGTCAAAAGTTAGGTCATCATTTTGGACGCTTGTTATGTTTAACATTTAAAAAATTTTATTTTCAAATTGTGGATTAAACTCATGTGATGGGTATATAGATAGATTGTCCACATTTACTCCCACACACATTTACACCCCTCCACCTACACACACACACTTACCACAAACAATAGTAACTGAAGACTGTCATGTCGAAACTCGTCTAAGTATAAACGAGTGGAAAGAGAGAAAATAATCGAAAAGAAAAAAAGGACACATAGATGCCAAGACACACACAGAGTTTAAAGGTATTTAATGCAGAAAAGGTCCAGGCTTTAAAATCCAACACCTTACAGCTTTCCTTCAGAGGGTCGAACATTTAACATGTTAACATTTTATTTATATTATATCTATATATATATATATATATATATATATATATATATATATATATATATATATATATATATATATATATATACCGTATTCAACATGATAAGTGCCCAGCGGAGTGGAAGGGTAAGTGCTTATTACCATCGAGGTGGAAAACATGAATAATAACAGAACAACAAAATAGTTTTACTGGTATTTGTGTTATTCATTTTGTGGTATCAACCAAACTACTTACATAAAAGCTGAAAATAAACAGAAAAAAGCATAATAAAAAAAAGACCCCTTACTTTTCCCTCCTGGTGCTGTTCCTTAAACATTTTCCCAGAAGTAAAATTGAACCAATCAACATGAATGTCAACTTCAGCACATGGCACGTTGAACCAATCACGAACATAAACGAACATAAACAAAAGCACATGTCCAGGAATGCCTTCAAATTTATGAAGTTCGTGAGCAGGAGAATCGGGTGAAAAATACTCGTCATCACTTTCTGATCGGTCCATATCTGGCTCATTGCTCAATTCATTCAGAGCATTTGCTGTAGCAGTTTCTAATGGTTCATCGGTTGTTGGGGGGGGTTGGAGCAGGGCGCTTATTACGTCGAATACGGTATACAGTATATATACTATATACTGTATGTACACACACACACACACACACACATACATATATATATATATGTGTGTGTGTGTGTGTGTGTGTGTGTGTGTGTGTGTGTGTGTGTGTGTGTGTGTGTATATTATATATATATATATATATAAAAACCCTTTTGTTTGTATCTTCAAAAAAATTACTTTCTGTCATTCATTAAGATGCCACTTGTGGTACACATCGTGGCAATACAATACCTGAGAAGGCCCAAAATTTTAAAACACACAGGAAAAAAAAATAAAATAAATGATAAACCCTGCTTAACATCTGTACCAAAATATACTGCATTTTGTTCAAACTTATAGTCAACATGTGTGTATATACACACACACATACACACACACACACACACACACACACACACACACACACACACACACAACTGCAAGTCCTTGAGTTTTGCTGATTTTAAGGCCCACAGTTCTAAAAAAAAACCTTCTTTCACACACACACACACACACACACACACACACACACACACACACACACACATACATCTATATATATATATATATATATATGCATAATAATGTAATGTCAAAATAACCCTGTACACATGAATGTAACAACAAGCAAGACTGTGAGTGCCACTGATTTAACTTCAAGTACGTTCCACTGAACCCAAAGTGTAAATTTAATAAATGAACACTCATGTGCTTGTGGCTGTAAACATAGTCTTTTACGTCGATGCGTCCTTCACCTCCTTCTTTGGGTCCTCTGTTCTTTTTGTTCCTGTTTTCACATCACATATTTTGTTCAAAATGAGCCATGATATGTAACAAATGCCAAACTCGTTTTACAAGAAATATACAAAAAAGTTCAATTTCCACTCAATAAGCTATAGTGCACAAAAAAGACAGAAAAGATGAAAACAAATTCAAATAAAATACATACGGCTGGTCATTTCATTACTGACTTTCAATACTTGTGTTTGTTGGGAAACAATTGAACACACACAAAACTCCGAAGGGAAAAAAGATAACAACAACAACAACAACAAAAACAACTGCACATTAGATGTAATGATGCTTTATGGAAAAGGAATGTATGTGTTCGATCAGTGCTACGACTCACAGCCTTGTGATCATTCACAGTTTTACCCATAAACCACTTAATAAAAAAGAGAAAAAGTGTAAAGCTCAGAAAGTATGCAATGCTAACACTGATCAGCATGCAGATGGAAAAAACAAACACCCCAAAGTGACAAAGCGTGTGCATTGAGGAAACAGGAAACTATAAGGCTACAAGTGTCAGACTATCAAAACTCTTTAAGAGATATCCAGGCGGTGCTAACTTTCCTACAATGACACTCACTTACTCTTACACTTCCATCAAACCATTTAGTCCTACTATGGTTGAGGGGCAACTGGAGCCTATCTTAGCCGACACGGGGCAAAACCATTGCAGGGCAAACCCACAGAACCATTCACATGCATATCTAAGAGCAATTTGGAGCAACCAATTAGCATAATGTGAATGTCTTTGGACTGTGGGGATCAACTATAGTACCCAGTGTAAACCCATGTGCGCATAGCAAGAGCATGCAGACTACACACAGAAATACCATCAGCGAGCCCAGAACCTACACCCAGGACTTTGCTGCCGTTAGATGGACATGCTAATCACTACGCCACTCTGCTGCCTCCTATTCTAACAGAAATGGATAGGCAAAATTCAAAATAGGTGTCACCATATATTAGATATAATAGATGTATTATTCTCTCCAAATTTCCACTTTTAATACAAGGGGTTCTTCAATTTCATTGGAAAACATAAGAAATAAAACCCATGGAGGGGGAGGGGACATGCTGTTATATAAAATTCATAAACAACAAGCTGGTGGTGATGATGTTGAGAAAATGTGACTGTACAAGACTTGATTCTTTTCCAATAACTTCCCATCCTGACGTGTTTTGTTGCTCTTATACCACAGCAGTTTGCTTCTTTATGCATTAACTTTTAACATTGTGTAAAGTCCACAAAACAAGTAAACTGTCGTTCTCTTTCTAGTCTGTTTTTTCCTCCTGAGGTTCCTATGACAAAAAAAAAAAGTAGCTTGGCATGTTCATGAATAAATGTTTCATTCCAAAGCATTACAATAAAATGTTTTAACCAACACCTAGTTTAAATATTTCAAAGTGCCGACACTGGAAACTGATGCCAAAAAAAAAAGAAAGAAAGGAAAAAAGTTAACTAAACTCGGTTACTTCTCAGAAAATATCACCATATCATTTGCATCTATCCACTGATCAATAACTATAACTAGATTTATATACTGTACATATAATACACAGGAATTGTGCAATTTGACTGACTCACAATCTCCTCCATTTATTGATGTTCTCTTCACTAATCTATTTACTATTCTTTCAGTGTTGATATTACTTCTTGTTGTCTGTTCAAAATCTTTTGTAAGGTGTCACTGAGTCACCTTAAAAAATACATTATTTATATTATTGTTGGTCTTCTCATCATCATCATCATCATCATCATCATCATCATCATCATCATCAGGATAATGGAGAGTGCTGCTTTACTACTACTGTAAACTCAGGATTATTTAATCAACTAAAAGTATAAAAATAAACCATAAAAATCGATTTTCATTTAAATGTTTTCTGTCCCCTTGTAGTATATAATGAAAGAATTTATTCAATAAAGTCACTAAAGATCACGGAATTAAATTTTTTGACTTTGACAATATATGCAGCTTGTATTTGATCAATGATTGATTTATATATACACATCCACACACACACACACACACACACACACACACACACACACACACACCGCATGTGTGTGTGTGTGTGTGTGTGTGTGTGTGTGTGTGTGTGTGTGGGTGCATGTAATGAATGAGGTGCTTCCACTTGTCTAACAACAACAACAACAACAACAACAATAATAATAATAATAATAATAATAATAATAATAATAATAATAATAATAATAATAATAATGATAATAACTCTGTAAGCTGTCATGTACCAGAAACTAAACCAACATTTTGACCATTTGATTTTGATCAGATAAGACCATTTAACAGTGCTGTGGAATATTAGAATATTGGATCAGAGGACAGTGTACTTACAAATTTAATAGATTTTGCTTATCAAATTAATATTTTGAGACTTACAGTACAGAACATTTTATATATTTGGAAATATATAAAAATATTTAAAGTATGTCTGCTTCATAATAAACTAAATTAAAAAAGCTGTATAAATTTAGTTGCAAGCTGTACAAATTTAGTTTAGTACAATATATTATTAATTTTATCTACAGAAATACAGGACTTTCTGGTGCATAATTTCAGATTAATGCAGATTCTTTCTTTTTTTTTCCCTCTCTCTTTTATTTATTTAGTTTTTTAAGTAAGTAGTCAAATCCAAAACCTGAGGTGTAGGAAAACAAGCTCATACCCGGTGCTCCAGACAAGAGCATAATAAAGCAGTGCAATAAAGTGCGAGCTGTGATCATTACCCGTTGATTGAGTGGGTTAGTGGAGGACGGTATAGACTGATAAATAGCTAAGATGTTGTGCTACAGGTACAGATGAAGAGGCTCATTAAGGTGTGATGCAGTGCAGAATGCCGCATAAAATGAAAGAAAAAACAACAAAAACAAAGAGTTTACATAAATTGCTGCCTGATGGTCAATTAATGTGGCTACCAAGCTGCATCATAACACCAGCATGGAGGGCGTGGATAATGCACAAGCATGAGGGGAAGAGTGTGATCCTGCACGTACTCGTAGAAAAATGTAAAAAGAATACAACAACAAAGAGAATAAAAAAAGCTAGCTCTAATGCTAAGGTAATAATAATATGTCACGGTCGAAAGAAGTTGATGGAAAAGGCAAACTATAAATCATAACAGTCAAAATATCAGCAAGGCACTGAGAAAAAAGCAGCACAAAAAAAAAAAGAAAAAAAAAAGAAAAAAGAAAAAAAGAACGCACATTTGTAAGTCTTTTCCTGATTCCCTGGAAGGTCTTTTGCATTCAAGTGCCTTTTGTTCCTGATCCTCTGATATGGCGACATTTATAAAATCTCTAATCTTTTGTGACAAGAATGACAGCAAGAAAAGACTGAGATCAAACACACACACACACACACAAACACACACACACACACACACACACACATACAAAAACCTTCATGAGGGTAATATAGCTGCTCTGCTTTTTTGGATGGTGCAGTAGATTAATAATAATAATAATAATAATAATAATAATAATAATAACAAGTGGCTGCCTATAATCAGAAAATCTCAACATATTGTTTGCATCATCTAAATAATTAATCTAAAACCCTCTCCCAAATATATATATCGCCTTCAGAAATCTAAATAAAAACCTGCTGGACCTAAACCTTCATATACATATTTGCTATATATCGCTGCTCGGCTCAACATCTCTAGTGCCATCCAGTATCCTGGATTTCAGCAGAGAGTTTACAGGTCCTTAACGAAAGGTGTGCACGCCTCGAACAATGTGCGAGGAGAATTCATAGCGATCTTTGCAGCAGTGGCCACAGATGTTACACTCGAGGGGGTCTCTGTAGCCATGGCAGCCCATGTGGATGGTGTACATGACATGATCTAAAAAGAGCACTCGGCAGTGCTCACACTGGAACACCCGCACCTCGTTTCCTTCCGGCCCGAACACTCGGACCCCATCTCTGATGCCTGGCTGATGTCCACTCTCATCTGGACGTGGCAGCGCTACTCGGACACTTGCATTTGTCTGATTCACCAGCTTGTCTCGTGGACTGCTGCGAGCGGAATCAGCTGAATCGTGGCCGCTGTTGCTAGGCGAGCGGTCGTGCCCGTCATGCACCTCCCCTCGCACTGCCTGCGAAGATTTGGGCCTCGCAAGTGCAATGCCACCATTGGAGCGGGCCGACGACTCTGGATGGTGGACTGGATGATGAGCTATTTGAAGAGACTCACGGCTGCTCGGGCGCTCCAGTCGTGGACCAAGGGGATACACGGAGTGAAAGAGGGGGTTCACCATGGGCACCACCTCGGGTATGCCCAGCGGTGGGTGAGACATTATAGGACGCAAAGAATCAGAGTTCATATAAGCAAGGGAGTTACTGAGTGCCTGGTCCATCATGTGAGCCTGTATGATCTCTGCTTCCTTCTCGTACTTCAGACCAACATCGAAGTTGAGATCAGGGTAGGAGTAACGCATCATCTTCTCTCCTGCAGAAATAATCGCAACACTTTTAACCCAATAAATGAGTCATAACTGACTTTCTGTAAATGATTCAATTTCTTGCAAACAGTGATATTTACAGTGAAAAATTTCCCATAATGCACTGTACTCTGTAAACTGTAAGCTCTGGTTGCTAAGCAACAGCAATTCTGCTCTATGGACAGAACAATGCTTTAACTATTAAGATTACTTTTTATTTACAGTTTAAGGTTAATCCCAAAATAATATATAATAAATTACAGTATTTATTAGTCATTTCAGATGATAAATGTTATTCAACTCACTCAGTTCAATTTGATCCGATATCACAATACCTAGGCACCAATTTGATTTGTCTTGCGATGCATTAAATATCCAAATGAAATATTACAATTTTCCCCATTTCTTGTGGCAAATTTAAAACCTTGATCCATGTAAAATAATGTTCTTTGACATTTTTAAACGGTGTTAACAAATAATATGCTCCTACCACACAGGATGCTGTACTCCTTTCCAATATGCGAATAGTTTAGAGTGTGCCATCTGTAGGACTATACAGGAACGGCAACCTATCACCACCTTCAATTCTTTCATTTTCTGAACTGCTTAATTCTAATTAGGGTCACTGGGGGGCCGGCACCCATCTCAACCAACTCTGGGTATACCATGGACAGCTCACCAGGCCATTGCAAGGCTCACGTTGAATTTATTAATTAATTCATTCATATTTTACTTAGTCTTGCTAGGGTCAGGAGGAGGTTAAAGTCTATTTCAGCAGACTTTCCATGAAGGGGGTTTGCCAGTCCACCACAGAGCCAACAGACATACAAAGTCTTTTTCACCATTCTCACTCACATTCATACCTTGGGGCAACCTGGAAAGTCCAATTAGCTTAATGTGCTTGCCTTTGGATTGTGGGAGGAAACTCATGTACCCAGAGGAAACCCAAAGAAGCAAGGGGGAAAGAACATACAAACTGCACCCCAAAATGGCCTCACCGAGCCCTGGACTGAAGCGCAATTAAAATGAATTTTGAAGCAAGTGTAAGATACATGAATCGTCATACAAAATAATCGCAATACAAAACTGAAGAGATTTTTAAATTATTTCCAGTCACCCATTCTTTAGTGTCTGCCATCTAAGTTTAATTTCTGCAACACTGATGCACAATGTAAATACTGTGATGTGGTTGTGTGTGCTTATTGAGCATATATATTGCAAAGTCTTTAAAGGCAACTCAGATTATCAGATTTCAGAACTGAAACTGGTTTATAAGTTTTGTCTTTGACAAAATCAACCAACAACAACAACAACAACAACAACAGGATACGGTATATTCTTGGTTCAATTTCTTTAATCATAATTTCAAGAATATTGCAAAATAATTACATTTATTTTATTTTATTTTATTTTATTTTATTTATTTATTTGTTTATTCATTCCAAAACTAAGACTTCTTCTTCTTCTCCTTCTTAACATTAAAATGCTCAGAAGTGTTAATATGATTTTAGAAGAGCAGGTCAGGCAGTATCTGCTCGCTTCATTAAATCCCGTTGCATTTTTTTCGATTTCCGAATTCAGTAGCACTGTGATAGATAGGACTGACATACATTTGGTTGAGGTGGATTGAAAGTTGTGTAGTTATGTTTATATTACAAATTATTTGCTGTTGAAAAAAATGGACCAGGTTGGTACATCAAATTGAACACCACAGTGATAAAAATGATGTACGTGTGGGTTTAAAGTAAAACAATCATGACGTCACTGTAAGAAAACCACATGATTATGAGCTCATCAGATGATCCAAAATTGGTATAAAATTCAGATGTTTATCGTATCGCACAAGAGATCTTGAACCTGACTTCGAGAAACTATTTACCTATAAAACTGTTTAAAAGAGCACAACAAGGGTCTGTGATTGCATTTTTTTTTTGAGGTTCACGAGAGAGTTTCCCAAGACAATCCCATAACCAGATGTCCTAGGATTTTTTTCTCTTTTCTGTCATGGACCTGTTGTATACCTGTTATATGTCATCTGTGACCTGATCTGGTGAAATAATTCAGAAGTCCTGAGTACCACGTCAAAGACACCGACCAAAATACATTGCAATGACTTAATTTTTTTTTTTCCTTTGTGATTTGTAGATGAACTGTTGATCTAGAATTTCCTCAAGTTTTATAGAAGAGAGTTTCTTGTAGCTGTCTTGAAAATGTTGAGGTTCTCTTTGGGAGTAACGAGGATGGATAGGATTAGAAATGAGTACACCAGAGGGACAGCACATGTTAGATGTTTTGGAGACAAAGTCAGAAAGGCTAGATTGAGATGGTTTGGACATGTACAGAGAAGGGATAGTGTGTATATTCGTAGTAGGATGCTGAGGTAGGAACTACCAGGCAGAAGGCCTAGAGGAAGAGAAAAGAGAAGATTTATGGATGTGGTGAAGGAGAACATAAGCATAGTTGGTGTAAGAGAAGAAGATGCAGAGGATAGGGTGAGATGGAGGCAGATGATTCGCTGTGACGACCCCTGAAGGGAACAGCCAAAAGGAAAAGAATACATTTCTTGTACCTGTCTACATTTGGATCTACATAAAAAAAAAAAAAAAAAAAAAAAAAAAAACTAGCATCAGCAAAGTTGTTGGTAATGCAGACAATCTTTTTTGTTTAAAACCAAAAAAATTGGAAATTAGACAAATACTGATATGGTCATCATCGATGAACCATCCTTCCAGTGAAAGTTTGGTGTCTTTGAATGCTGTGAACAGTGATATCAAGGTTGCTTCTTCAATTCAGAATGAGGCTGTGTTTCCATACATGTATAAGTGCATGGCCACTTTTCAATTGGTAATTGTACCTATTTTGTGTGATCCTCTTTTCAAATGTGTTTGCTCAGATTTTATTTTCATGTGACGAAGACAAATTTAATAATTTGATGAATCTCTTTGTAAGTGTCTTTCTCAAGTGATGCCTGTCTAAAGTGCCATTACCTTGTGTTGCACTTTCTGTACCTGAGTTGGTACAGATATTCATTCATTCATTCATTCATTCATTTTCTGAACCACTTAATCCTAATTAGGGTCGTGGGGAAGCTGGCGCCCATCTCAGCCGACTCTGGCTGAGGACATCCTGGACAGCTCGCCAGGCCATCACAGGACAGAAACACGCTGGCAGCTATGCAGCCTACTGTTGACAAGAGTTCTTTTGCATTCCCAATGCATTCTCAATGGTTCTTTTGCATTCCTCTCATCATAGACAGTGAGAGACATGGCCCGCCTTTGATTAATCCCTTAGCTGCACTGAGGGGACAGTGACAACCTGTTCAGAGTGAGACTTGAACCCCCAACCTTGGGATGAGTGATCCAGCACCCTACCACCAGGCCACCACTGCTCTTGGGACAGATAATTGAAGTTTAATAAATTGAATGTAAATGGGAAATTATATAATGCAATGACCTGCTAAGTTTGATATCAATAGAAATTAGATAACTCATTGGTTGATAAGGACATTTAAATGCATTTCCCTCTGATTTTCTTAAGAATGATTGGCACAAACTAGCAGACCTCAATGTTCGTAACTTTGTCAGTTTTCAAGATATTCAACAAACTTGGTATCACTGTAACACTTACGATCCTTACAAGCTTCTAACCTTCCCACTCATTCCCAACTCATTTTCAGTCTTTGGTCATTCAGACTTGTTTTGGCAGTTCGGGTCACAGATGTGGCAGCAGGTTTAAGGTTTGTACAGAGATGCTTCTTAACATTACTACCATTGAAGGGGTCTCTAGCTTCAGAACTATGAATTATATATTAAGAAATTGAAGATTTCATATATATATCTACATATATATATATATATATATATATATATATATATATATATATATATATATATATATATAATAAAAAATATAGTTGGTCTATATTAAATTTAGATTACTGTTGTACATGTTCTTTGGCTTATCGGTGTCTTTTTATTTTTGTTGCTCTGAATAAAGTTGGAAAGCCCCGTTCGAGGAGCCGGGTGAGCGAATTTAACCCATGCCTAACGTGGATGTGGTGAGGTGTTGTGCATTGCTCGATTAAAGTTACAGGTGTTAAAAACCACAAGGGGAAAAACATCTCCAGCCTATAGCAAATTAGGCTCTCTCTCTCTCTATCTCTCCCCCCTCTCTCCCTCTCTCTCTTTCGCTTTCCTGCAGTCTTTGGATTTAGCAAACACTTTCACCCTAAAACCACACTGCACCTAACATTTTACATGAGAATTTGCATAATGCATGCTTTTATAAAAAGCAACATCAAATAATGCAGATGAAACTGCTGTAAAATATACATAATATGAATATATTAAAAACTTCTTTCGGAATAAAAGGCATACGTTTACCTATTTTCATGCCAACTTTGAAACTTGTTTTGGTGCTTGGCCCATTTGTTTGACATTATGAGCTTACCTCGAAAGGAAATATTTGTGGTTATATTTAGTGATAAGTTCTCATTTTGAGTAAAGTTACAGTATTTCCATCAGTGAGGTGACTGCTCACAATGCTTTGTTATATTACGAATGTGTGTGTTTTCATCTCGTTAAGCGTTTATTTACTGAACTCCAGGTACTCACCAACAAATTTTTGTGGTGTGGTGCTCTTCCTTTTGGCCACACTGGCCTGCAGGCGTTCGATGACAGGTGGCCGTTCAAAGGGTACTATGCTAGGTACCTCTCCCAGAGGTCTCGGGTCTTTAGCAACCTCTGATGGGAAGACATTAGGGTCATCATGCAGACAGGACAGGTTATACATGCTATGATTTGTACAATTTCTTAACACAAGCTAAAATAAGCTATGAATTGGATGTTATATAGGTTCACCCAGAAGCAACTATTTCGGGGATTAAGCTAATCATCCACTGTGGATATTTATTTCGTGAAAATTAACGGATCTGTTCAAGTAACTCTGGCTGAGTAAGTTAGGTTGGTTTGTTAGATCATTTTGGTAAAGAATGTAAATGACAGAAGACAGATTTGTTGAGGTTGTGCCCCATTTCTCACTCAGCCACTGTCGAATGGTTAGAGAAGTAGCTTTGGGACTGGAATGTTGCTGGATCGATTCCTGAATCAGCAGCAAAAATGTGTGGTGGTGGGGGAATGAGTTGCACCTTCCCTTCCTTCACCTTCACGGCTGAACTGCCTTTGTGCAAGGCACCTAACCCCCAACTGTTCTCCTGATGTATGAAGCAGCCAACTATGCCCACGAGTGTGTATGCTGACTGTTTACGAGGTAGGCAGGGTTTACATTAACCTCAGAATTACTCTATACTGAGTAAAGCTTTGAGGGATTTTTAGATAAACATAAAACACCAGAATGCTGCCACTAGCCTAAAAAGAGATATTGAAACAAAGCAGAAAAAAAATGAAGAAAATCTTTCAAAGATCTACTGCCCTGCTTGCCTTTGTTCAATAAATGTGTCAAGCAAGACATTCAATGCAAACTAGTCACCGAACTGTGTAATACTGAGGCCATAGTTTAGTTGTTCTATACAATCTACTTATTGTTGACTGACATTTGCTGTCTAAGACCAACAGTTTGACTCAGACTAAGATGGGTGATGTATGATGTTGTCATAAAAAATAGGCTTCTGACCGCCCATCAAAAAGGGATTGAGGTCAGAGGTTTAAGTGTCCCAGTTATATTATGTGAAACAGCTGTACAGGTTTGTTCAATCCAGATAAATGAATTCAGTAAAACAACAACCAAAAACGTTAATGATGCAAATCTGAATATAATCCATATAGACTAAATAACAATAAAATAATAGTAATTAAAAGGACATAATATTTGCATATTAATTGTCTACAAAAATTAATCATTTATTTCCTTAATTTTTTACAGTAGTGAATAAATAAATTGATTTTAACAAGAGAATGATTTCAAACTAATAAGTACAGTCTTCAAGAAAAAAAAATGGATCTATAAGTCGTCAGCATTGTTCACACTCCCACCTATCATCTGATTTCTAGCTGCTCCAGATCGTATCCAGATTGATTGTGAACCTCAGAAAAACACAAAATCTCAGATTTGTCTTCACTGCAAACTGTACTCAATGCTGTGTGGCCAACGTCATCTTTTGATACTCCTTGAGAGTTTAAGTATACAGTACACGAAATGCAAGAAATAAAAATGTTATTGTTTTTTAAAAACATTATTTTATTTTAAAGCATGATAATAATAGTACAACCTACCAAATTGTAAATGTCTACAAATTTGAATCAAGCATTATTCACAAAGAATAATGACATTAATTCTGTGATAGAGGACCAATCAGATTGTGCTGTTCCTGGGTTGTATATACTAACAGACAATACCCACTTTTTAAAAAAATAATACTTGAATCAATTTCAAATGCAAAAGTTAACACAATTTTGTTTTAGTTTACATGTAGTGTATACTAAAACAGAATGTAAAAATCATCAAATAACAAAAATTATAGCAAACACTATAATTAAAAAGATGACTATCCACTTCCATATAATCATATAATATATAAAATAGCATGTTTTTGTTTATTTATTTCAATTTTAAATTAAATTTCATTCATTTTAGCCCACTAAAATCAGCCAGCTGTCAGTATTTATTTATTTATTTATTTATTTAATGGAGTTTTATTTTCATGTACAGCAGGTTTCAGAAGTCAATTTCCACAATAAACAAACATTTCAAAATGAGAAAGATGTTTTCTGAGCCCATGGTACATGAACCAATATCTGAGTTGTGAAGGAGTCAGTCAGAACATGCTATTGTTTATATGACTCTCATTATAGTCAAAAGCCCTGGGTTGTGGGTGGTGGTTATTTCACTAAACAATTTAAAATCTAATTTAAGTCAAAATAAATACTTTTGCAACTACGATCCAATGATTTAAGTCATGGGCAACCTGAGAGTAGTTGCCATGATTCGAACTTCTATTACTAAAATTCTGCTTAAAGAATGGGCAGATGCCCTGTTCCACTCACCTGCATACGGACCCTGACTGGGGGCGGAGTCCATGCTACCACTCTGCAAGTAATTATGGCACCTCTCTTTGTGTTCCTCCAATGACGTGCGCTGCTTGTAGCTCCGCCCACAGTAGTTACATTTGTGTGGTTTACCCACTAAAAGAAAGAGAGGACATCAAAGCAGAGAAATGTGTCTATTAGTAATACTACGATGTAAGTAATTCAGACTGTACGCACAACTTCAGTTTCACTCTTAGAGGTAGCAACCGAGAGAGTGGGCACGTTCTTATGATGATGCAACTCAATATGCCTGAGATGGGTCAGCAAAAAAAAAAAAAAAAAAAAACAACTCAAAGTGGAATAATAAACCCACACAGAAGTAAAAACACTACACATACACTCACATCATAAAAAAATGGTCTCTCTGTGAGAATGCTGTCAAACATGCAGTCATAAAATCGGTGCCGTGGAACAAATTATCTCATTTCAGAAAAGTATCTCTTTACAAACTTAAACACCAGCTTCAGGCACAATTTTACAAAATTAACATAAGGCACGCTATATAATAGCTATATGCACAACAACTATGGTCCCTACGATGGCCTGGCGAACTGTTCAGGGTGGGCCCAGAGTCATCGGAGATGGGTGCCAGCCTCCCCATGATATTGGAATATACTTTTTCTTTTGGCTGTTCCCTTCATGGGTCGCAACAGGAAATCATCTGCCTTCATCTCAACCTATCTTCTGCATCTTCTTCTCTTACGCCAACTACCTTCATGTCCTCCTTCACCACATCCATCCTCTTTGGTCTTCCTCGTGGCCTCCTGCCTGGTAGTTCCAACCTCAGCATCCTACTACCAATATACTCACTATCCCTCCCCTGTACATGTCCAAACCATCTCAATCTAGCCTCCCTGACTTTGTCTCCAAAACATCTTACATGGGCTGTCCCTCTGATGTACTCATTTCTAATCCTATCCATCCTTGTTACTCCCAAAGAGAACCTCAACATTTTCATAAAACTTATTTTATATAAGTTGCCTGAATTGAAGTATGAAGTAGCGAGGAATCCCTGTATATATATATATATATATATATATATATATAGGTCAATCTCTGAAACTGTGTCAAATTTAATAACTCACATTTTTGACCCAATATTTTCCAAAAAACTATAAAGATTTCAACAAACTATCCATGCCCAAAACGTGCCACATGGACACATACAGCATATCATGCAACATAATTTGGATACATGCAGTAGAGAAATAATAATAATAATTTTTTATGCAAAATTGGTTTCAATATGTAGTTTGAAACTTTTTTGTTTCATGCCATTCCCTCTCTGAAGTATCCACTCGAAGTGCAAAAAGACCTGGTATTTAAATTTATATCCATATTAGAAATTCCTCTGTTGACTTTACTTTGTAGACCAAAAATCCTCGATCAATTTAAGGCCCCATCTGTAAACAGTGGTGTCCGTGCCAGTTACATATGGAAACAACTCTTGATCATGAGCCCAGCACCCTAACCATTAAAGCGTTATGTGTTCCAAAATTACTAATGCAGCCATGAGGCGGGGGGGCACTAACCAGTGTCTCTCCCCCTTATGCCGGTCCCAAGCCCGGATAAATGCAGAGGGTTGCGACAGGAAGGGCATCCGGCGTAAAACTTCTGCCACATTTAAAAATGCAAATGATCAATACAGAATTCATACCGGATCGGTCGAGGCCCGGGTTAACAACGACCGCCATCAGTGCTGTCAACCAACAGGGTGCTGATGGAAATTGGACTACTGTTGGTCGAAGACGTCGAAGAAGGAGAGGCAGGAGGCGTGTCCATAGGCAGAGAGAGAAGAGGAAATGCGTGAGCCTAGGACTGAGAGTAGGGACTTTGAATGTTGGAACTATGCAAGGAAAAGATAGGGAGCTGGCGGACATGATGCAGAGGAGGAAAGTGGATCAACTGTGTGTTCAGGAGACAAGGTGGAAAGGTAGAAAGGCTAGAAGCTTAGGAGCAGGGTTTAGACTGTTTTATAATGGTGTGGATCGGAAGAGAAATGGAGCAGGAGTCATCTTGAAGGAGGGGTTTGTCAGGAATGTTCTAGAAGTGAAAAGAGTGTCAGACAGAGTGATGAGTCTCAAGTTAGAAATTGAAGGCGTGATGGTCAATGTTGTTAGTGCTTATGCCCCACAGGCAGGATGTAAGCTAGAAGAGAAGGAGAGATTCTGGAGTGAGTTAGATGAAGTGATGCAGAGTACCCCCAGAGGTGAAAGAGTGGTCATTGGAGCAGACTTCAATGGACATGTTGGTGCAGGCAACAGAGGGGATGAGGAAGTGATGGGCAGGTTTGGTATCCAGGACAGGAACACAGAAGGACAGATGTTGATCAATTTTGCAAAAAGGATGGAAATGGCTGTGGTGAATACTTTCTTCAAGAAGAAACAGAAGCATAGGGTGACTTATGAAAGCGGAGGTAAGAGCACACAGGTAGACTACATCTTGTGTAGGCGATGTAATTTGAAGGAAGTCAGTGACTGCAAAGTAGTAGTGGGTGAGAGTGTTGCCAAACAGCATAGGATGGTGGTGTGCAGGATGACACTGATGGTGAGAAAGGTGAAAAAGGCAAAGGCAGAGCAGAACACAAAGTGGTGGAAGCTGAAAAAGGAAGAGTGTCGTGTTGTCTTCAAGGAGGAGTTGAAACAGGCTTTGGGTAGTCATGAAGTGCTTCCAGAGGACTGGACAACCACAGCCAATGTGATCAGGGAGACCGGTAGGAGAGTACTTGGTGTGTCCTCTGGAAGGAAAGTAGATAAGGAAACTTGGTGGTGGAATGAGGAAGTGCAGGAGTGTGTACAAAAGAAGAGGTTAGCCAAGAAGAAGTGGGACATTGAGAGGACCGAAGAGAGTAAACAGGAGTACAGGGAGACACAGCGTAAAGCGACGGTAGCAGTGTCAAAAGCCAAACAGAGGGCGTATGATGACTTGTATGATAGGTTGAACAGTAAGGAGGGAGAAAATGATCTATACAGGTTAGCACAGCAGAGAAATAGAGATAGGAAAGACGTGCAGCAAGTTAGAGTGATAAAGGACAGAGAGGGAAATGTATTGACTGATGACAGAAGTGTGCTGGGAAGATGGAAAGAGTACTTTGAAGAGCAGATGAATGAGGAAAATGAGAGAGAAAAAAGAGTAGAAGGGGTGACCGTTGAGGAGCAGGAAGTAGCAAAGATTAGTAAAGGAGAAGTGAGGAGGGCATTGAAGAGGATGAAGAGTGGAAAGGCAGTTGGCCCTGATGACATACCAGTTGAGGTATGGAAGTGTCTAGGGGAGGTAGCAGTAGATTTTCTGACAAGAATATTCAACAAGGTCTTAGAAAGTGAGCAGATGCCAGAGGAATGGAGGAGAAGTGTGCTTGTGCCCATTTTTAAGAACAAGGGAGATGTACAGAGTTGTGGCAACTACAGAGGGATAAAGTTGATGAGCCATACAATGAAGCTATGGGAAAGAATAGTGGAAGCAAGACTAAGGGCAGAGGTCAGCATTTGTGAACAACAGTTTGGTTTCATGCCAAGAAAGAGCACCACAGATGCAGTGTTTGCTTTGAGGATGTTAATAGAGAAGTACAGAGAAGGTCAGAAGGAGCTGCATTGTGCCTTTGTGGATCTGGAGAAAGCATATGACAGGGTGCTGAGAGAAGAACTGTGGTATTGTATGAGGAAGTCTGGAGTGACAGAGAAGTATGTTAGAGTGGTGGAGGACATGTATGAGAGATGTAAGACAGTGGTGAGGTGTGCTGTTGGTGTGACAGAAGAGTTCAAGGTGGAGGTGGGACTGCATCAAGGGTCAGCTCTCAGCCCCTTCTTGTTTGCTATGGTGATGGACAGGCTAACAGAGGAGGTTAGACAAGAATCTCCATGGACTATGATGTTTGCAGATGACATCGTGATCTGTAGTGAGAGCAGAGACCAAGTGGAGGAAAATCTAGAGAGGTGGAGGTATGCCCTGGAAAGGAGGGGATTGAAGGTTAGTCTTAGTAAGACAATACATGTGTGTGAACGACAAGGACCCAAGAGGAACTTTGAGGTTACAGGGGGCAGAGATAAAGAAGGTGGAGTATTTTAAGTACTTAGGCTCAACAATCCAGAGCAATGGAGAGTGTGGAAAAGAGGTGAAGAAGCGCGTGCAGGCAGGTTGGAATGGATGGAGAAAAGTGTCCGGTGTGATGTGTGATAGGAGAGTATCGGCAAGAATGAAGGGAAAAGTGTACAAGACGGTGATGAGGCCAGTGATGTTGTATGGTTTAGAGACAGTGGCCCTGGGGAAAAGACAGGAGTCAGAGTTGGAGGTAGCAGAGATGAAAATGTTGAGGTTCTCTTTGGGAGTAACGAGGATGGATAGGATCAGAAATGAGTACATCAGAGGGACAGCACATGTTAGATGTTTTGGAGACAAAGTCAGAGAGGCTAGATTGAGATGGTTTGGACATGTACAGAGGAGGGATAGTGAGTATATTGGTCGTAGGATGCTGAGGTTGGAACTACCAGGCAAAAGGCCCAGAGGAAGACCAAAGAGAAGATTTATGGATGCGGTGAAGGCGGACATGAAGGTCGTTGGAGTAAGAGTAGAAGATGCAGAGGATAGGGAGAGATGGAGGCAGATCATTTGCTGTGGCGACCCCTGAAGGGAACAGCCGAAAGGAAAAGAAGAAGAAGAAGAGTGTTCCAAAATTACTGAGGTTCATTCATTAAAAAAAATAACTGAACAAATTTCCATAAATAACGTAGATTTATTCAGGTCCCATTTTCTCCTCCGTAGAGTCATGGGAAATCTCTTCATAAAGTTTCAGTAAATGATTGTATTTAATATGTAAACATGGTAAAAATTTGAGAATTATTTAAACAGTGAAATACGAAACAGTGTTTTGGCAGCCCAAGCCACAGGAACATGGGCTACATCACACACAACACCCACGCTCGTGTAGAAGCTGGAAAATCGCTCAGAGCAGCATAAAGGAACAGAGGGAGTTTTTTCTGCTTAGCCAGAGCAGGTGTGAGGTGAATCACTCTCAGTTCCACTGACACTGAACCTCCATACACACACAAACACACACACACACACACACACACACACACACACACACACACACACACACACACACACACACACACACACACAGAGATTAGGATGACACACACCAGCCCAAACAGCACAGAGTTCCAGTGTGGGCCAGCAAGGCAGGATAAAGAGCAGGAGGAGGAGGAGGAGTAGGAGGAGGAAGAAGAGGATCCAGTGCCTCCAGCAACATTTTCCATGAATTAGCACAAGTTTCATTCACTGTTTGCATTGAGTCATTCATTAACCTACACACTTTCATTCACTCATTCATTCATATATGAAGCTCTTTTTGCCACCTCACTAATGCCAATAAGTTGAGTCAGTTAAAAGGCTTTCCAATTCAAAGACCTGGGCCTCTGTGGTGTCAGGCACTTTCAGAATTGTTCACCATAAGCCACTTGACTACGTGAATACGGACCTGCACGTGAAAATGTAAAGGAAAAAAAAACCCTCCATCTGTTACGATCAGACTCGTGCCATTACCTGTAAAGAGCGTGGATTATGAAAATACCACTGACACATTTCAGGAAGGGCGCAGCGAAGCTGATAGTGAAAGTGAGACGGCGGAGGGATGAGACGAAGCTGAGGCATCTTTTCACAGATGAAAATCTGCACCAACTTTGTCATCTAACACCGTGAGAAAAGATGGATCAGGACGAGTGTGTGAATCAGAGGCTGAATGAAAGAAAATCAAGTGTATTTATCTTTCACAGGGGGTGAGATGATGAGTGAAAAGCATAAAGGAAAACTACAAAAAAAAGTTAAATTAAAAATAACACCCATTCTATTAGAGGCAACAGGATTTGGGTGTGCGTTCAACAGCTATTTCAAAATGTAACTGCTCTTCAAGCTGCTTTCAAGAAATAAAAATACAGAGACATTTCTTAATTTGAATTAAAAATGACATGTTAACCTGAATATAATATTCGTACTTTCCTTCTGTTCCGAAGATGATGATATACAAAAGCGTACTTTTCAAATGATCAGAGTATTTTTATTGATTTATAATTGACGGTATGATTAAAGAAATAGTTTTTTTTTTTTTTTTTCCCCTTTAAGAATTGGGAGTATCTTTACTGAGATAATTACATTTACATTCACAGTATTGAGCAAACACTCTAATCCAAATTGACTATCATTTAAGACATTTTTATAGAACTAAGCAGCTGAGGGGCCTTCTTCAATGGCCCGACAGAGGCAGCTTGGTGCTAATGGGGCTTCAACCAGCATAATAAAGAGCTTAAACCATTGAGCCACCACAAAAAAAGGGGTTTTAAAATAAAAATAGACCAGAGTATGTTTGCTGTCAAAATAATAAGTTATTTTTTCAACCAAAGATAAAGAAGAGATGTTGATATTTTTTCTGATGGTAAATGTGAGCATGTTTTCCTAAGACAAATACGATTCTGTTTTGAAATTATTTTGTTTTGAAGTATTTAATTTTGCCCTGAGATGATTATTAGCATACTGTCCAGAGGCAAAATGACAGTTTTTTTTTTTTTTTTGTCTTTTAGAAATAAAATTTATTCAGTTGAATTAAAAATGACATGTCAACCTGAATATATTATTCTTACTTTTCTTCTATTCCTAAGATGATACAATACAAAAGAGCATTTTTCTGATTACCAGACTTGGTTTTGGGTAAGGCTGCAACACAGTTGATGATGACCCTGCTAAATGGTTCTTCAAACGCTGGTGTGGGCCTTAGAGACGCAGCGGGAATCCTCTGGTTTGGTTTCCAGACCATCTGGCATGTGACAGGTCCAGTAAAAATAAGATGTCTTGTTTGAGCTTTGGCCATGAGAACTGTTTTGTGATCCTGTGGTGAGTTTTGTTTACAACTAGGTGGTCTCCGAGAGAGTGCCGGTGTGCCAATTCCAAGATCTTTGGGTGATATGAAGTTGGGATCACAAATTGGTATGACATGGCGCAGTCCTCGAAAGTTGTCTGGAGGACTCCATTTCCTCATTAAGACTCGGTGCCTTAGAGAATAGCCAACTGAAGCTTTAGCCAGCTCTTATTACGTGAAGGCAGTATCAAAGAGAGGCTTTAGATTGGGATCAACTTTCTGTTCCTGTTTTAGTTTCTCTCTTGATAAAGCCATCGATATACATATTCAAGACATGGACAGCCTTCATTCATTTCCTGTAACTGCTTAATCCTAATTAGGGTCACGGGGAGGCTGGCACCCATCCAAGTCGACTCCGGGTGAGGGCTAAGTACACCCTGAATAGCTCGCCAGGCTTTCGCAGGGCAGAAACACGCTGACGGCAATGCAGCCTACTCTTGTCAAAAGCCAACAATGGTTCTTCTACATGCCTCACACTGACAGTAACAGACATGGACGGACTTTGATAACCTAGTTAGCTGCACTGGGGAGGACAGTGACAACCCGTTGAGAGTGGGGCTTGAGCCCCCAACCTCAGTATCAGTGATCCATCACTTTTACCACCAGGCCACCACTGCCCCAGCCGAGAGCTCCATGGAGTAATTTGAGATTTCTGTCTTCCATGGATTAACTGGAGAAATTATGTGATGTTTTTAAGACTTTGAGGCAAATAAAACCTTCCTCTGGATTAAAAGAGATTTCAGAAATGCTGATTTTCATAATGATACTCACACTGCACCCTCATTAGTATGTAGATGACCATCAATCACTAGCAGAATAATGTAAATGGCTCAACTGATTTGCATTTGGTGATGTCCAAAAAATTCCATAAAAGGTAAAGTTCACACAGCTGAAATGATGAATTAAAAGGGAAACAAAAAATTTCAAACCTGAAAGTAAATATGTGTTCTACTCACATTGATCATAATAATATAATATACAATAGTTATACTTGTATTAGCTCCTGCAAAATCACAATTGAAAAGGTAAATAAGTTGTGAATTCAGGGGGGTAAAATGTTGAAGAATCTATGGCACCTCGAGTTACTGTTGACAGCAAACAAATATTATGAAACTGCTATGGTTAATTATGATTATGGTTTTAGTTAAAGTCAAGAAAGAAAGAAATCCCTCCAAACCAATTTATAAACTGGCTGAGTGCATTTGCTTTTATCCAGTGGCACTCAACTAAAATCCTGGCTTTACTTACATACATAAAGTACCTATGCAATGCAGACAGAGAAACAGACAGACAGAGAGACAGACAGACAGACAGGCAGACAGACAGACAGATAGACAGACAGAATACAGACGCTCCCCAGCTTACAAATGAGTTGGGTTCCAGACAGCCGTTCATTAGATGAATTTGTGCGCAAGTCGTTACAGGGCATTCTTTAGAGGGGAATGTATCTTTAAACCTTGTAAAAGTAACCTATACAAGTTTGTACTGTATACAATCTTTCTTTCTCTCTCTCTCTCTCTCTCTCTCTCTCTCGCTGAGTTATTACATAACTGATCAAGTGGTGTAATGATGCTCATGAGCTCAGTCAACAGTCGGCCCTCAACTTACGAAAACCTCTGAATCCGAAAAATCCAGGTTACGAAAAACATTTTCCTAAATTTCGTCCTATGTATACGAAACAACCTCTTCTTACGAAAAGCGCCAAACTCGCCATTCAAAAATTCAAATGCGCCATTCAAACATTAAAACGCGCCATTCAAACATTCAAACAATGCACGAGTTGCTCTCTCATTGGCTGTCTCCCAACATCCCGCCCCGCTGGCCTCCCATTGGCCAGGAGGGTGCTGAACTGTACCCATTCATGTATCCAAACTTCCTGTTTGTCACTTCCTGTTTGTTCGTGAATGAGAGTTGAACAGGACTGTTGACTTGTGAGTTTTTTTGAGAGTGATCATTGCAGTGTTATATTCCATTATCCATCATGGACCCCAAGAAAGTGATTCCCGGTGACACCCAAAAGAAGAAGGACCTCATGAAGGAGGGTGGGGATGGGGGTGAGGGTTCTTCAGACCAGCAACCGCCAGACTTTAAAGCGTCGCATGGGTGGTTCGAGAGATTTAAAAAAAAAGGTAAATCTTTTTTTTTTTTTTAACTTTTAACACATATTTCATACATATTTCATACAAAATTGGTGTACTTTTAGAATTTTTAAAGGGTTTATGATGTAGTCTTGGGAGCCTTGGAACAAATCACGCGTTTTACATGTAAAATGCCCCTCTACTTACGAAAACTCCAGGTTACGAAAAAGGCACTGGAATGGATTAATTTCGTAAGTAGAGGGCAGACTGTAATTGAAAGCATATCCTCTCTCTTTCTCTCTCTTTCTCTCTCTCTCTCTCTCTCTCTCTCCATATTCATCACATTATCAATATCATTATGTCCCGTGTTTAAACTCCTGGTTCCTTTCAAGCACAGCACAGCGGATCTGATTAGATTTACAGAGAGCTTCACTGTTATCCAGTTCATTATAATACTGGAGTCAATTTGTTTCTTCTTTTAAACTTTTGGCAGGAGTTCAGAAATGCATCGTTCTGCTTCTCTTCCCAGACTGTGTCAGCCACCCCCCCCCCCCCCTCTGCCGGAGCCTAGTATTTAGTGTACCTCAGGATAATATTTAATCATATTTCATACGTTTATTTATGATATATCTTTCAATTGATTTTATTCCATTTCCATTACTACTTGTTCTTCAATTTCATTTCACTTTCACTCTCGACCTCAGACCAGATGTTTGTATCTCCGGATGTTCGTAAAACGAGTGTTCGTAAGTGGGGGAGTGTCTGTATACTCAAAAAGATGCTCAAGTTAAGTTAAAATTGGAATCAAACAAACAAGCACCTCAGTAAGCAAGCAGATAAACACAATTGGAATCGACAGATCGATAGATATATAGATAGACGGACAGATAAATACAGAGATAAATGGACAGCCAAAGACAGGATACACACAAATGAGAAAAAAGACGAATACAAAATAGTGAAATATGCTAATTATTGAATGGAAATAAACAGTTTAGATATTAGTCACTAATAAAATAAAACAGACAGATAGTTAAGTAAAGAGCGATGGACAGATAAGTAGACATACGTTAAGCACAAATAAATACTTAATGAATTAAAATATAAAAAGTAACTAAAGAGTGCATTACTAAATAAGAAAATAATTATACCTAAATAAACAGATATATATTCAGATGGTTAGATATGCAGAATAATCACAAATATACACAAAAATCTGAAAACAATCATGAATACTGTAATTGTAAATAAACAAGCAAGTTGGTAAGAAAATAAACAAATGCAAATACAGACAGACACATAGACAGGTGGCCAGAGAGGCAGACAGACACGTAGAGAGACATACAGGCAGAGTCAGACAGACAGATAGATAGATAAATTAAACACAAAATTAATTAATTAATTAATAAGACAAAGATAAAACATATGAATATAAAAGCTTAATACATTTATAAAGTATAGTAAATAAAGAAACTAGAAAATACATACATGCAAATGAGCAGACAGCCAGATAGATCGGTAGATATATTGATATATGGATGAAAAGAGAGATGTGGAGTTGATGAATGTAATGAACGCTCATGCTAGAGTACATCAGATGGTTACGTGTCATCAGGTCAATATTTGGGAAACGGTGAAGTGAGTGGGTCACGATGACGGTACTCTTGTCTGGATCTGTCACACTTTCAATCTTTATAAAAAGATATCTTTTTTCACACAATCGGTTCATTACAGTAAATGAAGGGAGGCTGCTTGTGGCCGTCTGTGAGGAGATTCCATCTCCGCTCTCAGAAATGAGCTGCACCACAAGATGGAAGGCAGTGGTTTGGTCCAGTGAACTGGGACAGCACCTCTGTTTGTGTGTGTGTGTGTGTGTGTGTGTGTGTGTGTGTGTGTGTGTGTGTGTGTGAGTGATGATAAACTCAGTCTGACACTACGCGTGCATAATTTGCAAAAATAACAATAAATGTTGGAATACTACTGTTTCTACTCAACAACCACTCAAATGGCATAAGCATATCATCTGCACAGATGTTGGATGTGCAGAAAAATCCTTGCATCAGCATCTATTTTTGATATGCAAATGCCTTTAGAGTGAATTAAAGCCCACTTAACCGCATCCATTCGGGTTGAAAACAGGAAACCATCAGATGAAGATGACATTTCACTTCAAGTAAATGCCTATCAACTGCTGCTCTTCAACAAAAGTGCCCAGCTGCACACACACACACACACCCACACCCACACACACACACAATTAAAAAAACTGTTCCCTTTGGGTTCATTGGGTGGTCCTTTTATTGGTTATGGCCTGTGACAAAGTTCTATATCAAATATATATATATATATATATATATATATATATATATATATATACACATATACACACACACACACACATATATATATATATATATATATATATATATATATATATATATATATATATATATACACATACAGACACGAGCACACACACACTACAATCCCTGCTCCAGGGTTTTAGAACCAGTTGGCCAGGGTTTCCCTCATGCACACGGAGAACACTAAGAAGATGAAGCTCTTCTGCTCCTTTATAATAGAAGAAATACTTCTAATAGCATGAGTGTATTTTTTTTAAATATAAACACTCATTGTAACACACACACACACACACACAGACACACATACACACGCACACACCCACACACCTGTCTGTCTTTTTGATATTCTGTCTCTCACTCTTTCTTTCTGACAAGCTCTAGGTCTCTGAGTGTCTCTCTTTGGTAGTCTGTTTTTCTGCCTGTCTCCCAAATAGTCTGTCTCTTTGTGTTTGTTTCTTTATATTCGTCTTTATATTGTTTATATTAGTCTCCCTGTCTGTCTGTAGTATCATGTATCTCACTGTCCCTTCTCATTGCCAGTCTGTCTGTCTCTTTGTCACTCCCTATATTTTTATCGTACTCGGCCTCTCATTTAGTTCCTCTCTTTCTGTACCTTCTTCTCCATCCATCTTTCTCCCCTCCCTCTCTTCACTTTTTTTTTCCCCGAGGTGAAAAGTCCTTATTGCACAACATGTGGTCAGACCAGCCTGAGTTCCTGGCATTCCTGTGAGGTGCAGGTGGTGCAGGGCTGATGAGGGAGGATCAGGACAAAAGTGTCCTTCTGTCTCACATTTTCTTTCCCTGTCTCAATTGCTGACTTTAATCAGTCTGAGCCTGCGGTGGCATCATGCTGTGGGAGTAAAGATGAAATAAAACCTGAAACAACATAGATACGGTCCTGAACACAGTATGCACTCTTCGCTCAGTGAAGGGGTTAAAAAACACACATGGCTCCTTGACAAAATACATTCATACACCTTACAACAACAACAATATAAATAATAAAAACTGTGACTGAAAACACAGAGGAAGACATTACAGGATGATTTCTTTCTTGATGTTATATAAAAAAAAATAAATTAACCACAATTATTAATTCAGCACCTGAGGAAAGCGTATACAGAAATGTGACATTAACTGCCTGGCCTAGAAACTCTGTGTATCCCAGGTGCTCAGAGCGATTAGTGCTGAAAAACAGGAAATGAGAAAAAGACAAAGAAAAGTAGCAAAACATGATGAGAGATAGAGCACTCCTGCGCTCCCTGTGTGTTGCAATGAGTGTGTCCTGGGGTAACAGTGTCCTGGTATCAGATCACACCCTTTCCACCATACTCATACCAGTATGACACAATAATAGATTGATAACTTTATATATTTTTCTTTTGGTATACTGTATTAATCTTGTAAGGGAAATCATTTCATCTGCATTTAACCCATCAAAAGCGAGCACACACGTAAACAGTGAGCAAAGACATACACCCCTAGCAGTTTGCGGCCACACACACGCACTGGGTGGGCCCAGAGAGCAATCAAAGGTTAGGCGCCTTGCTTAAGGCCACTCATGTGGAGGAAAGGAAGGTGATGCTCACCTCTCTACTGCTACACATATTTCCTGCTCGTTCGAGAATCAAACCAGCGACCTTTCGGCCCCATCGCTATCCATTAGGGCACAGGTACCCCCAAATGTTACATCACAAAACACGAAACAAAAGTGAAAGAAAAGAAAAAGATGGAGAAAAAAATTGGGCTAAAGAGAAATTAGAATTTAAAAAATATGACAATGGTTGAATGATATTGGGGAAAAGCTAAAAGGATAAGGTGTTAATAAAGGGAGAATGACACATTCAAGGAGACAATCAAGGGCAGAAGAAATAGAAAAGTTGTGAAGAAAAAGAAAAGGGAGAAAAAAAAGAAGAAAAGAAGGAAAGAAATGTTGAGAAGAAGAAATGTTTCAAAAACAAAAAGAATGAAAAGAATGGAGAAAGTAAAAAAGCAATGTACAAGTAAGCAAGAAAGAAAGTGATGTAAAGAAAAAAGGGTAAAAAGAAAAAATGAAAGAAAGTAAGAAGATACACAAAGAAGTGAAGAGACAAGAGGAAAACAGACAGAAAATATGGAGAGAATGTGGTGTAAAAATGAGAAGAATACCTTAAAAAAGAGAGAAAATGAGAGCATGTAAAATAGAGAAAGGAATACAGATAAAAAAAAGAAAAATAAAGGGGTACCAATAAAATTATGTAAAGAAAAGAGATGAAAAACAGTCAAAAATAGCATAGTGAGTGATGCCGAGATTAAGAGTGGAGAGAAAAAAATAGAGGAAAAAAGTATTAAAAACAGCATATGTTTATATTTTGTATATTACAAGCCTGAGCAACACAAAAATATTGTCCAATTACATTGCACAGTCCCGTTCTAATGTCATTATTCAAACTAAAGATAATCCAATCAACACTGAGCCAATCAACATTCAGTATATCCACATTTAGTTAATCAACAGACAACTAAGCAGCATTCAGCCAATCAAACTTCAGCCATGGCAATATAGTGGAATAGTGGTTAGCACATCCACCTTTCAGGAAGAAGATCCTGGGTTTGATTCCTGGGCTCATATGGGCCAAGTCTGTGTGAAATTTGCATGTTTTTCCTCTATGCTCTAGTGGGTTTCCTCTGGGATCTCCATTTTCCTTCCACAATCCAAATTCATGCACATTAGGCCAATTGCCAGTTAGAAATTGGCCCTAGGTGTGGATTTGAGTGTAAATGGTAGCATGTGTTGTTCTGCGTTGGTCTGATTGGCTGTTATGAGGGTACCCTTTCTTCACCGAGTGCCAGCTGAGATAGGCTCCAGTCTTTTCCAACTCTAATAGTAGGATTAAGTGGCTTGGAAAATAATTGAATGGATGAACATTCATCCAATCAACATTTAGCCAATCAACAAGCAGCATGAAAAGTTTTCTAAATTAGGCATTGAACATGGAGCTTGTTATTTTTAACACATCTATTTTGAGTAGTGAGAGGATTAGAAGACTAGAGAAAAAAGGAAAGAAAAGAAGAGTGTGTGTGTGTGTGTGTGTGTGTGTGTGTGTGTGTGTGTGTGAGAGAGAGAGAGAGAGACAGAGAGAGAGAGAGAGAGAGAGATGTGTGTGAGAGAGAGAAGAGAGAGAACGAGATAGGAAGGGAAGACATGAGAAAAAAAAAAGAAGAGCATGAGTGGTGGAACGTTTCCTCTCGTGGTTCTACAACTCACAAGTTACAGGAAGAGTTTGTCCTGAGTGGCCTAACCACAGTGTATGTTAAAGGCCATTAGAATGGACATACACAAGCTCATACACAAAAGACCTGCATGAGGTTTAAGATAATAAAGCTGCTCTGTTTTATTGTTGGAGGTTTTTGGATGGTGCAGTATACGAAAAATACTTCTGCGAAGTGGCCCAGTCAGTCTGAAATGTACCTCTTCATCCACACTAAAATCTCTCACAGCTTTTTAAAACACACAACACACACCATCCACACTAAAATCTCTCACAGCTTTTTAAAACACACAACACACACACACACACACACACACACACACACACACACACACAAAAAAAAAAAAAAAAAAATCTTGTTTATCCATCTTTGTGTGGGGACATTCATCGACATAATGCACTCCTTAGCCCCTTACCCTGACCTTAATAATCACAACGAAATGCCAAACCCAAACCTTATTCCTAACCTAAACCTAATTCTAACCTGAACCCAAAAACCAAGTTTTAACCCTCCAACAGTCCTCTGCAGAAGTGAGGACCAGCCAAAATGTGTTCATTTTAAAAAAAAAACGTTCCTTAAAATGTGTCAATCAATTTAAATGCAATCAACCAACTAAATGAATAATAAAAATGCAATCAATCAACTAAATGAATAATATAAATAACTGGGCCAATATAGTTTTCATAACAATATCATGATACCATATGATACATCGGCCTCACAGCGAGGTTCTGAGTTTGTGTCCCAGGCTTGGCAGGGGTATTTCTGTGTGGAGTTTGCATGTTCTCTCCCTGGATGTACAATCAGATATAATTGCTCAGCATGTCCATCAGATATCTTTCCATCCCAGCAGGGCTAAGCTATTATCTACAACTCAAGATACAAGACATCTTCAATACAAGAGCTTCTGATGTCTGTGGAGCAACCTGGATCACAGCACCTGGTTCTGCATGTTACCTTGGCGTAGTCTTGGACAACCAACTACAATTCTTATCCTACTATTTGTTTTTTATTTATTTTTACTTATTTATTTTTTTATTTTATTTATTTATTTATTTATTTTTTATTATTATTATTATTATTTTTTTTTTTTGGGGGTCAGGAGGACCTTTCTATCTATGAAGACCATGTGGCTTCTTGTTTAGGTTCTTGACATTTCAAGACTGGTCTCGTGCAACCAGTTTCTGGTTGTTTTGCTCTTTTCGAATAGCCACATTTTCATGAATGGCATTGAGGCAATGCTCTTTTCCAGAGTGACTTAACAAGTCATGGTTAAGGGCCTTGGCTCACAGGTCTAACAGTGGCAGCATTGTTTTACTGAGAGTTGGACCCTCGACCTTCGACTTACTAGTCCAGAGCCTCAACCACTGAACCACTACTGCCACACCCAAGCCCTGGAACTGACCTGGATTGCAGCTTCAATTTTTCCTCAATTTCTTCAACTTCTCCCATAATAACTTACTGCAACTCTCCCTTCAGTAGCACCCACTGAAAAGAATGATCTGAACCTAGTAATTCTCTCCATGAATAAGGACAGCCCTGGCAGACTCCAACCCTCACCGGAAACAATTTTTTCCTGTTGTTACCAATACAGACCAAGCTCTGACTCTGGTGATACAGAGACCAAATGGCCAAAACCAACGGGTCCAGTACACCATACTCCCGGAGCACATCCCACAAGATGACCAAAGGACATGGTTGAAAGACTTTTCTAAATACACAAAACACATATGGACAGATTAGGCAAACTTCCATGCCTCCTCCAGGATCCTGTAACGTGTATAGAACTGGTTGAAAGTGCCACGGCCGGGACGAAAACCACATTGTTCTTCCTGAATCCAAGGTTCAAATATCAATAGGACCCTCCTCTAAAGCATCACTGCATAATAGGCTTAGGAGTGTGTCAACCAAGACAGTCCAACAACATCCAGAGCACTGAGATATACAGTGCGGATCTTCTCCAGTCCCAGAGTCCAACTACCGAAGAGCTTTTTGACTACTTCGATGATCTTTAGCCGCAGTGACGGGTGGACCCCCACCCAAACCCCCAGGGTCTTTCTCCTCTATCTTGGGAGTGTTGGTGGGGTTGAGAAGGTCCTCAAAGTACAGTATTCCTTCCACCTCTGGACAACATCCCCAGTCAAGGTGAGCATCTCCCCATGTCCACTGTATTTGTGGAAAACTACTTACCCCTTCTGAAGCGTCAAATGGTGGTCCAGACCCTTTTTCGATGACAACCAATAGTCGGTTTCCAGGCCCTCACCAGACTCCTCCCACATCCAAAATTTTGCATCGGCAAAAGCTCAAGCTGCAATATGTTTGGCCAGTCACTCCCTGTCACCTACCTAGGAAGTACCACAGGCCAAGACCCGATAGGCCTTCTTTATCAGCCGGATGGCACCATTCACTCCAGGTATGACTTGCAGGCAACAGCTATGGGCTACCGCCTCAATAATGGAGGCACAAAAGAAGATGCGGTCAGAAAAGAAGATGCGGAGGACAGGGTGAGGTGGAGGCGGATGATTTGCTGTGGCGACCCCTGAAGGGAGCAGCCGAAAGTAAAAGAAGAAGAAGAAGAAGAAAACATGCCACATTCGGATTCTATGCCCCCCCCTCCTGTGGTTGTAGCTCTGCTGGAGGTGGGAGTTAAAGGCCCTCCCTCTGACAAGAGATTCCGCCAAACATTTCAAAGAGACCCTAACGACACTCTTGGGATCTGCCAGGTCTGGAGGGAAGCGCCCCCTCACCATGAGAGCCAGTTCACCAGGTGGTGATCAGTTGACAGCTCAGCTCCTCTCTTCACCCGAGTGTCCAGAATATACAGCCGCAAGTCCTGTGGCACGACTATAAAATCGATCATTGAACTGTGGCCTAGGGTGTCCTGGTGCCAAGTGCACTTATGGACATCCTTATGGTTGAACATTTTGTTCGTGACAGACTAACCATGATGAGCACAGAAATCCAGCAATGAAACACCATTCAGGTTCAGACTAGAGAGGCTATACCTACCCGTTCACATTGTTCCAGGTCACACTATCATTGCCCACATGGGCGTTGAAGTCTCCCAGGACAACAAGAGTCTGCAGTAGAAGCATTCTCCAACACAACCGCTAAAGACTCCAAGAAGAGTGTGTAATCTGAGTTGGAGGGAGGCGACCCTTTCGTCAATCAGAGAAAACCTTCAGCCCCCCCCAGGCTTGGCTCCAGGGGGGACCTTGGGGACCCCCGTCCCAGCATGGAAATTGTGTTCTTTTGTTTCTCCATAGGGGTCTTTTGAACTGTGCTTCTTCTGGACCTTCACCTTGGACTTGTCTGCCTTGGGTAACCCTTTCAGGGGCATAATGCCCCCGACAACATGGTTCCTAGGATCATTAAGACACGCAAACCCCCTCATCATGATAAGGTGGTGATTCAAGGAGGGGTTTATCTAGTATCTTATTTATCTATTATTATCATCATTATTTATAAATCTGTTCTAGGGTGACACAGTGGCATAGTGACAAGAAGGTCCTGGCTTTGGGTCCCAGGCTTGGCTCCAGGGTTTCTGTGTGGAGTTTACACATCATTGACACTACTCTTCAAATTTTGGGACTATGATTTGTCTCTCAGGTGAAATCTTCTGTATAGGTTCTGGATCAATTTTTGTTTTAAACCACTGCATGAGGAAGCCTGAACAATTCAAAAACACTTGCATAGCCATCTTCAGGATCCTGCAGCTGCAGCTGCTTTAAAAATAAGACCACAGGATGGTTTGGGCTATTTTTATGAATACACTACATTATTTGAAAAGGCTCCACCCATATCAGTCTTGTGGATAAAAAGTGAAAGATTTAAAAACAATAAAAGGAAACTGATAGAAAGGGAGAAACAGATGATAGCCTACGAGTCAGTGGAGAAGCTTCATCTTGATGTCCTACTACATGCAGTAAAAAAACTTCATATGCAGCATTGATTTTACAGACATCTTCTCTTAACCCTGGGATAAATACCAAGTTAACAACTTAGCACTAAAAATATATACTATTTTTTAAAAATATGGCTTAAAGGACATGCTACAAAGACCAGCACTGGCCCATTGTGCTCTCAAGCCAAGAACTCAGCAAAATCTCAAATGACCACAGTACTAGTTTAATAAATTGTTTAAAAATTGCTGTGGGGAATGAAGTGAAATTAGAGTGAATGGCGGTGTACCAGAGTGTGTGCGCAAATGTCCAGTGAGAGCGTCACGGCGGCGGCAGGCATAGCTGCAGAACGGACACTTGAAGGGTTTCTCTCCAGTATGAAGCTTGATATGTCTCAGCAAGTTTCCTTTTTGGGTGAAGGAAACACCGCACTGGTTGCATTGGAAAGGACGATCACCTGCAAGCAACAAGAACGAAGCACCTTTAGTGTGAAAATAAAGGTTTCCTTAGAGCAACAACTTAATACTTGGAGTCATGGGTACCAATTTGTATCTTAAAACCTATGATTTGATTTAAACCCCCTCTTACCACTAAACAGCACCTAATCTTCTGCGCTTATGTTTCAGAAGATGAACAAATACTGAAATAGGAATCTTGGACCATTCCTCTTTGCACAATCGTCCTAAATCATCCAGCGACCTGGGTCCTCCCCTCTGTATGCTCCTCTTCAGCTCAATCCACAGGTTTCAATGGGGTTGAGGTCTGAAGACCTCATGGGAGATGGCCATGGGAGGAGCTTCATTCTGAGTCAGTGAACCATTTCTGAGTAGATTTGGCCACATGTTTAGGTTCATTATTTTGTTGAAAGACCCAGTGACAGCTCATGTTTAACTTTCAGGCAGAGGCCACCAGATTTTCATTTAAATGTCCTGGTATTTCAAAGCATTCATGATGCCACGCACAATAACAAGGTTCCCAGGGCCTCTGGAAGAGAAACAGGCCGAAAATATCACCGATCCTTGCCCATAATTCACATAGGTCATGAGGTGCTTTTCTGCATACTCTTCTTTTGTGTTCTTAGAATGTTTGTTGATGGGTGTTTTTGAGACTTTGTGCCTAATGATCCCTCTGACATTAGATATGGGCAGGTGCCGGTGAGCAGCTATTTTCTTGTAGCTATTGCCTGACTTGTGAAGGTCAAGACACATCCGCCTTACTTGAATGGTGTATTCCTCTGTCTTTCCCATGGTGAACAGTAGATAAGACAAATGACTTCTGCATCATATCACATTTATACCCCATGGAAACAGAAAGCAAAAGCAATGAATTACTAATTAGATGTTCTTAGATACGCTGATCAGCTTTTTAAATCACCATAGAGATGAGAGAAATACTTCACTTACATTTATTTCTGAGAAATTGTTTATGCCAATAATTGTGGAACAGGTGATTTTATGAAAAATAACTATTTCTTACTCAGGGATTTATTTTCTTTTTTCCCCCTTAAAATTCACTTGAATTCAAGGTTACATTTTTAAAAATTATTATTATTATTTTTTTTTTTTTACAATTTTCAATGTGAGTGTATGCTTCTGCAATAAAAATTGAATTTATTTTAAGGCTTTTAACACAACTTAACCCGGGGTGCCCATAATTACGAAGAGCAGTGTATATGTGTCTATATGTGTACATACAGGTATATATACATATACCGCATTCGATCTAATAAGCACCATGCTCCAGTAAACTCCCCCTCCCCAATGTTTTTGATTTTATGTCTAATAACCGCCCACGTGTACTGGGAGCAAAATTGTATATCAAACTTACCAAGTTTATTCAATCAGTCTCTGTAACTGCAAAATGAGGCATTCACTGCCTGTAAAAGTGAGTTTACATGGTATTTCAAGACCCCCTGCCACTGGGGAATGTCTATAATGTTCATCAGTAAAAACACATTTGATTGTTCCGCTGTGCTTTAAAAAAACAGGAAAATATTTTGCTGTGTTCTCTTGGTAAATGTCCAACAACCGATGAGCCATTAGAAACTGCTACAGCAAAACTATCGCATGCTTTGAATGAATGAAGCGATGAGCCAGATATGGACCTATCAGAAAGTGATAACGAGTATTTTTCACCCGGTTCTCCTACTCACTAACTTCATAAATTTAAAGACGTTCCTGGACATGTGCTTTTGTTTATGTTCGGGTTGATTGGTTCAACGTGCAATGCTTGATTTTACTTCGGGTAAACTGTTTAAAGGAACAGCATTGTGAAAGTATGTTTTTTTTTTTTTAATGATGCTGTTTTCTGTTTATTTTCAGCTTCCATGTAAGTAATCTGGTTGATACCACAAAATGAATAATACAAATACCAGTAAACCTCTTTTATTGTTCTGTTATTATTCATGTTTTCCACCTTGATGATAATAAGCACGTAGCATTCCACTCCGCTGGCAACATTTTAATAAGCACCCACCCACTCCAATTTTTAAAGTGACCTGGGCGCTTATCACATCGAATACGGTATATGTATGTAGATATATGCGCATGCATAGCTTAGTATAATTCCTTTGTAGTGTTCTGTGCATTTTCTTTTAATAATTGCTAATTTTAAATCTAACAAAGAGATGCTAAACTGATTTTCATTGTTCAAGAAACAGATGACAATAAGGGTCTCTTTTTTTATCTTCAATAATTATTATATTCACACATCAGCCCCTGATCCATTCTCCATAATATTTTATATAAATTATAATTGTTGCCTTAATTTCTTTTAAATATGGTTTATAAAATTTGTAAAATCATCCACATTTTGTGGATCTACAAGAGAAAGGATTGGTGTAAATTTGTGTGTGGTGACCTCTACAATATTGCAGTGATATGTGGGTAACATGCACCCTATGTATGGCTGAGCCTAACACTGAGCCTAACGTAAAAATGTCATAAGACACATGGGGGTGTATAAGCAAGTCCAGTGACTTTAACATAGTGCAATCACAGAACTGCTGTATGAAAAGCGTACAGTTCTGAGTGCATCAGATGACCCAATGGTGAGACGTTGGTATGTCACAGGATGATTTAAGGCATCACACAACAGACCTAATAAATGGGCCTGATGTAAAGAGTTATGCAAGAGAAAAATCTCTTGAAAGTGATGAAAAATTTACGAAAAGGGTCTACAGTGGCATTTTCTGTCACATAAGAGGTGAGTTTTGTATAACACACCCACAGCTATCTTGGAATTTATTGGATTTCTTTGTTGTGGACATAATTATACCTGTTGTGCGATGTATGTGATAAGGGGTTCTAAAGCATCTGAATGTTTGGATCTGACACACCAAGTGGTTCAACAGCTAAACTGGGTATTGTGAATCTCTTTTATGGTCCTTTTAAATTTCCCTCTCGTTGTGAAAATCATCAAAAGCACTCATAAATGGTCCAAAATAACTTGTTTAAGTACTGACATATATCACCTGTTTTTTTAGCATGTCTCAAATTGAGTGATTTCACTTGGGGCGGCATAGTGGTCTATAGGTTTGCATGCCATGGGTTTGAGTGTGCATGTTTTCCCATGTGGTTTTCTCTGGATATTTTGTTTTCTTCCCACAGTCCAAAGACATATACTTTAGACTAAGTGGCTGTTTCAAATTCCCCCTAGGTGTTGGTCCAATGACACATTAGGCAAATAAATGAATGAACAAATGATTAATCAACTCAAATGCAGCAAATCAAACTAAACCTGACACATAGAGCTGTTGTACAGCAGAAATGCTTTGTATTCCAGGCTATTAGGCTAAATGTAATCATAAAAAAATTAAATTAAGTAAAAGCTAGACAAAATGTCAAAAAGTGGATATTTATATAATGATTCAATCTAATATATTTAATATGTAAGTTTTGAAATCTAAATATAATACTGTACACTGTCCATAAATCAGTGGTGTCCTGTTAAAGGTGTACTTGGGGATGGTTTAATTTTTCTCTCATCCCTTTTCTGATCAGGGTTGAAGTGATATAATTAATATTAATAATACTAATTATGAATATTAATTTTCATATGATGAATTGGCTACAAAGTGAAACCAACACAAGAAGGGAAACAAACCCAAAGTATAAAATTCAGTTTGATCCATATTTAACAAATCAACAAACATGTATGTAAACACCCTTACAAGCAGGGTATACGAGGCAGGACTTTTCTTAAGGAGTGCTAGGTTATGAGCACTATCAGCAGGAAGTTATGATTGCATGAGTACAAAAAAAAAAAAAAAAAAAAAAAAAAAGAAAGATCCGCTTTAGAGGATATAAAATGAGAACAATGCTTGAGGCTTAACCAAAAATGGTAATATAAAATGTTCCAAAATTCTTGTGCAGCATTAAAGGTCAAATGTGTCAATGAACCATTTTATCTCTGCATACCCACAACATGTAGAGTGCATAGAGATTCATGCCTTACAGGGATGAGACTCTGGTTGAAAATTCATGCATCTGATGTGTAGATTGAATGTGAATACTGTATAACCAAATAAGAAGATGCAAGATAGAAGACTATGGACATGCATGCTTCCGGTTGAACCAGTTACTTAAATTACTTCCATGCCATTAGATAATTAAAATGTAATAAATGCATATACGTAATTATATTTCCAGTCTATTGGTGGTAATTAAGAGTAAAACATTATAAAGTAAAATATGAATAACTTTTGAATTAGACTTTTTGGCGATTAAAGAAAGTGGATGGAACAGGTTATGGTTGACCTTTGGTATTGATAGGAAATAAATGAAATGAAATAATAATGGGAAAAAGAGTATCAGCAACCCTCATTTACAATCGTCACCCGAGTTCCCAGTGACTTTTATGTCATTTATATAACTTCTCAGCATGCCCAAACCAATGGTCAGCAGTATCATCTTGATTATACTGGGGTTTGAACATCCTGATCAGTCACCCAGAACTTCAACCACTGATTCACTACAGCTTCTCCAGCAACCCCTTAAGCTGCATATAAAATCTGCCAAAAAAACCCAAAAAAACCCAAACTGAACCCAAATTCAACTGAAGGCTATTCTTTAATTATTTGTTACAAAAAGTTTTCTAGTCTCCCACAGGACACGTTGTCAGTGTTTGTATTTTAACATAGTTGTATTATTTTATGAAATGTAACACAGGGCTGCACTATGCCATAGTGGTTGAAACATCTGCTCCACAGCAAAAATCACCTGGCTTTGCATCCCGGGCACAAGCTTAGGTGATTGTGTGAATAGACGTTTGCATGTTCTCCTCATGCTTATGAGGGTTTCCTCCGGGTTGTCTGGTTTCTCTCCACAGTCCAAAAACTAGCACATTAGGCTAACTGGTTGTTCCAAATTGCCTCTAGCTGTGAGTGTAAACGGTTATTTGTGTGTTGCTCTTTGAAAAACTGGTAAACTATTCAGGGAATATCCCACCTTCACACAAAATTGGTTGAGATAGGGTTCAGCTTTGGAATGGGGTGCACAGGAAAGTGCTAAGTGAGCAAATTAATGTTCCATGCCTAGCTCAGACAGGGGTTTGATGGGGTGAAGATATGACCTTAATATGAGTGATCCAATGGCTTTACCACTGACTTGCTAATGCCCCAACCCTGGTACACCACTTAAGTAGAATTAAATCCAGGGTACGAAAAGAAAAGTCTTGCACTGTATGATGTGGATGTGCGTGTGTGTGTGTGTGTGTGTGTGTGTGTGTGTGTGTGTGTGTGTGTGTGTGTGTATGTTAGTTGAATGCTTACACGCCTATCTGGAAGAGCACGAGATGTTAGTTTTGACTGCGAGTGCTAACCACTATCGAAACACATTCTCACAACGCATGGTTCGGTCCTTTTATAAATAGAGTAGTAGGATGAGAAAGTGTCAGATCACAACAGTGTCGCCCCTTCTGTGTCCTTTTTTTGCAGACACTGGCTCACCACACAGGCTTTCCAGAGCAACCTCGAACAAAACTTAAAGGTCGTTGGCTGCTTAACATAGCAACACACCAGCGCTTCTAATAACTTCTCAAGTTCTACTGACTCCTTCCCTCAGCAACGCTTTGACTGTCTTCTGCTTCTTTTTTAATCTCAAACTAGTACTTTGTTACCATTCAAACTGTCTTAATTTTAGGTTTCCCATGGCAAATCATGTTGAAAATCAAGATCATGATAAGATCTAAACATGTCTAGAGATGCTAATGTAGGTACTTTCTTTTAGTCGCTGTAGGAGAAATCTGAGTCAGGAGTTCTGTTGAAACCATCAACGCAGGATGAAACATCCAGAACAGGTTGTATGGGATTCCTGGGATAGTGTCCTTAAGAAAACATTTAAAACCTACACTCTTGTTTTTCTTTTTTTCCTTTTCTATCACGCAGAGCTGCACTTATCTACCCAGAGTCCTGACCACCCAACACATGTGAAACTAAATATGTTTTTTATACCATGTTCAGGTTAAACAGGCCTATTTCCATAAACGTACTAAATCTCTGATACTTACTATATATGGTTATAAGTGTTTAAAAGTTATTGCTGCCAAGTCTAAGAAGTCTACAGGCAGGCATGTTCTCGGCCCATGGGATGTCCATGAGTAAGTGGTGAACGAAGTAGGGGTTAAAACAAGAGAAAAGTGAGCATATTTTTCCGCAGTCTGCCTTCTGAGACGCCATAGCCTATTTATTAAAGAATCAAAGTGAGGGTGTAGGATTATTTACACAAATTTTCCACGACTGGGTACCTGAAGCTGCAAATTTCACAACTGCTCTATGCATCAGTTTGCGTTGTTTTTTTTTTTTTTTTGCTTTGTGGTAAAACTGGGAACGTGCAGCAATACAAGTTTAGAGATTAAGCTGAAAGAGTGTCAAAAGAAACGCCTAAACACAAACTGGAAAACTGCTTCACAAAGTAGTCACATATTTACTACTGATATATCAAAAGAATGAGTGCATGGTTCTTGGTACTCCTTGATACCAATCTTAAATAGTGAGGGCGTGGACAGCTCATGTGTTTTCTTACTAAAGTACAGGTTCACTCATGAGAACAAGGAATACAAAACATGATCATCTTCGCTCTCCATGGCAGCCAACACTGAAATACTTTTATTGTCACACAGGATAATGATTACTTGATACTGATTGGTTATTACAGTATTCAGTAGTCTTTTAGTTCTTTATAACCCATTGCTCTTAAGCATGGGCGACATGGTGGCATAGTGGTTAGCACTTCCGCTTCGCAACAAGAAGCCGCGCTTGAGCGGAGTTTTCATGCTCTCCATGTGCTTGTATGAGTTTTCACCAGGCACTCCGGTTTCCTCCCACATTCCAAAGATATACATAGCAGGCTAACTGACAGTTTCAAATTGCCCCAGGTAAGATTAGGAGAGTTGGGAGAAGAATGACCGGCCATCCCAATGGCCTCTTAGGGTGGTATTAGGATAAGCAGTAATCCACTACAATTTTTTTTTTTTTTTTTTAACCAAACTTGGTGGGGACACTACCCTACTTGAGTCCCTAAGATGATTTGATTTTGAAAGGTCAAGGTTCAAGATGATGGACAGAGCAAAGTCATAAAATTATGGAAATTGACATTTCCAGTTTCAATTGAAACTGCTTATACATTTCTACAATTGCATTATGGCATCTGTCAGATGCACTTATCCAGAACAACATACATTTATCATTGTTATACAACTCAGCAATTGAGGGTTATGGGCTTTGCCAACATTGGCAGCTTGGTGGTATGAGGGCTTGAACCCTTAACCTAGTAAACCTACCCCAGCACCTTAACCACTGAGCCATCACTGCTTATATCTCAGAAACAACATAACAGACCCTTGGACGTAACGAGAAACAAACCGAAATACATATACACACTTTTCTTAAGTTACCCTTGAAAGGTCAAAAATTAAAGTCACAGAACTTGAGTTCAAGAAACCCAAATGACATTAGAACATAATGTAAGACATGGTCAATTAAACTCTGTACCCATATAGGGCATATTTGATGCATGTGAGATTGCAGTGATACCTTGCACCCTATGAATCTTTAGTTTTTTATTTCATGAGCAAGAAGTCATTAAAATAAGCATGACTTTAGTCCGAAATAAACCCATCTCATGTGATTCAAAAGCACTCCACTACAACTCATGGCCACGGTAACTCTGTTGGGGTTTATTTGTGACAAAAAAAATTGCTTGGTGTTAATTATCACACTTACTATCCTTTAGTAGGTTTTACAGGATGAATTAGTCCAATGCAGGATGCTTTCGAACTACATTTAATTTAGTCAAAGGTGAATTCACCATGTTAAAATAATAAATTAATAGTAGCTATCTATGATGACACCTAGGGCAGTATTGGCCTGGTGGTAAGGTGCTGGATTACTGATCTCAAGACTGGGGGTTCAAGCCCCACTTTCATCAGGTTGTCGCTGTCCCCCGAGTGCAGCTAACTGGGTTATCAAAGGCCGGCCATGTCTCTCACTGTCTATGGTGTGAGGCATGTAAAAGAACCACTGCTGACTTTTTACCAGAGTAGGCTGCATAGCACATCAGCGTGTTTCCGCCCTGCGATGGTCTAGTGAGCTGTCCAGAGTGTACTCTGCCCTCGCCCAGAGTCGGCTGAGATGGGCACCAGCCTCCCTGTGACCTTAATTAAGACTAAGCGGTTTAGAAAATGAATGAATGAATGTATTATGACACCTAAATTTGTACATAAATGTTTCACAACATTAATTTTAGTGCTAAAAGAATAAAAAAGTAGAGTTCATTTCTCATGCAGCAAAAAAACTTACCATTGGGCATTCGTATTGCAGCATCAGGTGGGGGCTCGGCCCCTCCTCCAACATCCTGCAGGTTGTTTGGGCTGTCAACCATGGGTTCTTCCAATCCCGACCCTTCTTCCCCACTGTGGGCAGTCTCATCTTGACTAACGGTTCTTCTCTCTATCTCCTCTTCGGTTCCCTCCTCTTGTTTGATTTTATGTGCTTAAATAGAACGGGAGAGAAAATGAACATGATGATGTTTGTTATACTATACGCGATTCCTCACAGTTATACATAAACGCAAACACACAGACGCTCAAGAGTCCCACTATGACCTGCTCAGTTACAAGGAACATTTCATTTAGAATAACGTGCATGAAATCAAACAACAAGAGCCTGACTCCATGTTCAGGAGGCGAATGTCATCCGATTTCACATCATAAAGCCAAAAGTCAAGGTTTACTTTCCTGACCCTGATCCTAACGTCAGTCTTAAAGGGATGATCACACTGGAGTAGCAGTAGAAAAGCGACTAATGCAAATGATGATTTTTTTTTTTTTTTTTTTGAATTTTGAAATATGCAACACATTGTTTAGCAAATAAACATGCAAGCGAATAGTTTACAGGTAAAATACATATATTGGACAATTTATGAACGACTTTCGAGCAATTTTCAATTGGCTTGTGGAGGTTTAGTGAAAAAAAAAGTGAAGCCCCTGTCATAAATCAGTCATGTTTTGTTTGCTGTTTATTCGTGTGTTAGCAGTGTGAACAAAATGCAAATAAAATATGAATGACAAAATACAACCTAAATGCTCTACTCAACGACACAGGAAATACCGTGTATAAATTTATGTACAGAAACTGTCCAAAAAATTAAGATTAACCCCCCACCATCACCACCACCACCACCACCACCACCACCACCACCACATACTTTCCCACTTAAAATGCCCATAATCTCACACAGGTGTATCAGATCAGATGCATATGTTGTGACCCAGCATTTTGAAAAAGGCTTGTCTTATTTAAAGCTTAGGCATTTAGTTTGGTGTGTCCCTGTCTGTTGAAGTGAGACTGAACACCATTGTGAGCTCCAAAAAGCTGTCTGAAGCCATCAGAAGGATGATTGTGGCTGCTTATGAGTCTGGTAATTGATTAAAACGATATCAAAAGAAACTCACATCAGCCATTCCAACAGCTGGAAAATTCTTTACAAGTGGACATTCAAAACTACTGCCACCATACCCAGGTTTAGATGTCCAAGCAAGTTTACCCCCAGAGCAGACAGAAACAAGCTAAAATAAGTCATCAAAAGTCCTAAAATATCATGACGGAAGCTACAGCAGCCTCTCGCTACTGTCAAGGTGAAAGCCTATGATTCTACTATCAGAACGAGACTGCACAAGGTTGGCCTTCATGGGAGCTATTCAAGGAGAAAAAATTGGTCTCCAAAAAGAATATTAAGGCCTGATTGAACTTTGCCTGAGAAAACATAGACAAATACCAGGTCTTCTGGAATAATGTTATTGGGACAGATGAGTCTAAAGTTGAATTACTTGGAAACCAGAACAGACGACAGCAAATACAGTAGAAATCTAATACAGCATTCCGGGGAAAGAACTTCATACCAACTGTGAAGCATGGAGGTGGAAGTGTCATGGTTTGGGGATGCTTTGCTGAAGCAAGACCTGTCCAACTCACCATGAATTCTACTTTGTATCAGAGGGTGCTTGAAGAACATATGAAACCATCTGTAAAAAAAATTTAAACTGAAGCGGAAGTGGACACTGCAACATGACAGCAACCCAAAACATACCAGTAAATCCACCAAGGACTGGCTGAAAACTAGGAAGTGAATCCTGGAATGGCCCAGCCAAAGCCTGGATCTTAATCCCATTGAAATACTGTGGGGTGACTTGAAACAGGCTGTGTATGCTAAAGACCCCTTAAACAGCCCACATCTTAAATAATTCTGCATTGAGGACAGGGGGAACCTTTCCTCAGATTGATGTCAGAGGCTGGTAGACGGCTACAGGCAGCATCTCACTGAAGTTCTTTCAGCCAAATTGTATATCAATAGTCATTGGGGTGTCTTAATTTTTTTTTTCTATTGAAATACGCATTATTGTTCATGTCTTTTGTTTAATGAGGAAAAATATGTTTATTTATGTTGTTTATTTACAGTATTTATACAATTAATATAATTTTCTTTTCCAGAAATAAAAAAACAAGACAGGACATTGTTATGTGAACATTTCTTAATAGAGAGTTTGCTAGTTCCTCACACAATGTTAAATGTAAGTTGCTCTAGATAAGAGCATTTACCAAAGATAAATGTAATTTTCTTGCTTAATAAATAACAGAGCATTGGCTTGTATTTACTCATTTATTTTTACAAATACTTATGAAAATAAAAGTATGATTCTTGTAGTTAATCTTATTTGTGGTATATAATCATATTTTTAATAATCAGAATAAGAATAAGAATACTTTATACTGATCCCGGAGCAAATTGTATCTGAATTTTTCTCCTTTAAAGACTGATGAAGCCTTAAGTATATAATTTATTATTATTATTATTATTGCGGATGCTTATATAGTGCAATTTCATACACACGTATGCTCAATGCACATGAGACCCCAGTGCTCCCTGCACTCCCTGCACTCCCTGCACTCTAGGTACCCATCACCACTGTACGGCACCAGTTGTTGTGTTGTTCTATCCTTTGGATGCTGAGCGCCAAGCAGGACGCAACAACTCCCAAATTTTAACGTCTCATAGTATGATGCTGCTGGATTCGAACTCTGACCTTCTGGAGGATAAAGCAGACACTCTACCAACTGAGCTAAACCCCCCAGTGTGTATAAATATAAATACATATATATATATATATATATATATATATATATATATATATATATATATATATATATATATATATATATATATATATATATATATATATATATATATATATATATATATATATATATATATATATATATATATATATATATATATATATATATATAATTTAAAGTAATCAAAGACAAAGAGGGATGTGAACAGCGCCGCCCTATAGTCTGATTTGAGGAACTGTCTGATACTCATTTGGGGAACTATCACCACATCACAAACACATACAGTCACCCTGAGCCAAAAATAGACACTCTAAGACATACAACAACAAAAATAAAAGTAAGACGCAAATGAGCAAGCACCCGGCCTATGAATTTTCCGTCACAGCCACAGGATGAAAAAGCAACACTGCGTTCTTCCACAATGTATTAGGTGGAAAAAACATCCAGGCTCGATGTGTCAGCATGCCAACCTGCCTGACCGGTTCTGTCATATCAGCTCTTTTCAGGTTAATCTCTGAGCAGGAGTGGCTTTGAGTCACTCAGTTAAAGATCAGAGAATGACTGGATCCTTTCCTTTCACCCATAATCCTGTTCTGCAGAATTAATTCATTAATTCATTTTCTGAATCGAGTAATCCTAATTAGGGTCACGGGAAGGTTGCTGCCCATCTCAGCCGACTCTGTGCAAGGTCAGAGGACACACCCTGGACAGCTCACCAGGACATCGCAGGGCAGAAACACGCTGACAGCTATGCAGCCTACTCTTGTCGAAAATCAGCAATTGTTCCTTTACATGCCTCTCACCATAGACAGTGAGAGACATGGCCGAACTTTGATAAACCAGTTAGCTGCACTGTAGGGACAGCACTTGCATCCGCCGATTTTGGGATTGGTAATCCAGCACCTTGCCACTTGATCACCACTGCCCTGTTCTGCAGGATGGGGGGAGGGTTGGGGGGGGGGGGCACAGATTGCACTCCATCTCTGTAAGTACTAGGGGTCAAGAGAGGTTCGTGCACACCCCCAACAACACACACAAATACACACAAACATTAGTAAAAGTCACCAAGTGTAACACTAGTTAAAACCCAAGATATTTCAGTGATACACGCTACGCTTACTTCAGCATGTACTGGAGTGCCTGAACGCGACATGCCCTTTAGCTCAGCCACATGAAATGTTCGATCTTGCCGGCTGGCATTTCCAAAGAAGTCTAACGAGGGTGACAGTGGATGTTGCGCAACATGTGTGCTCCTTCGCTTTCAAAGAAACACCCATGAGCGCTAGGTTTCGCAGAGCATTTCACAGGCCACAACACTGCACCTTGCATCACAATTTGTTTAACCAACTCTTCCTCAAATTCAAAGTTAAATTCCTGTGTACACATTTCACACAATTCTGCGAATGATTTTGCAGCTCTGTGCGCTATGTGACCCAATATACACCAGAACATCAGTATCAGGTTTATTCATGCGCATTTAATACATTTGAAACAGAAAGAAGCCAAGCTTGGAGTTCTTTTTCAATGTCAGGTGATCAGGGGGACACGCCCACACCAGAATAACCCGTCATCAGCAGTGATTGACAAAGTGTTTAAGAAGGAATGGCCAAGGTGGATTGTTTACTCCTCGTTCTTTTCTTTCCCTCAGAAATGCCTTTGGGGGGGAAAACTAAAACGTGACAAGCTGAAGTACAAAATGACTCGAAACAGCACACGTCTGAATCCTTTGGCTGCCATTAAATAAACTTTTCCCGTTTGGTACTCCAAGGAAACACAGCATGGAGCCAGTAGAGAATTACAGACTTGTCACTTGAAAAAAAAAAAAAAAAAAAAAAAGGCAAGTATATTGCCTATCCGAATTTAAATGCGTCTGTTACATCATTCTGAGAACCAAAAAACTGCATATTTTTAAAATTATTTCTCACACCAATTTAGTCATATCCAATACCCACCCTAATTCTATTAGCGTCGCGGCAAGGTTGGAGTCTATTTAAGCTAACACTGGCTGCTTGGAACAGCCAAGTTAGCCTGATGTGCATGTTTTTGGATTGTTGGGGGGAAATAGTATACCCAGAGGAAACCGAGCAAGCACTCTTTCTTATTGGCTTACCATGGATACAAGTCAGGATGATATGACAACCAATCTGAAATGCTCAAAATTTCTATTAATGTAATTAATAGAAATGTGTGTTTCAATTCTGGGTGAAGATGGGTACATCTCAAACAGCTCAGTAGACGAAAAATTCATTCAGACTTAGACACACACCTAGGGGCACTTTGGAACAGCTGGTTCATGGAGTACTGTGAGGAAACCCTTGCAAGAACTGGGAAAACATACAAACTCCACACAAAAGTCCCCGAGCTTTGGTCCAAAACACTCAGGCCCTTCTTGCTGTGACGTTGATGTGCTAATCACGATGCCACCCTGCGGCACTTTTATTAATGTAAAAATGAAAACAAAAGCTTGCATAGCATTAATTAAGTGCAAAAATGATTTTGTCAACTGTAGGTCCCTACAAGGATAATAGGACTGATATGTGTGTGTGTGCATGCGTGTGTGCGCGCGCGCGCGCGTGTGTGTGTTTGTTTGTTTGTTTACATGGTTTACATCATTCTAAGTACCATGTGTCTCCACAAGGTTAGTAAAATCTGATAACTTTTTTTTTTTAAGTTTCATTTTTATTCCTCAGGTTAAGGTAATGGTTGAGTTAGGTTGAAGTTTAGGTTTGGGTTAAAGTAAGGTTTAGGTTATGTTGGAGGCATAGGACTAATTAAATGCTTAAATTATACTCTCGGAGAGGCACAGCGGGGTAGATCTAGCACATCCACTTCACAGCAAGAAGGCGCGGGATTTGAGCCCGACCTTGGGTGTTTCTGTGTGGAGTTTTCATGTTGTCCCCAAGCTTGTGGGGATTTTCTTTGAGTGCTCTGATTTTCCATGCATATTAGGCTAATTGGCTGCTCCAAATTGCCCCTAGCAGTATCTATAAGTTGTGTGTGTGTGTGTGTGTGTGTGTGTTGGCACTGTGATGGTCTGCCGACCTGTTTGAGATGCACATCTTCACCCAGACACATATACATATATATACACACACACACACACACACACACACACACACACACACACACATATACAATGTTTCAGATCAGATAGATTGTCATATCACCCTGACTTCTATCCATAGTGAGCCAGTATAAAAAGGAGCTGCAGAAGCATGTGTGGCTGCAGCTGGGTGAACTTGAAACGGTTGCCAAGACAACGATGTACCGAATCCTTCAGCCTTCTTGTCCTCTCCCGATCAAAGAGGCCGAATGGAGTGAGGGAGACAGACAGTTCGCCCACACTCAGCCGTCTCTGCCACACACACACACACACACACACACACACACACACACACACACACACATACACAAACGCACACTCTAGCACAACACTCTGTGTTTGAGCATCTGTGTGCTTGTCTCAGGGGTTTCAAAGGAGCATGGTGGAAACTCTCAAACCTCTTCTAACTCCCAATGCTTATAACACTTCATATGCAAAATTAAAACAACGTTGCATAAAGGTCTTAATTTGGTTGGTTACACAAAATGTGATCTGAACACTGTAACAATGTCAATCCAGAATGTTTATATACTAACGTATTTTATGCATAATGCTATTTTGATGTTGCCAAAATGTTATGCACAACCAGGCCCCAAGAACAGCGACATCTAGCATGGGAAAAGGACTGTACACATTCATACTAGGGTTTCCTTTTCAGTGAATCATGCAAGTACTGAAAAGGAAACCACAGTAAACATGCGCACAGTCCATATAAATTTATGTTACTGTAAAATCTTCTGACACTCTTTATGAGACGTTCATTAAAAAGGTTATCTGAAACATTTTAACAACATTTTGGGAATCTACAAATAATGCTATCACAGCTTTTGTGCAGTGCTGTGGCAACTGTTAAAACAAATTGTTTGCTGGGTTCATAATAAACCATGAACGTGTCATTTCACATTATGTTGCATTAATAAATGCAATTACTGTATAATTATGAATGGATAGGCTTTGTGCTTTACAGTTCTACATATTTTAGATAAGGTTGATCTCAGGTGTTGGTAAAACACCCTCATAGCACTATGATGCTACCACCACCATTAGTAGTGGTCATTACCCAAAGCTCGTGACCATACGTGAGGGTTGGAACGTAGATCGACTGGTAAATTGAGAGCTTCGCCTTGCGGCTCAGCTCCTTCTTCACCACGACGGACCGGTACAGGCACCGCTTAACAGCAGAGGCTGCAGTGATCCGTCTGTCGATCTCTCGCTCCATCCTTCCCTCATTCGTAAACAAGACCCCAAGATACTTAAACTCCTCCACTTGGGGCAGGACCTCATTCCCGACCCGGAGGGTGCATTCCACCATTGTCCGACTGAGAACCATGGCCTCGGACTTGGAGGTACTGATCTTCATCCCGGCTGCTTTGCACTCAGCTGCAAATCGCTCCAATGAGAGCTGGAGGGCCCGACTTGATGAAGCCAAAAGGACAACATCATCCGCAAAAAGCAGAGACGATATCCGATGGCCACCAAACCAGAACCCCACATCGCCTCGACTGCGCCTAGAAATTCTGTCCATAAAAATTATGAACAGAATCGGTGACAAAGGACAGCCTTGGCGGACTCCAACTCCCACTGGAAACGAATCCGACCTGCTGTTACCAATACGGACCAAACTCTGGCTCCGGTGATACAGCGACCGAATAGCTCGTAGCAACAGATCCGGAACGCCATACTCTCGGAGCACGCCCCACAAGATCTTTCGAGGGACACGGTCGAAAGCCTTCTCCAAATCCACAAAGCACATGTGGACAGATTGGGCAAACTCCCATGCCCCCTCCAGAATCCTGTGGAGCGTATAGAGTTGGTCAAGAGTGCTGCGGCCAGGCCGAAAACCACATTGTTCCTCCTGAATCCGAGGTTCGACTATCGGTCGGATCCTCCTCTCTAGTACCCCTGCATAGACTTTCTCAGGTAGGCTGAGGAGTGTAATTCCCCGATAATTGGAACACACCCTCCGGTCCCCTTCTTAAAAATTGGGACCACCACCCCAGTTTGCCAATCCAGAGGTACAGCCCCTGATGACCACGCGATGTTGCAGAGACGTGTCAACCAAGACAGTCCTACAACATCCAGAGCCCTGAGATATTCCGGGCGGATCTCGTCCAACCCGGAGCTCGACCACCGAGGAGCTTTTGACAACCTCAGTGACCTCCACTCCAGTGATGGGCGGACCCTCACCCGAACCCCAGGGTCTTCCTCTTCCCACGGAGGGCGTGTTGGTGGGATTGAGAAGGTCCTCAAAGTATTCCCTCCACCTCTCAACAACATCCCCAGTCAAGGTAAGCAGCTCCCCACCTCCACCGTAAACAGTGTTTGTGAAGAACTGCTTCCCCCTCCTGAGGCGTTGGATGGTGGCCCAGAACCTTTTTGAGGCCAACCGATAATCACTCTCCAGGCCCTCACCAAACTCCTCCCACACCCGAGATTTTGCATCTGCGACAGCCTCGGCTGCAGCACGTTTGGCCTGCCGGTACCCGTTTGCTGCCTCAGGAGTCCCACAGGCTAATAAAACCCGATAGGCCTCCTTCTTCAGCTGGACGGCCCCCTTCACCGCAGGTGTCCACCACCAGGTTCGGGGATTACCGCCACGACAAGCACCGACGACCTTACGGCCACAGCTATGGGCTGCCGCCTCAGCAATGGAGGCACGAAACATGGCCCATTCGGATTCCATGTCCCCCGCCTCCTCCGGAACGTGGTTGTAGCTCTGCCGGAGGTGGGAGTTAAAGGCCTCTCGGACAGGGGGCTCCGCCAAATGTTCCCAGCAGACCCTGATTACATGCTTGGGCCTGCCAGGTCTGGAAGGCAACCTCCCACACCACCGAAGCCAACTCACCACCAGGTCGTGATCAGTAGACAGCTCAGCTCCTCTCTTCACCCGAGTGTCCAGAACATATGGTCGCAAGTCCGATGACACGATTACAAAGTCAATCATCGAACTGCGACCTAGGGTGTCCTGGTGCCAAGTGCACTTATGGACACCCTTATGTTCGAACATGGTGTTCGTGATAGACAAACTATGACGAGCACAGAAGTCCAACAACGAAACACCATTCGGATTCAGACTGGAGAGGCCGTACCTACCGATCATACCCTTCCAGGTCACACTATCGTTGCCCACATGGCCGTTGAAGTCTCCCAAGACAACGAGCGAGTCTCCCGAGGAGCGTTCTCCAACACCCCCCCCCCCAAAGACTCCAAAAAGGGTGGGTACTCTGAACTGTCATTTGGTGCATAAGCACAAATAACAGTCAGGACCCGTCCCCCCACCCGAAGACGGAGGGAAGCTACCCTTTCGTCAACCGGGGAGAACCCCAACATTTGGGCACCGAGACGGGGGGCAACAAGAATACCCACACTGGCTCGCCGCCTCTCCCCATGAGCAACTCCAGAATAGAAGAAGGTCCAGCCTCTTTCGAGATGGATGGCTCCAGAGCCCAAGCTATGCGTTGAGGTGAGCCCGACTAAATCTAGTCGGTATCTCTCCACCTCACGCACCAAATCAGGCTCCTTTCCCGCCAGAGAGGTGACATTCCATGTCCTGAGGGTCAGAGTAAGTAGCCGAGGATCGGTCCGACAGAACCCATGCCTTTGGCTGCCACCCAACTCGCACTGCACCCGACCCCTAAAACTCCTCCCATGGGTGGTGGGTCCATGGGAGGGGGAACCCATGTCTCCTTTTCGGGCTAAGCCCGGCCAGGCTCCATGGGCATAAGCCCGACCACCAGGCGCTCGCCTTCGAGCCCCTCCCCTGGGCCTGGCTCCAGGAGGGAACCCCGGTGACCCGCGTCCGGGCAAGTAAGACTGCTTCCTATGTTGTCTCATGTGTCATAGGGGTTTGTTTTCAAAACAAACCCCTATGATGTTTAACTTGTACTTCCATACAATTGTTTGCAATGATGATCTTGAAACCTTTTGTTGGACAGACATGGTTTTAAGAAAAGGTGTGTCGATTTGTGTTTGGATGGCTCAGTCAGTTTTCATTGGGGGCCAGTACTGTCCTGGACATCTCAAATAAACTGGTTTTATGTTGTACAGATACAATACCAGCCGGAGATAATCAGTAACAGGAAGTTAAGAGACTTCAGCTTCAGCAATGTTAAAGACATTCCAAAATTTGTGACCGTGTGTTGATTTCAGAAAGCCAAAGAAAATCTTTCAATTAAAGATATGTTGTAAAATCAGTTTTCCATAAAAATACCATGATATACATGTTCATAATGATTGCAAACATTTTTAAAATTGTATTTATTTAGTGAATTCCTTACTTCCTGTAAAGCAGTGCTTCTCAATTATTTTCTGTTACGCCCCCCCTAGCAAGAAGAAAACAATTCGCGCCCCCCCACCACCCACTTTCCGCCGCAACTATAAATTATAACTTTTTTCTATCATATAGTTACAGGTATATCTCTTCATTATATTGTATCCTTGTTAACATAAATAAAACAAAAAGAAAGAGATATAGTTCAACTTACAAGAATAACTTTTTTAACATTTTTTATTAGTCTGTAAAAGAAAGTGCATCAATTTGCCTTAAATTTAAAAATAATAATATCCTTGTTACATTTTTGAGAAACTTACCACACCATTTGCTGCTGAAAATAAAATCAATAAATAATTAATTCAAATTGACTTCAGAAACATTAACTCAGGAACACAATATATAAACACTTTAACCTACAAAACAAGAACAAATAGAACAATTTGTGCTGATTTTTTTTTTCTCAAAATGAGGAAGCCAAGATTAATGGCTACAATGAGCACGTTTTGCAGCGCACAGCTTCTCAAAGCGAGGTTTGAAGCATGACACTGCAACTCTCAGCTCCTGCTCAATGTTTAGCTGGGACCTGTACTTGGTCTTCAGTGCAGCAACAGCGCACAATGGGCAATGAGGGCGCCACTGCCAACTACTGGAGTGGATGTGCAATTACACTTTCTTGTAGTACGGCGGAAAAAAAGCATGTTCTCCTGGGTCACACGCGCCCCCCTCAGCATCCCATCGCGCCCCCCCAGGGGGGCGCGCCCCACTATTTGAGAAGCACTGCTGTAAAGTAACACAGTGTTTTTGTTTTTGCAAATTTGACTTCTAACTTTGTTGTTGTTTTAAACAGCAATAAAAGTTTTTTTTAAAAAATTAAAAGTTCAACGACAGAGCATTTCCTGTTTCTCAACTGAGCTTTAAAACCTACATTGATAAATCATACATCATGCAGTTCTGCTCAGGATTGTTCACTTATATTTTAATATTAACACAATTGTGCAAATGTTTTAGCCACCATTAAAGTCTACCTATGGTGAATTACTTTTACTAGCTATTTAAAACAATCATGCAGCACATCAAGGGGCAGTGGTGGTCTAGTGGTATAGGGCGCTGGATCGCAGATCCAAAGGTTGGGAGTTTGAGTCCCACTCTCCACAAGGTTGTCACTGTCCCCCCCAATGCAGCTAACTGGGTTATCAAAGGCCAGCCATGTCTCCCACAGTCTATGGTGTGAGGCATGTAAAAGAACCATTGCTGACTTTCGTAAAGAGTAGGCTGCAAAGCCATCAGCGTGTTTCCACCCTGCGATGGCCTGGCGAGCTGTCCAAGGTGTACTCTGCCCTCGCCCGAGTTGGCTGGGATGGGCATCAGCCTCCCCGCGACCCAAATTAGGATTAAGCGGTTACAGAAAATGAACTGAACTGATGTATAACATCAGTGGTTCCTTTCAGGAACATCAATCCTCGCTCCTTTGTGTGAGTATGTGTGAGTGCTGAGACACTGGGCATGCATCATAACGCATCATCAGCCAGTGCTGAACTACACAAACAATAAGCTCAGAAATCACGAAAAACATTGATTCTGTGTTCCTAAAAGAACTGATGACAGAAAAGCCAAGTTGGCAAATTTTTCTAGATTTAACTGTCACACACCTTTCTGGCAGCATTCTCATCCTCAGAACTACAAGGAATGTGGCATCTGTCTCCACAAAGCTCTTCCCGCTCTGGTTCAAACAGGTGACCAATTATACCCATTTCCTTGAAAATTGCTTACCAAGGTTACTTGAACAGTTTTTTTAATTATTATTATTTTTATCATCATCTAAAATGTCACTTGCTGAATAGATCTGCTTTTGTATTTGCCCTTGACAACCGGACCAACAAATTCACATCACTTCCAGGAAAAACAACAACTGCTAATCATGGTTCAGCCCCTGCACGTAATTCATGGAATACAATTATCAATTTTTCTGCATTTAGTTTGCCATGTATGTCAAAAATAATCCCTGTATAGCTGTAACATATTACATATGCACTAATTATGCTATAAGCATGACCAATACTGGTACTTTTTATTTAAAAAAACATAAGGTGCAGTGCAAAGAGGCCTTCAAAGAAACTTGAATGAAATGGTTCTACATGAAAAGAGCAGCCCCCACCCCCCCACCCCCCCACCCCCTCAGTGCAGCTAACTGAATTATCAAAGGCCGGCCATGTCTCTCACTGTCTATGGCGTGAGGTTCATGTAAAAGAACCATTGCTGACTTTTGTCAAGAGTAGGCTGCATTGGCATCAGCATGTTTCTGCCTTTCAATGGCCTGGGTGTCCGGGGTGTACTCTGCCCTCGTCCAGAGTCGGCTGAGATGGCACCAACCTCCCCGTGATGCTAATTAGGATTAAGTTGTTCAGAAAATAAATACATGAATAGATTCCATTAGATTTTAAGTACTGACAATCAAAAATATATATATATGAACAATCTCGGAAGCAATAAGTACCTATCTTAGCTAGGATATAAAAATATATTAGAATAGTATGAAACATGAGCAGCACGGTACCATAGTGTTTAGGATGCCTGTCTGACAGCATGGCAGCAAGAAGGTCCTAAATTCAAGGATCTTTCAGCGTGGAGTTTTTATGTTCTTTCTGTGATTGCATGGGTTTCCCCTTTCCAAAAACCTGCCCATTTGATTAATTGGCTATTCAGGATTGCCTCTAGGTTTGAGTGTGAGCATGAAGGGCTCTGTATGTGTGTGTGTGTGTGTGTGTGTGTGTGTGTGTGTGTGTGTGTGTGTGTGTGTGTGTGTGTGTTGGCCCTGGTTCAGGGTGTAACCTTTGTTAAGTGTCAGCTGAGATGGACTCAGCCTCACCGCAACCCTAGTACGATTAAGTGATTATGAATAATTAATCATAATATTTCATTAAAAAAAACTAGGAAATTCTAGGAAATTCTTAATAATGTTTTACATTGTAGTTTTGCGTTTTGTATACACATTATATATTATTACACACACACACACACACACACACACACACACACACATATATATATATATATATATATATATATATATATATATATATATATATATAAATAAAATTATTATATTATTATTATTATTCTCAGGTAGAATGTGAGAGTGTTATAAGGTTATGTAGGTTAATTGAGCATCTTGCAGAACCATGGTTCATCTGGAGGTTTTGACTGTTGCATGTGCATCGTATTTTTGCAACAAAATTCAGAAGCCTTTAGTACATTTTTGTCTAAAGAGTGTTTTTTTTTTATTTGTTAGATACTGATTACAAACCTTTTCCAGTTACATTTACTTTTTGTGACAAAAAATATTTTTAGCATAAAATAAAATGTAACCGAAAAAGGGTTGTGTGTATATATAGATATATATATATAATGTAAAAAGTTTATGCAATACGTAATTACATTTTTGAGTGGGATTTGCATGTTCTCCCTGTGCTTTTGTGGGTTTTCTTCCAGATGATCTGTCCTCCTACAGTCCAAAGACTTGCCTATTAAGCTAACTGGCTGTTCTAAATTGTACCTCTAGGTGTGAGTGAGAGCATGAAGGGCTCTGTATGTGTATGTGTGTGTGTGTGTGTGTGTGTGTGTGTGTGTGTGTGTGTGTGTGTGTGTGTGTGTGTGTGTGTGCGCGTGCGTGCGTGTGTGTGTGTTTTGTCCTGTGATCTGGTCTGGTGTACCCAGACTTCATCCATTGTTGGCTGAGAGAAGGCCCAGCCTTCCAGTGACTTCAACAGAATTAAGTGGTTTAGCAAATGAGTGAGTGAGTGAATGGGCGAGTAAAATGGTGTTTTTGCACTGACTCGATAGCACACACAAAAACAAACAAACAAACAAACAAACAAAAAAAAAACATTAAAAAAAATTATATTTAAAAAAATTGTGCCTTGAACTTTGGAACAGTGCTGTATGTAAAATCACGAGAAGGTAGTTTTATTAATGTAATTACAAATTTGACAACACACTGGCAGCATTACCTTTCCTTGACCAATAATAGTAATTAATGAGGTAATAATAGAAGTGTTTTATTACTTGTGTTTGACAGCTGTCCCATTTTCATTAATTAAAAATATGACGTGACTGATTTTTAATGAATTTATCATTAATTTAAGGATGTGCAACCTCCAAAACAAGTCAGTTCATGTCCTCACAGCTGTAAACAGTCGATCCCTCACGACCCTCACTTCTGACTCTTTCTTCGATTTTATATGATAAAAAAAAAAAAAACACTAATCGTCATGTTCCAGTGAAATTGATAACATTCTCATTTTAAAACGTATTGACTCCTTCTGAAAACATCCTCACACATGCATAATGTCTCTGTAAAAGGTGTTACCATAAAAACAACAAAAAATCTCGAGAATAAGGTATCCATGCTTCAGCGGTGCTATTTTCAGCTAACTAATATCATGTGCTGTTATTATCAGCACGTTCTGACTGAGGGATTGCAGCACTAGAACCCACTAGACTTGCTTGTATAGCTGCACAAAATCCAAGAAGTTGAAGCAACTTCTCTTTGCTCAATATGAATTAGAAATTTCTCAACCTGTGATGTGCAACAACAGTTGTGTATCTGAGAACAGCTTCAACATGGTAGCTTGGTCTCTCTGTCTCTGTTTTAGTGTTTGTGTGTGTGTGTGTGTGTGTGTGTGTGTGTGTGTGTGTGTGTGTGTGTGTGTGTGTGTGTGTGTGTGTGTGTGTTGATTCCTCAGATCTAACAGCTTCCCTTTTCTCTGTATAACACTTCATGATGACGAGCCCCAAAAATGGAGCGGTCGAGTCTCACATGCTCGTGGTTTTGGGGAAGACAGATGCCTGTCCCAGCACAGATGAAAGATAACTTCTACCATTCTGAGTTGCATATATATATATATATATATATATATATATATATATATATATATATATATATATATTAAAGTAAAACTTGGTTTTAGCATCTTCCTCCACCTTACACACTTGCACTCACTTAATTTTCCTTTTTCTTCAGAATCAGGGTTGAACAGTCAGCAACTGAAAGCAACTTTAATTAAATAATTAAAGATAACAAAATCAATTATGATATAAAAATATTAGATCATTAAAGCTGGTGAACACCCCAGTACATGCTCTATTTCTTTTATTTTTACATCGACAAAACGATCTACTTCATCTACTGCTAAAAACATTTAATCCTACTAGAGTAGTCGCCAGTCCAACAAGGCCAACACACACAACTATTCACACTTCTCATTACACCTAGGATCAATCTTGAACAGCAAATAAGCCTCATGTATAAGTGCTAAGCCAGGACCTTCTTACTATAAAGATGGGCATGCTAACCATTTCTACACTGTGTCCAATCACTTTTATATCTGAGTTAGGGCCATTCAGAACTCCCTCAGCTATGTCTGGCTATGTCCAGTGATTTCCGATATTGCAGCGGGTTTCCAGAGTGGCCACCATGTTGTCTCTCAGTTTTGTTTGCAAAATAATGAATTAGTTTAAAGTCAAGCTACTTGCATAAAAAAAAAAAAAAAAAAAAAAAAAAAAATGATTCCTTGTTCATCTTGAGACATTTTTAAATTGCCAAACATGTTCCTTTGGGCACACGAATCGCAACCACCTGGTAAAATTAGACATAAAAATCGGTTCAACCCCTGCCATAATTCTTCAAAAACGTAGGACAGCGCTAGACCAAAATGGTGCATAGTGCACCCAAGGCTATTTCCTAATAGCAGAAACTGTGAAAAATACCCAATGAGTTCTTAAATGAGATGATTAGTTAACAGTAAGGGAATTATTCTTCAATATCAACCCTCTGTTATCATAACTAGATAATTCCTGTGCCCATCAGATGTGCTGGTGGCACCGATGACAACATTTCTGAGAACTTCCAGAGTCCTTCTCTAAAGGATTCATTGTAGCTAAGTTACAATAAACAACCAGCACTTCTGCATTCCTTAATTGTGAACACTGAGTCTCAATTTACTCCAGAAGGGTTAGCTATAGTCATAGAATGAAATTACATCAAGCAGCCAGACTGTAAGAGTCACGTTTGGATGATGCCTGTTTCAAGACAGGATTGTTGGTAATGTACTTAAGCCTAGCTCACATATAAGCAACAGTGGCCGAATGTAAACGCAAATTTTAGCCCAAGGGTAAATTAATGTATTTGTGATGGTAGCTGGACGAATTTGAAGTAAATGGTCCATATTTGTGGTATTGGAAAAAAGTTTTGTCCTGCTCAAAATTTGATGCAAATTCAGAGTGGCTTGAATTGTTTTTGAATGGCTCAATGGCTGATTTTTGCACATCACACAAACGCACCTCTTTGACAAAAAAAAACAAAAACAAACAAACATGAAATTATGACATGTCACGTGAATCTGCATCTTCTATATAGAGGCGGCTGGCGGGAGTCCTGTGTGTCTACACTTTCATTAAAAAAATAAATAAATAAAAAAAGTATCTGCATATTTCTGACACAAAATGTACATAACACCATCTCACACACATTATAAAAATATAACATTATTTCTAAATATAAATGGCCATTCCTGTGTCAGTGTACATAATGCTGAAGCTACTTTTTACAACAAATAGAGGAACGCGTATCTCAGATCTGTACCATTTGCACTAGGATCTGATTCTTTAGAATGCATTGCAGGGAACATATTGGAAATATATACAGGGTATGCAGTAATCTATTGCTGTATTTTTTACTTTCAAGTTATTGAGCTTGGCGGTGTCCCAAAAGTTCAAAGTTTCAACATAAAGTGAAAAGATATATTTAATTGCCATTCCCTCTCTAACTTATTGTGAAGTCATCAAACCTTGTTTTAAGTTCACTTTCAGCTTGATATGTTTCTCTTGAGCTTTTCCACCCATCAAGTATACTTCCGTCTAACAGGACCACCACCAAACAGAAGGTGCATAAATACACACTTGCCTCTTCTGTGATATGTAATGCAGCCACCCACATCTTTACAAACTGCTGCACATCCATAGTAAGGGGCGACTTCACAAATATGGAGAGAAAAACAACATCTGCTACCTTGTATACATGCTCTCACATATTGTCATTTGTAAACTCATCCAGGATAACATGAAAAAGCTTGTTGACTAAAAGAAAGAAAAGAAAAAAACCCTGAAAAATCTTCATATAATTTTCATATTATCATCAAGTTTATGATATAAAAAACTGATGCAATTAATTATTCACAATGCATCATGGGATCAGTACTTCTCTTCTACTCAAAACTCAGTACAAAATCCCTATGTTTTTCCTTTTTTGAGCAAGTTACTGATTCATTGGTTTGACATGTTTCTAAAACCTCTCAAATAATCATGAGAGAAACATTTCCTGTAATGAGGTTGCTGAAAAAGTAGGTGGTGCCTATTTTTATAAAATAATTTATTATAAGAGAGTATTTAGAGCAGACGTCAACAGCACTGTCATAAGTAATTAATCAACCAGGTGAGTGAAAAGGCATGTGCGTGCGTGTTGAATGTGTGTATATGTGTGTGTGTGTGTGTGTGTGTGTGTGTGTGTGTGTGTGTGTGTGTGTGTGTGTGTGCTGAAAGTATCCGTGAAACCGTGTACAGGGAGTGTTCGTGGGTGGAGACTCACAGGCAGGAGATGTGGGACTTTGGGAATGTTGCCCATTGTGTGTGTGGAGTGACAGGTCCACCTGCATTCTGCTGCTCTCCTTCCTGGGAGAGCACTCGCCGTTACCTTAGAGACAACCAGACACAGGCACACACGCACACATGCACACACACACACACACACACACACACACACACACAAATAGACATATATATAAGTAATGAAAAGATCTTGTTCCGCTTGGGGTTGTCATAACATTTCCATTTTTTTTTGTTGGTTAAGTAAGATTAAGTATACATGTACAAATACGCACACACACACACACACACACACACACACACACACACACACGTATATATAGATAGACAGGTAAAAAGAACTATAATTAGTGCACTACTTTAAACTGAGATTCACATAATTTAGAAAATGCTGTTATTTATTCATTCATCTTCTTCTGCCTAATCCAGGGTCGGGTCACGGGAGCAGCAGCCTAAGCAATGAGGTCCAGATGTCCCTCTCCCTAGCCACTTCCTGCAGCTCTTCCGGGGGGACACATCGAGGTGTTCCCAGAGCAGCCGAGAGACATATGCTGTTATTCCTAGATTATTTTATTTTATAAGGAATTAAAGGAAACACCCTGAAGTCTGTCAGTCCTTTTACATGTCAACAACTTAACAATGCTTACAGTTTTTATTCACCAATAAATGGTGCAAGACACTTTCTTCCTCTTTTCCTCTTTTGTGTTCTTTCTTCCTCTTGCTTAAGCAAGAGAAGCGAGATCTTCTCTACTCATGATGAGAAATGCTACCAAGTTCTGATACTGGAGAATACTCTCATAAATGTTAAATGTACATCTTCAGACAAATAAATACTACAGGCTTTCTTTGTTAAATATCAAGACTCTCTTACTTTTATGAACCCTAGATTATGTGGCGTGTCCGGCATACAAAAACCTTAATGAAGGTTTTACTTTGGACATATTAATAAATTTTAAAAAGTTAACAAAAAGTAAAGTCTGTTAGGGTTCTACACCCAAGCCCACTGGCTCATTATGTCAGAGATTATCGCCGATTTCCAAAGTTTGAAGCAATTGGGAGTTGAGCTTCTCCTGGATGGGGTGCTGGACCATCACTGGGTACCTGGCCAGTGTTCTTACTAGTACCCATTTATACTGCTGGGTGGAATGACTTGTGGTTAAAGACTTTGTCTGGAGTCTCAGCACGGTAGGGTTCTCTTGTTCATGAGCCCAGCACCCTGTCCACTATACACTGGGCCCACATCTTCAAAGATCATGCAATTCATCTTTAATATAAACTAGTTGCTTGCAGCTATGCTACAGTCAGAACTGATGCTACAGTACAAAAACAACTTTCTGAACATTATTCAAATTATGAACATCTGACTCATGTTTGAGAAGTCAACACATTTCAGTTGACAAGAGGCAGGAGTCAGGGCACTGAGATGATGCTGATACTGATGTGCTTGAGAATTGTTCTCATGAAGAATTTTAAGGGTCTCCTGTGTGAATTTCCTGTAATTTACCTAGAATTTGATGCTTGCTCTCAGGTCTATAGTAAAATTGTAAATGCATATACAGTACCGTATGCAGCATGTCACTAAAATGTGTGCAACACAAGTGCCAATATTGATGGCATAAAATCACGACAATGATTAACTTATAAAATTTCTGCTTTCTTCTGCCACAACTCTGTTCATTCACTGAATAGTTCTGAAACTGTTGTTATTTGTACTGATTATCTGTCAGGTTCATGGAAGAAACTGGACCCAACCCCGATAGTTACACCAGAGCAGTGTGAAATTACAGTTTTATATTCTTCCCTCATCCTAATAAATATTAATAATATTTTATGTTCAAAATAAGCCATCCTATTTTAGTGTTGCACGTAGCATGGGCACATTAGTCTCATTTGTGCACACCACAGTGGACATTGATCTATTCATCATTTACATTCTATGGTGATTGTCAGAACCTGAAAATATCAGACTCAGTAAAGTTGTGAGGAGTTTTCTTGTTTGTCTGATTTTTGCCCTGCCCCCTTTCTAATTTCTCCCTAACCTAGAAGTATCCAATCCAAACCCATCAAGTATTGTATTGCCTTCCCTATCACACAACCACCACACCAACCAGTGAGGGAAGAAAGCATACACACTCACCCTCCGATACATGCTATGATAACCACCCGCCTATTTTTGAACTGCTTATTTGGGGGTGGACTAACACTCAAAGGAAAAATGTAGCCCCCTGGTACAAATGATCTTACGGACATCTATAATTGGCTGTCTCTGTGAGTGACAGGGTATGCCATCCTTCCCTCCCATGAGAGGCCGGACAATCAGTTCCCATGGACTCCCGGCTATGAACGGCTGTGTGCATCAAACCAGATTCGAACTTGCGATCTCCGACTTAATAGCCATGCACTTTGTCGATATAGTTGTGAGTTGTTGAGATTAAAACTAAAAACCAATTTGGGACAATGAAACAGCAATGAGTAACATGACACAGATACAATTAAAATTTTCTTTTTTAATTCCCATTTGAATAGATAGATTACAGCTGTGTTCAAAGTAATAATAGTCAGACATTATTGACCTGATCAATCACTGTTTTTGGAAGAAATGATATTTCTACATGGCAAACAATTTACTAGCAGATGTATTATAATAATAGAATCCAACACACCCAACAGTCATAACAAGCATGCTGCTGATTCTGTGTAATTGAATCATTAATTGAAAAAGGGGTGTTAAAATAATATTAGTGTGGAGTTCAATTAGTAATGTCATTCATTCATTGAAAAACAGGTGCGAATTATTGTCTTTATTTAAGAAAGGAAGGCAGCAAACGTTGTACATGCTGGCTATGGTGCATTTCTCTCTGAAATTCTGAGGAAAATGGGTCATTCCAGACATTGTTCAGAACAACGTACCATGAGTAAAAAGTTGATCGGAGAGGAAAAAAAAACATATAACGTAGAAAATGACTGGCTGCTCGGCTTAAATGATCGCAAATGCTTTAAAATGGGAACCAAAACCTAAAAATTATCGAATAAAATGAAAAACTACCATTCGAATGGATAAAAGAAGAGCCAAAATGGCAAGGACTCAACCAGCAATTAGCTCCAGGAAGCTCAAAGAAGGTCTAAAGTTACCTGTGAGTACTGTTACAATTAGATGTCTATATGAAGCCAAGCTATCGGCAATAAACCCAATTTCCCAAAGAGCACATTGATTGGCCTAAACAGAAATGGTGGAGTACTTTGTGGACTGATGAAAGATTGTTCTCTTTGGGTCTAGTGGCGGGAGATCATCATCATTATTTTCTGTACCCGCTTAATCCTAATTTGGGTCGCGGGGAGGCTGGTGCCCATCCCAGCCAACTTCGGGCGAGGGCAGAGTACACCCTGGACAGCTCGCCAGGCCATCGCAGGGCGGAAACATGCTGACGGCTTTGCAGCCTACTCTTGTCGAAAGTCAGCAATGGTTCTTTTACATGCCTCACACCATAGACAGTGAGAGACATGGCCGGCCTTTGATAACCCAGTTAGCTCCACTGGGGGGGTGGGGGGTGGGGGGTGGGGGGGGTTAGTGACAACCTTGTGCAGAGTGGGACTCGAACCCCCAACCTTTGGATCAGCGATCCAGTGCCCTATACCACTAGACCACCACTGCCCTGACCGTGGCGAGAGATTTTTTTTTCAAATGACCCCCAAACACTGAATCGACGCCACCGTACACAGTGAAGCATGATGGTGCAAGCATCATGGCATGGGGATCTTATACTATGGTGTCGAGCGTATTTACTAAATACCAGGGATCATGGATCAGCTTGAATACATTAGAATACTTGAAGAGGTCGTGCTACCTTATGCTGAAGAAATGCCTCTGGAATGGTGTTCCAACATGACCACAACCCAAAACCAGTAAACAGGCAACATCTTCATTTCAGACCAACAAGATTGAGGTTATGGATTGACAGGCCCATTCCCCGAACCTTAATCCAATAGAAAACTTGTGGAGTAACATCAGAAATGCGGTTTCTGAGGCAAAACCGAGAAATACAGAACTATGGAATGTAGTCCAATCATGCTGGTCTGGAATACCTGTTCACAGGTGCCACAAGTTGGTTGACTCCATGCAAAACAGATATAACAGCTGTTCTCAGAAACAGTATTTATACAACTAACTATTAGTTCGGTGATTCAAAGGAAGCAACATCTTATAACATTTTTCAGTTTATACAGTGAATATTTGAGATTGTAAAGGAGAATGCCGACACTGCTATTTTTTTTAACAGTCTGACATTCACTTTTCTTCAATTTCCTTAAAGGAATAACTCAAATTTGCTAGTTTTCTTTATGTTTTGATTTGGAATAGAATGGGTAGTGCTCCCAATGCATTTGTGTCTACAGAAATAAAAGCTATTATAAGGATTTTGAGCTTAAATCACTTTTTAAACACACTGCTATTATTTTAAACACAAGCTGAAAAAATATCAAATTACAGAGCATCACTTCTGGGTCTGCTGTAATACCACATTTCACTTCATCTCACAATGTTAAAGAATCTTTTAACAAAAATCTTGAATGCAGAGTTTGATCCTGATCATTTCCAGAAGCTTACGCAATGTTGTTTGCGCCATACTCCACCCCTCCACAAAGATTTATGAAAATCTGTTATTTTTTTTTTTTGGATAAAGTTGCTAACAGACAAGCAAACAATCCAACACAAACAAAAGCATATCTTCATGATTGTTGACGCTATGGCATGCTTAATAGTTAATCTGAGAAATCCGATTTTGGAACTGACTTCAGGGCCCAGAATGCATTTTGGTGTTCGACTGAACCTCTTGTCAATCATTCTATGAATTAAATTATGTAGGGCTTCCTAAACCAAGCATTATTCATTCAAATGTTAAAGCAATCTATTTAACTGTTCGTGACCTCATCTTAAAAAAGGCCTCAACTACTTGTACCTCACGCACCTTTAAATTATTCCCATTCAATTACCTACACACTTATAAATACACACACACACATACAGTATTAAACAGGATTATGGCGTAGGAGGCACTGTGACTAAACCAGTACGGAACATTTGATCACTGAGTGTGTGTGTGGATAAAATCCATCAGAGGCTTTTGTTCCACTTGTCAAACAGCAAGACTGAAGTGGCGTTCCAATCCTACGACCTCCTACTGCAGTGCACACTACCCGTTTTGGTTTGCAGCTCGAGTGTTCACTTCAGCCCTTCTCCGATTGCGCAGGTTCGCTCGAGCGCTTTGTTTAGTGAAGTGTGTGCCAGCGGGACATCCTAACCTCTCCTGCAGGGAGAACTTGTTAACCTTTCAACCTCACGCTTGACATCTAGATTGGATTTCATCATCTCTACACTCAGTGCTTGAAATGCCTGTGCGCTGTGGCCTGCTTTCGCCCAGGGGGAGCAACTGTTTCCTGACTGATCTCTATTAATCTCGACCCCTTCAGAGAAAGCCTAACAACACACACACACACACACACACACACACACACACACACACACACACACACACAAACTTCCCTCCTAGTTTATATTTTACCACACAGTACACCCTCTGTTGATTACTGTTCCCGTGTTTGTTCACATTATTTTTTTTCATTTGAATGTTTTTCCTCCATATACTTGTCTACACTTATAAACCAAAATAATATTCTGCAGAAAAAAATTGCCTTCTACAAGCACTCCTTACATGTAGTGTTTTCTTGTATGATTGACTGCATCATTCAATTCCATATGCATTCAAACACACATGTGCAGAATCATCCACGGCAGAGAGCCTCAGCATGTAGCTCATGTTGGATAATGAGTGGAAAGCACCTGTGCAGTGACTATTAAACTCGCTATTGTAATGGAGTTCTGAGTGTTTCGTCAGACCCTCCTTCAAACAGGTCGGAGCAGCTGAATCAGAATACGACAGCAAAACGGATCACTCAGCCAGAAGCTCATGTTCATACAGCTCCAAACATGTTCGTAGTAAAATGTCTGACTGGGCTATAGAGGATTTCACATTAGAAGGGCAGGGATGTAGATGTAATGTAATAGATTACAAATTATATAGAATACAGAGTATGGATTTGGAATAAAGTCTAGACAAAGGCATAACAAAGTGTAGGGAAAGATATAATGGTGTAGAATTAAAAAAAAAATTTCCTTAATTAATTCCTAGCTAATTACTATCCATTATACAAGCACCATCATCCAGGGATGGGTGTAAACATGCATGTGCACCCTCTGAGATACCACTGCTACCCACAACTTTTCAAGCTCTTACACTTCTTGCATGTAAAGGAAGCATGATGCCCACAACTGGCTGATCGCATTGAGTGGCAGAAAGGTGAAAGTGTGCCATCCCTTCTGCCCTTCCACGAGAGCTCGACAATTAGCTCCGATGGACTCTCACCCATGGATGGCTCTGTGCATCAACCTAGATTTGAATTCACCTCCCAGTCATACAGACTTAGTAAAATAGGCCATAGATTTGCAACAAGGCATAGACATGGTTATAACGAGGCATAAATCTTTAACGGAGCATATACAAAGTAGTAACAGACCATAGGTTTGCAATAGAGTGTAGACAGAGTTATAACAGGTGCAGATGTGTAACAGTGTTTTGACAGAGTTATAACAAGGCATAAATAGTTACAGCACATGTAGTATAAGAGCAAGTACAAAATAATAAACAGAGTCGAAGAAGAATCAGAGCCGATCATAGATTTGTAAGTTATAACTGAGCACTAACAGTTATAGCAGCTCACGGGTTTGCAACAGAGTGCAAGTTAAGAGACATTATGACATTATCGATGTTACTATAACAGATCACATATTTATCAGACAGCATAGATAAACCATAACAAAGCCCAGACGCATCGAGTGATGACACTGATAACAGAGTACATACATATTATATAAAGACTTTATGTTTAGAAAGCAGAGCAGTTCATAACATAACACGAACGATTGACAGCATAGACACTTATAACATTTATACTGGAGTTGTGGTAGATCTGAGGCATATGGCAGGGCACACATTGAGTTATAATAAATCATAAACCTCTATTACCACAAATATAATTATCAAGTTCAACATATTCACAATTAGCGCATTGGTGGAGTTATAAAAGATTTGCTGCCTTGAGAAAAAGTTCTAAGAGAGCAGATGCAGTTACAAAACATCAACACACAAGTTTGCAGAAATAGTATATGTTGTAAAACCATCGACTGAAAACAGAGAACAAATAGCTAGTAGGCTTGAAACAAGGTACGCACATACTGTATCAGAAATTAAAATAAACTCACAGAGTACAGATGAAGTTAAAATAGATCGACTAATAACAGAAATTAAAGTTAAAACATTAAGAGATTCAAGTCCTGCCAGAGCTCAGAGTTACAACAGAGAAACGATATTTATTACAGAGCATATAGAGTTGTTAAAAGGATAAAGGTACTAACAGCAAAAGTTGGGTTGATATCAGTGCAGCAATCGAGTTGCCAGAGACATGTCATGCAACACAGTCACTGCAATATATATATATATATATATATATATATATATATATATATATATATATATATATATATATATACATATATATATATATATATATGATCACAGATATCGGTATAGTAGACGATATATGGTTGTAGCAAAGTATGGATAAAACTATAACTAAGTGTAGATAATGATATGAGAAGGTTTATATGAGACAGATCGGGCAGATAAAGTCAGCGTAGACACAGTGTTAACAAATATAAATGAAAATAAAAAGTGGGCACAAATGAGAAGGTTAACAGAAATACAGTATAACGGAGCACAGACAATAATTAAAAAGCATAGTTAGTTATAATAAAGAATAGATAGTTTTACCACAACATAAACAGGCACAGACAGTAATAGTAGAGCATACACAGGCACACATAGTACTACAGCACAGATACAAATAATAGAGGGTACATGAACACAGTTAACAATTACAGAGCATAGACTGGCACAGAAAGTTATACAACAGAATAAAGACAGGTATAAATAATAATATATAATAATATATAATAATAATAATAATAATAATAACAGAGCATAGATCATTATAACAGAGTGGCAGTGGTGGTCTAGTGGATAGGGCACAGGATCGCTGATCCTAAGGTTGGGGGTTCGAATCCTAAGGTTGGGGTTGTCACTGTCCCCCCAGTGCAGCAAACTGGGTTATCAAAGGCGGGCCATGTCTCTCACTGTCTATGGTGAGAGACATGTAAAAGAACCATTGCTGACTTTCGTAAAGAGTAGGCTGCAAAGTCGGTAACGTGTTTCTGTCCCTTGCTAAAAGGGTTGTGACCGGAAGGGCATCCGACGTAAAAACCTCTGCCAAATCAAATGTGCGAATCAGATGATTCGCTGTGGCGACTCCCGAGTAAAAGGGAAAAAAGCCGAAAGGAAGACAGACAGACAGACAGACAGACTGGCACAGAAAGTTATACAACAGAGCAAAGACAGGTATAAATAATAATAACAGAGCATAGATCATTACAACAGAGTATAGATAGGTCCATATAGTAATAACTGAGCCTGGATAGTTATACCAGAGTACAGACAGGTACAAGAATCTATTCCTGAGTATAGAGAGTCCAACAAAGCATAGACAGGCAGTTACTAATAACAGTGCAGGAAAGGCACAGAAAGTTCTTAAAATTAAGCCAATTAGAGACATATACTTAAAAAGTTGTATTTTCATAGCACTAACCATAAATACCAGGCATACACAAAAAAATAATAACAAAAAAAAAAAAACCCAATGTCTATTTTATATGGTTTTCAAAACATATTCATTAAAAAAGTCATTTTTGGTTCCTGACTGGCGCATCAACAAAGCGTGTGACCATTAACCCAGAAATCGCAAGTTCGAATCCGGGTGAATGTCGCAACCAACCGTGACCACGAGTCTATGGCAGCTAATTGGCCAAGTCCTCATGAGAGGGAGAGATAGCATAAGCTCACTTCCCTGTCACTCAGAGCGATTGCCAGCTCATCTGTGAGCTAATTTGTAAAAAGGGTCTATATCATTTCCCTCCAAGTGTGTTAGACCATCCCCAAATACACAGGCGCAGCAGTTCGAAAAGAGGCAGGTGACTAGCACCAGATGTCACGGATAGTGTGTGTGTGTGTGTGTGTGTGTGTGTGTGTGTGTGTGTGTGTGTGTGTGTGTGTGTGTGCATGCTTTCACCCCTCCCTGATTGGTGGTGGTCATGTGATAGGAAAGGCAATACTTGATGGGTGCAAATTGAATACAACTAAATTAGGGAGAAAATGGTGGTAACGGTGTTTTCATTTGACTTTCTAAAAATATCGCTGAAAAGGCTCTTTATTTTGTGTTCTTTAACATGTTTTCTAGCCAAAACTACAAGCAATATTAAGCTGAAATTTTGCAGATTGTGTATATGTTATTATAATGTGGGCTGATCTGAGAATGTTTTCAGGCAGATTTGGGAAGGTCAGATGGAAGCTACAGTATTGATTAAATTGACACTAAATGACCCATTTGCTCAGGCTTGGGTGTTCTGAAATATTTGATAAGATTATCAGATATATTATCAGATATATTTATAATATTGGTAGTTCTAGTAGATGATGCCAGCGAGTTCTAATAGATTATGACAGCGAATAAACTGATTTCCAATACACTGAAAATGGTGAGGTTATAAGACTACATAGAGCATGAGTTCTATTATCAGTTAGTATGAGTATAGAAAGAGAGAGGGAGAGAGTCGATGACAGACAATGACCCAATCGCAGAGTCCGTGTCTGGTTACCAGTCCGGGGTTGAGGGAAATCTCAGGTGACCGTCAGTCCCCTGGCAACGGGAAACGAGTGAGCGCTCCGATTTGAGTGACGGAGAAGGGGAGGATTTTCCATAACAGCACAGCGAGGTAGCTGTGGCCTCCCACTCCGAGCTGCCTTCTTAGGGAATTAGATCGGACTTGGCAAAGAAGAGTGACTTGTCAGCCCAGGGCAGAGAAATAGAGAGTGAGAAAGAGAGAGCGAGAGAGAGCGAGAGAGAGAGAGAGAGATCGAGAGAGAGAGAGAGAGAGAGAGATGACTCCAGTTAGCCAGATGACTCCAGGCCAAAGATAAGGTCTTCAAACCACAGAGCAAAACTAAGCTGATATCCATCAAGCATACTGTGTCTATTATCTCTCTGCGAAGCGATGACACACTCCGTCCTCTGAGAGTGTGTGGTTTTCACGGTTTTACTACTGTTCCACTTCGTGCTGATTTCTCGTTCTACTCTACAAATGAGCAGTCATTCCACACACATGCACACACACACACACACACACACACACACACACCACCCTCACACCCAGACTTGTTCATTCCCATGGGCCGACGGTGCTGACTGACTGCCCCCGTGCTGATGCAAGTTGAGAGCTTGTAGGAAAGCCCAATGGAGACTACAGGACTGAGTGTGGGACAGTGCTGAGTCATAATCAGATTGTTCGCTGACTCAGTATACAATTGAGTAGCTAAAAAAATAATAATAATGTGTGTATGAAGTCATTGTTCTGTGCACTCTTAATCTTAATGAACAAATGTATGGAGGTGGAGGATGAGCTCAATAAAAAGACAAGGTGCGGAACAGACTTGAACGGTTCTTTTCTTTTTTCATTTTTTTAGGAAGGGTTGGGAGGCGAGGCTAATTACCATCAGAGTGATGATGACAGCAACAAATCTACCACATACGACTGTTCAGATAACTCATTCTTTCCTTTTCTGCTGCTGAAAGACAATGTTCAAAGGTTTATCTTGGCATCTGGCCCGTTTGGGTTGGGCAAAGCTGCAGCAATCTTAGATCAGTACAGAAGGGGGAAAAGGGCTGTTTTTTTTTTTTTTTTTTTTTTTTTAGACAGGATATGCTCTCCCGGTGTTGGTTGCATTATATTGTAGATGTGCAGGTTTTTGAGTCAGGATCTGGTTTTTCCTGTCAGGCCCTGTGCCTTTCGGATCAAAGTTCCACAAGAAAACCACACTCCCACTTTTACCTCTGTCTATTAAACTACATACGCATGCTTAGTTTTATTTACTACCTGGGAGAATGCTAAGAACATTTGAGAATTGTTTAAAATGACTGTAAACGCATCTTATCAAGAGCGACTTACAATTTTATACAACCGAGAGATTGAGGCTTAAGCGTCTTGCTCAAGGGCCCAACAGTGGTGACAGAGGGGACTGAACTGCTGGCCTTGGGATCAGTAACCCATTGCCTTAGTCAACAAGCCATCACTGCCCACATGTGACACAAAAATGTCTTTTAAATCACACAAATCAATCACTGATTTCCAAGAGCAAAATATGTTTTCTGATTTTTAGTAGATGCCCTTAATCAGAGCCACTAACATTTATTAAATCTTATTTATACAATTGAGCAGATGACAGGTAAGGATAGCATCAGGTCACAACAGTATTAGCTTGGTGGTACTGAGATTTGAACCCCCAACCTACTGTTCAATAACCCAGAGACTTAAATACTAAGCCTCCAGTGTCTATGTCCATGTGCTTATCAATGCACTCTCAAAGACCCCTCTAAGTTTTTTTTTTTGTGTAAACTTGAAATTTGTTATGTATTCATTTCAATTAAATAAAAAAAATCAAATTAATTAATAATATATTAAATTAATATACCTTTAAAAACAGATATAGAGCCAACAGTCTTCTTCTTCTTCTTCTTCTTCTTCTTTTACTTTTGGCTGCTCCCTTCAGGGGTCGCCACAGCAAATCATCCGCCTCCACCTCACCCTGTCCTCCGCATCTTCTTTTCTGACTCCAACGACCTTCATGTCTTCCTTCACCACATCCATAAATCTCTTCTTCGGTCTTCCTCGAGGCCTTCTGCCTGGTAGTTCCAACCTCAGCATCCTACTGCCAATATACTCACTATCCCTCCTCTGTACATGTCCAAACCATCTCAATCTAGCCTCTCTGACTTTGTCTCCAAAACATCTTACGTGGGCTGTCCCTCTGATATACTCATTTCTGATCCTATCCATCCTCGTTACTCCCAGGAGAACCTCAACATTTTCATCTCCGCTACCTCCAGCTCTGCCTCCTGCCTTTTCCTCAAGCGCCACTGTTTCTAAGCCATACAACATCGCTGGCCTCACCACCATCTTGTACACTTTTCCCTTCATTCTTGCTGACACTCTCCTATCGCACATCACACCGGATACTTTTCTCCAACCATTCCAGCCTGCCTGCACACGCTTCTTCACCTCTTTTCCACACTCTCCATTGCTCTGGATTGTTGAGCCTAAGTACTTAAAATCCTCCACCTTCGTTATCTCTGCTCCCTGTAACATCACCGTTCCTCCTGGGTCCTTCTCATTCACACACATGTATTCTGATTTTCTGAGGCTAACCTTCATTCCTCTCCTTTCCAGGGCATACCTCCACCTCTCTAGATTTTCCTGCACAAAAACATCTCAAAATGACACATAAGGGAAAAAAAAAAAAAAAAAAAACTTCCAGAAGAGTCAAAATCAAAAGAAAACTATCCATGGTCATTTGAGTGGCATCAGTTAGTAGTGAATCATCAGTTGGAATCATCAGGGACCACCCAATATAGTAGTATTATGATACCTAGATTCTGATTCAATTTGAATTGATATTTTGAAATTATCGCAATTATATAAACAACCTGACTTAATATTACATTTTCAAATTTTGAACCATGTAAAGGAAATTTAACCCTTTAACGCCAAGCAGGACCATATGGTTCTCTTTCAAAAAAATGCTATTAACTACTAGACGCATTCTATACTTGTTGTTGCATTGCCTGATACAACACAGCTTGATCCCACGTGCCTCAGTCAGCTGTGAGATGACCTTGAGTCCTCAGGATTATGTTGTTTACGAATTTGGCAGAGTGTTATTATTTGTTATTATTGTGTTATTATTATGTTATTATTAATGTTATTATAATTTTATTGAAAGAAATGTGTTTGGGATGTTTCCTTAGGCCTTTTTGATTAGAAAAAACATAGTGATTTTTTTTTTTTTTTTTGCTGCAAAAAAATAATTTGAGCCTTAAAGGGTTAGGTCACACCTCAAAAGCTCCCCCAGTGTAGCTAACTGGGTTATCAAAAGCCAGTCATTTCTCCCATTGTCTATGGTGTGAGGCATGTGAAACATCCATTGCTGACTTTCGACAAGAGTGGGCTGCAAAGCCGTTAGCATGTTTACGCTCTGCGATGGCCTGGCAAGTTTTCAAGGGTGTACTCTGCCCTCATCTGGAGCCGGCTGGGATGGGCACCAGCCTCCCCGCGACCCTATTTAGGATTAAGCGGTTACAGAAAATAAACGATCAACCTCAAAAGCTTTAAACATTGAAAAAGCTGCACAACTACATCCAACATTAGTAATTCAGTGTAACTTATTCTTTATAACATTACATCCCCCCACAGAGTGTTATGTGGAATACAGTGAATAAAATTATGTGAAATACAATGAATTAAAAAGATGATTTTGAAGCCAGTATCATACATGAATCAAATATAACTGTGATACAGGAAACAAATATGCACCGAATATATAAGGATCAGTGAATTAGAAACATTAGACCACTCACATATTAATACAATTATACAATACATTCAAGTACAGATGCTCCCCGACTTACGTTCATCCGTTTTGCGGGTTTTTTGATTTTACGAGGTTTTTTTTTTCAAAAATAAAATAAAATTTTGAGTTTAGACATACCTACGTAGTACACTGACGTAATGAGGCAATGACGTAATGACGCTGCGTCCATTGTTTACAAAAGACAGACTGAGTGCCCCCCCCCCCTTCCCAGTTCAGTTATATATATCAGTTATATAGCGTGTTACCCTTGTGTTAAGACGTCGTCTCTGTGATCTTTGTGTTTATACTGTTTTGTGGACTTTTGTAACCCTAAGCAAATATGGTTGGTCAGAAGCATAAGCCTACTTGCATGGGTGCAAGTCTCATACACAGAGATGAATTAACTATCTGCTCAGATTGGCGCAGTCTACCATGCATACTCAGTTAAGCAAATAGAGCTGTAAAATGAATGAAAACCTGAATCCAGGAAAGAGAACTCTCCGCTCCGTGATTCACATCAGTGCAGGCTGTGTTGTAAACGAGTTCAACGGCACCCTTGTGCACTTGAAAGACCGGAAGTCTGTATAACCCACAGCAAGTACACAACTTTTGCAAGTACACTACTTTCGGTATTGAGCGCCTCACATATTGTAAGTGACTCGGTATAAATAAGTGACTTATTTGAAATGAATGTTGATATTATTTGATATATTTAATATTATTTTACAATGTTATGTTTATAATAATTGATCTAGGGTTGTTTTATGAGATACGGTAATGGTATTTATGGATGTATAGTACAGTATGAGTGTCATACGTCACACGTCATACGTCACTGTAACAACTTACGTTCACTTTCAACTTACATTCGGCCGTCCGGAACCAATTAAAAACGTAAGTCGGGGAGCGTCTGTACATACAAATCGGCTGTTCATCTCTGTACTCTCTTAGAAGAACTTGGTTCTTTTTGTTTTCTGCACCGCATTGAGTAATGCCATCGCTCTAAATCTGGCACCAGCAATCCATAACATTCACAAAGTGATGGAAATCATCCACTCCTTTGGGTAGCAAGCCTTCCTGCATGTTTTATCGACAACCCAAATCAAACAAACCCCTTTTACCTGATCAAGAAATCAATGATCAGCCTATGATCAGATGGTCGGGCCCAACAGTGGTGATAGTGGGGATTGAACCGCTGAGTTTTGGGTCAGTAACCTATTGCCTTTAGCCACTAAGCTGTATCTGTATCTCCCCATTCCAACGCCATCTTTCAAATTCCCCAGGATGCTATGATATTTGATTATATTGTGTATGTAAACTGAATACTGTACATTTTTAAGAAGTATGGGGACATATTTTACAAATTTAAGCATCCCAGTAGATATGCACAGTGCATAAAGCGGAGCTTTGGGAAAGGAAGACTTTAATACACAGTTTACACTATTTACTTAATACACATAGTTTGCACTATCCAAGTACTGTTGTAGCTATATTATTTATGAATGTATTTGTTAAGCCAACAACAGAGTGAAGTTTGCCGGACAGACATATTTTTTGCCAGTTGCAAATCCCAAAGCTATGTTTCAGAAACAGTCATTCATTCATTCATTTCCTGAACCACTTAACCCTAATTAGGGTCATGGGGAGGCTGGTGCCCAGGTCATCACAGAGCACAAATACACCGACAGCTATGCTGTCAAAAAAGGTCAGCAATGAATCTTTTACACACCTCACACCATAGACAGTGAGAGACATGGCAGGCCTTTGATAACCCAGTTAGCTGCACGGGGGGGACAGTGACAACTGTTGGCAGTGGGACTTGAACCCCCAACTTTAGGATTAGCAATTCAGCACCATACCACTGGGCCACCACTTCCCTGTTTCAGACTCAGATTCTTTTAATTATAAGTTAGAATTTTAAGACAGCAAACCTGCATTTGCATGGCCGTGCATTTAGACTCTTCCTAATAATAGCGCTATAGTAAGTTACAGCTTAGAGAAAGTCTCATCACAGTTGTTTTTGCAGAGCTTAACTATCCAACATTGTAAAATGTCAAAGGGGAAAATGCAACCATAAACCCATACCTCTAAACATGTTTCAGTTCTCAAAGAATAGTTATGCATAAATAGTTCATTTTTTAAATACGATTAGGTTTATTGCCACCAAAACTACCCTTAGACATTTAGTACTAGTAGTATTATAGGCAGTAAATATAGCTGTGTTCTAAATAGATTTGATTAAAAAAAAACAGGCTCAATAATGTACCATCTCATCCAGAGCGAGTCTGTAACTCACTGGATTAGTTTAGATAATTTATTGGCAGGTCAAATGCTGGGGTTAAAATAATGAGTATATTGTATAGTTTATAATGGGGCAGTGGTGGTCTAGTGGTATAGGGCGCTGGATCGCTGATCCAAAAGGTTGGGGGTTCGAGTCCCACTCTCCACAAGGTTGTCACTGTCCCCCCCAGTGCGGCTAACTGGGTTATCAAAGGCGGGCCATGTCTCTCACTGTCTATGGTGAGAGGCATGTAAACGAACCATTGCTGACTTTCATAAAGAGTAGCTGCAAAGTCGTCAGCGTGTTTCTGTCCCTTGCTAAAAAGGGTTGTGACAGGAAGGGCATCCGACGTAAAAACCTCTGCCAAATCAAATGTGCGAATCAGATGATTCGCTGTGGCGACTCCTGAGTAAAAGGGAAAAAGCCAAAAGGAAGACAGACATTGTATAGTTTATAAGCGAAGGTATCATGAACAAGAAAATGATCAGCACTGGTACTAATGCAAGTAAATATTAGAACAAAATGTAAAATTTTCATAATTTCAAAAATAAATACCCATCAAGCTAGCATTACATAACTAAGAATGTAGCTAATAAATTATTATAATTACACTTTTTTATTCCAAATGTTAGATGTTCATTGCACAGATTAACTGATATACCACAGATATACGTGTTTGCAGCATTGGTGAACCCATGCTAAAAGGCTAAAGTTTAGCATTATTGCATCACCAGTTCATTGTTATCAATTTTATCCATGGCTAAAAAATAAAATAAACCTAAAGTTTATAATTTCCTGAAACCAGGTCTTACGGTGTAACTATTAGAACTTTAAAGGTTTACTGATAAATTTCTTCCAGTTAAATGAGCTGTGTCATGAGTTTTTTCCAAAGTCAGATGCCAAAAAGTTATCCAAGTATGCCAAGAATGTGTAAAATACTTAAAAGTCTAAAATGATTTGTTTTTATTTTCAACTGGCATGTCAGAATTTTTGCAGCCCAATCAGAGCAAAAGAAAATGGAAAAGATTGTAGATCTTGTTGCACTGAAAAGTTTTTAAAGACAGATCACTGTGTAAACCCATAACAAACGTAATGTATTTTTTAGGGGTTTGCACAGATAGTAGACATGAAATATGCCCAATTCATATTTAATATCTTTTGTAAACCACATTTCGAACTGTATTAATGATTTTTTCTTGTTTGACACTGTTCATGTACCAGGGATAATGTTTTCATAACGACCATGACAATAGTAACAACCATGGCACCACCCCTTTAACTACCACAAAAATGATGGTTATGTTATTAAGTTTTCCCAGTGGTGCAAGATTATTTAGCAAAACATATTATTTAGCATTTGGTCTTCATGACATGTTTACACTGTTTTCAGAGCAGAATGGAAATTATTAATTGCATCATCTTAATGGCACATAAAAACGTTAAATCTAAACAGATTATAGTGTATATAGCGTGATTAGAGAGTACTTCTTCTCCTTCTCTTTCGGCTTTTTCCCTTTCTTGGGAGTCGCCCCAGCAAATCATCTGATTCGCACATTTAATTTGGCATAGGTTTTTATGTCAGATGCCCTTCCTGTCACAACCCTTTACCAAGGGACAGAAACACGCCAACGGCTTTGCGTGATTAGAGAGTACAGTACAGTAAAACCTCTGCTGACGAATGCTTAAGCTCACGAACTTTTCGCCTCAAGAACATTAAATTTGCGAGCATATAGTCTCTGCTGACGAACTAGTTTTCGGCGGACGAATCAAACCACGCGGTCGAACAGCGCCACGGTGGCGGCCACGAGAAGCTGGCCTTGCGCTCACGGCGTCACAGTTAAATCACCCCCTTTCTTTGAGTGCGGAAGTGGTTTGTGTTTGCTAGACATTTTGGACCATATTGAGTGTACTTTTGCTATTATGGGACCGAAAAAGACCCCACCACAGGCGGAGATCATTGAAAAACACGAACGAGGTGTGCGTTTGTGTGACTCAGCGTCCCAGTACTAGTACGCTAAGTCTACCATTGCTCCCATCCTTAAGAACAAGGAAGCTATTAAGGGTGCGTGTGTGGCTAAGGGTGTTTCCAAACAGTAGGCGTTTCCAAACTCTCCTTCCAAACAGTAAGTCCCTCCCTCCCTCCTCCTCCCACTCCATTCCATCAAGCCATCAACTACCATCACAAAGGTAAATAAAACGACTTTATTATACAGTACAGTTTATTTCTTTAATTACAATACAATAGCACATTTATTATACATAAAATAAGGTATATTTTTGTGTAGTTTTAAGGCTTATTTAGTAGAAAATTATGTTTTATGTGGACCTGGGAACGGATTATTCTCATTTTAATGGTTTCTTATGGGAAATAAATGTTCGGAAGACGAACTTTTCGCCTCACACACACTTTCTGGGAACCAATTATGTTCGTGAGCAGAGGTATCACTGTACATCTAATTATTTACTCAAAATCTTACTTAAATCTTGCGACAAATTCAAATTCGAAATTCTTACATTCACATAAAACATGAACTGTAAAGGCAAAGACATCCAGTTACATAGATTTTAGTGAGTGAAAGCAAAGTTTTCAGAAGTTAGCTTCATTGCTCCTCGGTCAACTGTTAGCAACAAAACAAACTTAAGAACACAACATTTACAACACTGTTCCTACTGTTACATTTGTTGAAATGTAGATTCTTAGTATTTTAAATCATTGCCATTTGAGTCAAACAGCAATAAAATGAATAACTTGTTCAAGAAAAGTGGAGAGGATTTGTTTTTCATTAATACACGGCGTATAAGCCACACATTCTTCAGTCACATGAAAATATGTCACAAGTTTTGTTTGATTGAACAAGTTTGCTCTCTGAGCTGCACTGGAATACAATGTAAGATAAACTACTGAACATGAGCTTGAAGTGTTTTGAGAGACAGTAATCTCGTCCCCGTCCCCCCAATACAGAGTTAAAGGTTAAGGTTGTACATCCTTCTAATGTTCTACCCTGTTCACATTGTTGCTCCTTTCCAGTCCAAGACCTGCACACCTGTTCAAGGTAATTGAGAGGAGCAGAATGTTGAGATTGAGGTGTGTTAGGATCTGGAAATAGAATTTAAAAAATGTTGACAGGTGACAGGGAGGTCCCGAGAGGAGTGGAAAGTGTGCAGTAGATAAATACTGCACTGCTATTACAAAACGTATTGTTCCTTCGTTTCTGGGATTAGGAGCCTCTTTGGGTAAAACATTTTTGACATTCCGCGATGTCTAATCGGCACAGTCTCACCTTTGACTAACGTGTCAAAAAGAAAAAACGAACTGAAGAGAAGAGTTTTATTCCAACCATGGTGTTGATCTGCCTGCTTTAGTAACCAACGTCTCTGTTTTCCAGTACACCTGCATGAATTCTCTGATGAGGGACATTTTATCAGACTGTTCCATCTGAGGGAATCTGTAGGGGGAGGTGGGAAGGTACCACTGCACACCTGGTACTGAAGCCTGGTGCAGATAAAAAGTCATAGAGGAGCCAAGAACAAAACGGAACGGAACAAGTGAACGTTTAGCAGGATATTTCCACAGTATGGGTGTTTCGTGAGTTTTTTAATAGCACAGAAATATATTAAGATTTAGCAGGAGAAATAAACAGAGTGTAAATAAATATATAAATAAATTAATTACACTTTTTTTCTCTTTTATAATTGGTTGAAGAACTCAACTCAGGATATAAGTCATTCATACAGTCACTTACAGACCACTTTACTATGAACACTGGAATCAGTACCCATTCATGTGATTATTCGACCAACCAATCAATGTAGCAGAACCGCAGTGTACAAAAAATATGAAGAGCTTCAGATATAATACTCAAATCACATATCAGTATGTGATATACAATCTGATCCTGACATGAACATTGGGTTAAGTGTGTCAGAAAGCACTGATCTTGTGAAATTAACAGAAGAAAAAATATATAACTATATAACGAATATCCAGGGTGGCCTATTGGTAAGGTGCTAGATTATCGATCCCAAGGTCGGGGGTTCAAGCCCCACTATCACCGGGTTGTCACTGATTTTCCCCCCAGTGCAGCTAACTGGGTTATTAAAGGCCAGCCATGTCTCTCACTGTCTATGGTGAGAGGCATGTAAAAGAACTTCCATTATGTAGGCCGCATAGTCAGCGTGTTTCTGCCCTGCGATGTACTGCCAAGCTGTCAAGGGTGTACTCTGCCGTCACCCAGAGTCAGCCAAGATGTGCAAGAGAAAAGTATCATTTTAATCAATGATAGAACATTACATACATTCACCATAGTAAGAAGAAAATTATCTCAGAATGACCACAAAAACATACATGCCAAACAGTATTAAGAGCTTATAATAATAATAATAATAATAATAATAATAATAATTTTTAGTTTCACACAATCTCATCAAACTTTCATATTTTGATAAATCAAAGTATATATAAAAACATAATGCATCTGAAGTGGTGATGGAGCCAGATTTAAAATATAAATAAAAACTTATTGGTTTAGTACACTCCCACTTTGGATTTTTAAATGATATAGATAACCATATTTAGAGTATTAACAGATGTGGATAGCATTAATGTGTTACACTACTAGAACACACACACACACACCTTCAAAGTAAATTTTATTTTTTAATAGGCTTTATGATGGTCTAGCTTCTGAAATTATCAATGTAAACTTTAGGATGTTCTGGAAATAATGACAACTAGAAAGCATTTTTTTCCTTCTAATCTGCAATGACATTTTTTTTTCCAACAACAATGGAACATAAACTCTTGGTATTGCACAAGCATGTTATAATATGCGTACGTCATGCCCCTCAAACAGGCCAACACCAATAACATCACCACTACTGTCACCAAAAGCACATCATCAACAACAACAGTATTCATTGCACATCCTAGTACTGTCCGTTACATAAATAACCTCAATGTCAGACGGTCGTAAGTTTCAGTCAACACTGTACAAAACAAGGCAAGACATAAAGTAGGAAACAGAAGCCAGACTTACTCGCTAGATAGCCCTCAGTTGCCTCCATGACCGTTATGCGGGGGACGAGCTGTGGAAAGGAGAGAAGAAACACAGAAACCGTCAAGAGATCTGAGCTGTGAATCTGTTACATGTGACCAAATGCTCAATTTGGTGTATAAATGTGACTACACAGTTACCAGACTTATATGTCTAAGATGCAATAATGACCACAGGATACAAGGACAAAAACGCTTAACCATACACAGTGTTTAGCATCACGTAGCCTATATAGCACCACCAGCCACAGAAACCTGAGGACCAGAACTAGTTTTTGAGAAAAGTGTCCTAATAGAATAGAATAGAATAGAATCATCATGCGTGGCCCTCTTTCCCTCTTGAGCTAATGACTTAAGCACAGTAACGACATCACCGGAGCAAAGCTCAAATTCAGGAAGCAATGAATGATCTAATAATTAATAAAAAGTAATCTACATTATGCACAGTATC